>OZ018392.1:54801452-55157547 GCA_963969525.1 Ontholestes murinus | reverse complement strand
AAACAACTTCCAAAATATATGAGTAGGGGGAACTAGCCGATTCTAGAACCTCCTCTGACCTTGAGGGTCAGAGGAGGTTCTAGAATCGGCTAGTTCAAGGTCAGAGGATGCGCCTGACCTTGAACTTGATTGACCTTCACGTGACCTTGACCTTTAAACCTTGACATTCAAATGACCTTGACATTCAAATGACCTTGACATTCAAATGACCTTGACATTCAAATGACCTTGACCTTCAAATGACCTTGACATTCAAATGACCTTGACCTTCAAACGACCTTGACATTCAAATGACCTTGACATTCAAATGACCTTGACCTTCAAATGACCTTGACATTCAAATGACCTTGACATTTATATGACCTTCAAGCGACCTTGACCTTTAAGTAACCTCGACCTTTAAAATACGTGTTATCCTTTTAAATTAGGAGAGAGGGGACGCTGGAATTAAATAAATTGAATTGTAATAGATATTCGAAATTAGTTTTGTAAAGTGTGTTATCCTTGTGTTATTTACAATTTGCAAAAAAAATGAATCCAGTGATGGTGCGAAGAGTAGGTAGAAGAGAACCTCTCAGCCTGCTGTATATAACTTTAAAAGTTATATGTCTCCAAATCTTGAAAAATAGATTCCAAATTCAGGAATTAGTAGTGAAGGGTCAGATCCCTAAGTCATTGGGATGCATTATGGAATATTGGTGGAAACACGTGAACTGGGTGTATTGTGACGAGAGACCTCAAAAGTTTTATGGAGAAAACCATCATCGGCTACCATTTAGATGTGGTGTTAGATTGAGTCGGTGTGTAGCAGTCGCCCTATTTGCCGAGAGTTTTGCCGCAGTCATGAATATTTGTTGGACTCGGAGATATATTGTAGTGGTGAAGAAAAAATTCTGGGTGGATAAAAATGGGGAGAGGTATTGCGTGCATTGTAGGGGGCTCGGTTACCGTCAGCCAAAACGTATTAAGTTTTTTAGAACTAGGTACTCTAAAACTGTTCTAATGAGTGGTGCTGACGTAGTACAATTCATTAGGCAGGAAAAAAGATACTGTGACTTCTGTTTTGCCATGCCACTGTTTGAGCTTGACGGCCAAGATTTATTTCCGAATTTGTCTGACTCGGATTTATCAGACATTGATGATGATTGGCCGGTTTACTATGAGTTGTCAAGTATTTCTGAGTCAGATACAGACATGGAGGATACTGACGAAGATTAAATTGGTTAACCTTGAGTGGAGTGATGTCACTCAAGGTTAACCAGTTAAAATCTGCTAATTTAAAGAGTGGACCCCTTTTCGTCTCTCAGTTCATTGTAAGCACTCAGTTCGACTTCATCGTTCTTCATCATATAGTGTTTAAGTAAAATTTGTTTATTTACTACCCAATAGCACCATGTTTCCCTGCCTAGATTGTGGTAAGACTTTTTCAAGAAAAGACAATGTAAGGCGTCACAAGATAAATTCTTGTGTAGGAAGTGCAAAAGTAGTTCAAGAAAATCCTAGTACCTCAAATGCTAAGAAGCGATCATTGTCCGACGTCGTAACATGTGAAATTTGCAACGTACCAGTGAAGAAGAAATGTATGTCTGGTCACCTAAAAAGTGCTGCTCATAAGAATAATGGATTCATAATAGTTGATGATGGTGTAGAAAAGTTGGCATCTGCATTTGGGCAGAAAAGCGAAACATTTAGAGTGTCTGAACGTGGACATCATGTTGATATGCTCGAGTTTGCACATTTAATAAGAGAAAAAGTTCTTACATTAATAGAAGCTAAACGCGAAATATTTGGTAGTGTTAAAGTAAATTTGGAATGTGGAGGATTGTACTTTTTATCCAATAAGGAAAATGTGGAGATGAAGACATTTAATACCAAAAATAAAGTGTTAACAGTGGGCAGTGATGTTTACGGAAAATATTACGAGTTTATAGATGAAATATTAAATAAAATGTCCGAATTTCAAGAACGTGATTCAGGTATGTATATATAATTTGAATTAATTTTATTTATTTCCTACAAATACGTGTTGAATATAATATGTAAAGATTTTTTATGATTTGATTTAATTTAGAAAGTAATGATGAATTGTTTCTATAGGGTGGACATTATTTGAAATTTTGTATATGGAGGTGACCATAAATAAGTACAATCCATTGAGGGCGTCTACATATATAAACCTTCCGACGTCCATACAATCGAAGAAGGCCGTAATAAATGTGCAAAACAACGATCAGGCATGTTTTGCTTGGGCAATAACTTCTGCTTTACGATCTCCGACTGGATTATCTAACCGGACATCATCATACCCCCACTACTCTACAGTGTGTGACTTTTCGGACTTGGAATTTCCTGTGAAAATAAGAGACATCAACAAGTTTGAAAATAAGAACAATATTTGCGTGAACGTGTACGGTCTCAATAAAGAGATTCGGGATAATAAGGTTAGTTACGAAGTAGTACCATTACAAATTTCAACGGGATTGTGGAACGTTACAGTAAACTTATTGTATATAACGAATGATGATGGTGGTAATAGTCACTACTGTTGGATTCGAAATTTGTCACGTTTAGTAGGAAATCAGTTATCGTTACATGGACACGAAAAATTTATTTGTGACGGATGTTTATTATACTTTAGTTCTATAGAAAAAGTTACTAGGCATAGGGAAGAAGATTGCGGTAAAGTAAAAGCTGTTTTACCTGACACAAATTATCGCATAAATAGTCTGGGTGAAGAAGTACTGTCTAATATTTTACAATTTGAACATTACGAAAGGCAGCTGAAAGTTCCGTTTGTTGTCTATGCTGATTTTGAAGCATTATTATGTCCAGTGGATCAAGTAAAAAATAATATAATGGATAATGAATCATACACTATGAAGTGCTTTCGGCACGAACCATATGCTTTCGCATATTATATAAAATGTAGTTACGATGATTCATTATCCATTTTTAAAAAATATATCGGGAAAGATGCTGCTATTGAGTTTGTAAAGCAATTAGAAGAGGATATAAAGTACATTTATAATAATCACTTAGGAGTAGTGATACAAATGCTTCCCTTGACAAGTGCTGATCAGATAGAGTTTGAAAAAAATATTTGTCATATTTGTAAGAAAATAATTAGTAATGTAAAAGATAAAGTTCATGATCATGACCATTTAACTGGCTTGTTTCGAGGTCCTGCTCACTCGGTATGTAATGTCAACTATAAAATTCCAAAATTTATTCCGGTGTTTTTTCACAATTTATCAAATTATGATTCTCATATGTTTATAAAGAACATTGCGATGAATGGTGAAGATGTTGACGTAATTGCACAAAATAAAGAAAAGTATATTTCCTTTAGTAAAAAAGTTCACGTCGCAGATTCACAAGATACAAAAGGTAGAATGAGGCGAGTATTTATAAACTTAAGGTTTGTAGATTCTTTTCGATTTTTATCTTGCTCCCTTGCAAAACTTGGTAGTTATTTAGATGACAACCAATGTGAACAAGTACGAAAATATTTTCCTGACAACATTAAGTTCAATTTAGTAAGGCAGAAAGGAATATTTCCCTATGATTTTATGGATTCCTTTGATAAAATAAATTATTCGAAGTTACCAGAACGTGAAGCGTTTTATGATTCATTAACAGATTCTGATGTATCACATGATAATTATAACAGGGCACAGACTGTCTGGCAAGTGTTTAATTGTGAAACATTGGGAGATTATTCCTTACTTTATTTAACTTCAGACGTGTTACTTTTGGCCGACATATTTGAAAATTATCGCAGTGTTTCATTACAATATTATACATTAGATCCGGCACATTACTTTACGGCACCAGGGTTCGGGTGGGACGCTTTATTAAAAATGACTGGGGTTCAACTGGAACTCCTTACAGACGTCGATATGTTTTTCTTTTTTAAAAGGGGGATTCGCGGGGGGCTTAGTATGTGTTCTCATCGTAAATCCGAAGCAAATAATAAATTTTTAAGTGAGTTCAATGATACGCAACCAATATCTTATATTGCATATTTAGATGCTACCAACCTGTACGGTTTTGCAATGCAATCAAAACTGCCTACAGGTAAATTTCGCTGGTTGAATGCTCGGGAATTAGAAAATTTTGATGTTTTACAGATTGATAATAATTCTAGTACCGGTTACGTTTTGGAAGTTGACTTGGATTATCCTCAATGTTTACATGATACACATAACGATTTGCCATTTTGTCCTGAATTGCGTAACCCTGAAAATTCTAAACATAAGAAATTAGTGCCAACATTGTACGATAAGGAGAAGTACATTATACACTACATGAATTTAAAACAATGTTTAAATCATGGATTAATATTGAAACGCACCCATAGAATTCTCGAATTTGAACAGAGCAATTGGATGCAGTCATATATTGATTTTAATACGGAAAAGCGAAGACAGTCAAGTAACGCGTTTGAAAGGAATCATTACAAAGCCATGAATAACATTGTATTTGGAAAAACCATGGAAAATGTAGAAAATAGAGTTGACATTCGTTTATTGAGTCATTGGGAGACGCGTTATAGAAAACCAGGGGCGGAAGTATTTATCGCGAAACCAAATTTTAAATCTACCAAAATATTTTGTGAAAATTTAATAGCTGTGGAAATGTCTATTGTAAAAATACATTACAATAAACCATTGTACGTAGGTTTTAGTATATTAGAGTTGGCTAAAACTGTAGTTTATAAATTCTATTATGATTTTTTAAAACGTGAGTATGGCGATAATGTTCGTTTGCTGTACACAGACACGGATTCATTAATAATTGAAGTATTTACTGAAAATATTTACGATGATATCAAAAATAATATTGAGCACTTTGATACTTCCAATTATCCTGAAAATAATGTTCATAACATACCTCGAAACAAGTCAGTTATAGGTAAAATGAAGGATGAATTTGCCGGTAATATTATTACATCGTTTTTTGGTACAGGAGCTAAAGCATACTGCATCAATACACTTTCAGATTGCGTTAAGAAAGCAAAAGGTGTAAAAAAATATGTTATTAAAAAAGAATTGACTCTGTGTGATTATAAACGTATAGTGGAAGAGGGGGGAGAAATTTTCAAGAAAATGTATACATTCCGTTCTGATTACCATGTAGTTTTTACAGAACTAAAAAATAAAATTGCTTTGTCTGCTACTGACGATAAACGTTACATTTTACCAGATAAAATTGGCACATTGGCTTGGGGTCATAAACAAATTAAACAAATTCAAGAAGATGAATGTATAAATCAAATATTAAATGAAGAATACGATAGGTTATATAATTAATTTCATGTTTTTAAGTTTTGTATAAATTGTTACCTTATACTTGTTTTCTATGTATTACGTTTGATTTATGTATTGTATATGTAGTAAATAAGATTGTATAAATTGTTCATTACGTATTTATATTAAAGTACATATTTTTGTATATATAATTTGTTAATGTATTGTATAGGTTGTAAATAAATTGTATATATTTTAAAAAAAGTTGTTTTATTTACTTAAAACGAATACACAGGCAATAAAGTTATATAACATAATTACAACACATTTTTCTTCGATATCCAGGAATTGTGTGAGCTATCCAATCCTAACCACTTGACGAGAACTTTATTTCCCTTACGTCTTATTACTTTCTCTACCAAATAAACATCAGGGTGTGCGACTTTCTTCAGTTCCACTTCATAGAATCCTCCAATAATATTTTCACCTTGTGCATCCTGCAGTAGATAGGTTCGCGGCATTGTATTTTGCACTTTAGAGATTTTAAATATTTCGTTTGACCAATTAGGTGTATAGTTTTTGGAGAAAGCTTGGCGGTGTTTACTTATTCTTACATGATCACCTACATTGAATTTCCGAGGTAGTGTATCAATCACTTTTAATGAACTATACACTGTATTCAAAAGATGCTTTGCATTGCGATTATTAACATCTTTCGGCTTCATTCCAATTGTTCTATGTACGCTATTATTGTAGTTGTTTATAATAATTGGTAGTAAGTCCAACCATTTATATGTACCTTGCAATGAAAACGCTTTCCACATCCTTTCCTTGATGGTTCTATTAAATCTTTCCACAATGGAACTCTTTAATGTTGAATAAGTACTGTAATGATTGATATTGTACTGTTTAAGAAATGTTTTGAAGTCTGCGTTGTAAAATTCTTTGCCATGATCTGTTTGAATGTTTTTCGGTATGAGTTTCTTTTTGTCCAGTATTGTTTGCATTGCTCGCGTCACTTCCTTCCCAGTCTTAGTCTTTAAAGGTACTGCCCATCCAAATTTAGAGAAAGCATTTATAACCATTAATATATACTTAAATCCCTTGTTCTCCTTTGAATACGGAATCATTTCAACTAAATCTGCTTGATATAAATCTTTTAGCCCCTTCAGAATAACACGACGCCTTTTAAAGTTTCTTCTAGCCGGTGCATGCAGTTCCTTCACTACGTCTTGCTTAATTTTAGACATTATCAGATTCAATTACTATATCAACGGCCGATGCTGATGCTGGTCTGTCTACAAATCGTCTAGTTATTTGAATTTTATCATTGAGTTTCAATGTTACAAGATTTTTTTTTAGTTCGGTCCTGTAGGGTTCACCATTAATTCTGACCCAAACGTTGTCTCCATACATAACTACCTTCACTACTTTACCACTGTACACCTCATTAACAAACGTTGAGGTTGCTGCTTTATTTGTAATTTGATAAATCCCAGGTTCTGCTTCGTGGCCAGTAGTCCACAATCCGATGACTTGTATTGATTTTCGCGTTGACTGCTGCTTTACATCATCTTTCAACTTTTGAAAATGTCTATGTTTTGAAATGCTGTGTCCGTAAAGATGTTTACCAAATTTGTCTACAGACATGGTAGCACCGGTAAGATGTTCACCAAACTTATTAAGAGTCATATAAGTAAACTAACTGTATCCTGGCTGCACACTGAATGACGAGTATATTCAAAGAATATGTTTTTATACAATAATTTTTGCCTCTTTTAATTCTTCGATTATTGAAACAATTTCATTGTTGTGTGATGAATTTCCTGCATGCTGTGAAGCTATTAATAAACGTAACCTATCTACAAGTTCATTGGGGTCATCCCAATGTTTGTACTCGATAGTGGATCCTGGAATTAATTGCCTTTTCATTGTGTTTTTCTCCAGAGATCCTCCACTCTTCCATAATTTTGCCCACCAAACCTGGGGTCTGTCACCCATTAAAATTGGTTTTACTATTGACACATACTTGTACCCTCTGTTGGCTGCAATCGCTTTATTTGGATTATATTGTACACGCGCGGCATTAGTTCGTTGCAATATATCTCTGTAGTTTCGGCTATCCATTAAAGTAAATTTTGAAGGTTTTTTTTTAAATAAGAGTTCATACAGTCCTTTTGTTCCCGTATATATCTGATTATTTATCTTTATGTCTCGTCCTTCGAATTGTATTTCAGAATTTCCAACATATAAATTTCCGTCAACTTCATGTACGCCATATTTTTCGTCGCGGTCAGCTTTTGTATGTGTTTTGAAATATATGAGAAATTGTCTGGGTAATTCATCAAATTGTTGTAATATATTTTGCACTTCTGGGCTATTCAATTGTTCTCTAAAACTTTGCTGGGCATGATACATAGGAAGTGTTACTTCTCCTTCATCATCGTCATCACTATACGCATGTTCTTCTTCTTGTTGTTCAAAATCCGTCTTTGAATCATCATGCTTTTCTACAATTTGAGTTGAATTAAATGGGGCACTTTGTATCACTTCCTCATCATCTAAAAAACTAACATCTCCTTTCCGTTGAAGGTTTTCTGCAGTAGGTGTCATTAAGGTATCGTCGAGTAATTCTTTTTTCGGTTCGTGGTATATTTTCGAAAGTTTTCTTCTCCTTTTAATGTTAAAAGACTGTTTTGGAGATGGTGCGTAGGCTGGTTTAATTTGTGATACATCGAAGTCATTATCATCATCTTCTAGAAATTCACTGGGTTCTAGTCGATTAGCCTCAAGTTTACTTGCTATTTCTTTGAGTGGCTCACTGAGGGGTGAGAACGTAGCTTCAAGATGTTGTTTAGACTCAGCTATGTTTGATTTCAAGGTTCTAATTTTATCACGTAGAGAAGTGCGAGCTTCTGCAAGTTGTCTAGCGACATTTTTGTCCATTGTGTTATCGAAGTACACACTTATACTGAAAGGGTAAAGGAAGTTGTACCCAAATTTATACAATTATAAATTTGTCAAAACCCTTGCGGTATCTCCCTTCCTCTTTACCACAGTCTAAATCAATTACCAATACATCATGAGGATTGACCCAACACGTTTGACAAATGTCCTTAAATTCTTCAAAAGTCATGTCCCCCGTAAGGTGATCATCATATATATGTTTCAAATGCATTGCATCTTGTCGAAAAAGTATTAACAAATTGCTATTATCTCTAATCAGCTGCTTTGGAATTGCACTGTAACTCTGGCATAAGTAAAAACAGTCAATATTTTTATGTCGACCGTATGAAAAATAGTCTTTTATTGTATTGTGACCTGTGGGTGGCACATCATCAAATATTACAATGGAATATTCATTTATGCATGTCGGAACTTCTAGGCTTGCGATATCCGAATATTCATAATAACCACATTCTGGAATCGTTTTCATTAATTCACGTAGAAATGTATATTTCTCTTGGTACAATGAATTTGAACATAAATAAATATTTAAATATCTTAACCCATGCCTTGCAATAAGTAGTGTAAGAAGTATGTTGGTTTTTCCGCATGCACTCGGTCCTATAATTAAGCCTCTCTTACATTCACCTCCGAAAAGGTCACTGTGTTTTTTAAATCTCGGATGTTGTAATAATGCATTATCAAAATTTTGTATCGGTAATGATAATTCATGTGAAGTTACACTTACGGGATGCATGTCATCTCACCAAGAAGGTTTTTACTGAACTAAATATGGAATACAATAAACTGGACAATTTATGACCTCACCTAGATATTTTGATTGTGGAATGTAGCTGCTCATTATTAAGAAAGAAAAAAAAAACACTTTCAATTTCTTATTGTATATTTTAGCATACATATTAATGAACATGTTTGAATATATAAATACATTATTAAGTTGTTCGCCCGAAGTAGCGGTAAAAATTAATTCTGCGTTTTATAAATTATAGACTTCACCTACATATTATGATAATAAGGTTTTATTTTAGGATGAAGGAAAATATTCACACGTTTATTCTTAAACATTTATTTATTACTTGATGTACATATATTTGGTTATCCTAGCTGTTTTTTTATAACTTTGGTTTTTTTTTCTAGGCGTATTATATTGTAATAGCTTTGATTTTTCTTTTTTCTAGCCGAGTGAAAATTATTTAAGGTTCAAATCAGCAGCGAATATCCGTGGTAACAGGGAACGAAACGTTGACAGAAGTCATCAATGATTATATTCCCTTACATAATATCTTATTGTTGCTATGATCCTTTGCACGGTTTCCTTTTCGCCTCTAATTTGTCTTAATTGCTCTTTTAGGTCGGGCAACAAACCAGGATTACAATTAGACATATTAGCGGCAACGAAATTTAACGATTCAATCATGTTATTTACACGTGTTTCGCTTTCACACAAAGTATCATACAACTTTTGATAAAATGTAAGAGAATTTCTTACTTGGCGACTCCTATTACCGACTTGTCGAGCAATCGATTGACTGTAAGAATTGATGACAGGAGACACGGGCCGGGACGAGGAATTGATGACAGGAGACACGGGCCGGGACGAGCTTGGAACAATTACATTTGAAGGGATTTCGTTGGAAGGGAGTGAGTTACAAGGGATTTCGTTAGTTACGTTAGTGGGTGGTTTAACTGTTATATTTTCCAGAACGGTAACTTTTTGCACATTCACAGAAGTTACCGATGTCTGGGAGAGGATTGTAATTATTTCGGGTTCGATTTCGGGTTCGATTTCAGGTTCGATTTCGGGTTCTGGAATGGATGATACATTCATTAATGATATTTTGGGATGGGAGCGAGTACTGGTTGACGGTGCAGTTTGTTGGGGGTGGGTAATCGATATACTCGACATCGATTCAGGAACCGCCAACAGTCTTCGAAGTACAGATCCTTGCTGTACGTCACTTCTGTCAACGTTTACTGTTCTCCTCCTGTTTCTCATCATGTCCCTCTCGGCACGACGTCGCTGCCTGTACTCTTGTTTTGGCAAGTAATTTCCATATCGCCATCTGTTGCGATTAGAATTAGACGACGACATGTAAAATTGCTGCCCGCTTGCCAAGGAACTTACATTTCCCCGCATTGATGTACTCGCAACATTCTCAGTATCACTTGTATCTTTACTAATACTGAGAATGTCAGCGTCAACCATGGCTTGATTCAGTACATCATTACGGGGTGATGTGCATTCTCGTCTATGAGTTGCAGTCAGCCACCTAGCGCCAGGAGTAACAAGATTCAAAAAATCTGTCATTCCGGAATCTGTAAAAAAAAGAAAGAAAAATACATAATTATACTTTTTCATTTATTTCAGTTCCAATGTATGAAAAATTAAATATTATATAAAAAAATACTCACTCGCTGCTGTTTCACCTTCAGCGGCAGAAATGGTTGCGGTCGGTCTGCACGCTCCGTCTGGTACCAGATTTTCGCCGGCCGGGCTTGTAACGGCAACGGTCCGTCTACGCGTTCCGTCCAAGGTAGGATTTACGGCGGCTGGAATTTCTGCTGGCGGCGGCGTGCGGAAAGAACCCAAATACCATTTCTCCATGCTATCGTCTAGCATATCGTATTTCTTGTCTGCTTAGTAATTAACATGAAATTTACATTTGTCTAAATCACGTAGTGAATATATTAAAGACATTTTAAATAAAAAATACAATTCAAACGATTTAGAATGGAATATATGAATATGTTAGAATATTTTAACGGCATAAAATAGTAGTTATGTAAAGTAGGTTCAACGTTTGTAACACTTACCCATTTTTCGGTTTGTTGTTGTTGTTGCTGCTGCGTGCTGCACTGTGGCTTTTCTATGCGGTTTTCCTCATTTATATAGCAAAAAGGGGCGTGGAAATGGGCGTAGGGGGCGTGTCTTGGTGGGGGAAATTATTTTTGAGGTCAAAAAGTCGCAACCCCTCTGCATTGAAGGCGTGTTAAAAGGAGGAGACGTTGGTAAGGAGGAGTGGTCTGTAAAAAGAAATATTCTTCTCCTCTCCTTTTTTCCTCCTTTCTTTTTTCTTTCTTTTTTCCCTTCCTTTCCTTCCTTTCCTCCTTTTTCCTTTTTTCCTCCTTTTTTCCTTTTTTTCTTTTGCTCCAATTGGAAAAAAGACCTCATTGGTCATTCAATTAACTTAATTAATAAATAAATTGTTTGAAAGAAATTGTAACAATAAAAATTAACACTTTCTTAAAATTGGGTTACAGGAATACAAATAAAACATTATTAATATACTACAATATCTTTATTAAAAAACGTTAGTTAATTTACACTTTTTGATTAATTTCTAAATGTTTAAAAATACATCCATGACAATCTTTTCTTGAAGGGGCAGGGCCATCGATATGAGTGCGAATGTTGTCTTGGTTATAATGCTGCAAACAAGGGAGCTTCTCCCTTAAATCTTGATTTGTTCGATAATGTGATGGCAATTGATGCCACAACATGGCGACGTTTTGAGCGGTCATCCTTTTCAGTATGTAGTTCAGGGGCAGAAACTCAAGATCTTCATCAGTAAGACTTGCAGTACCGAAATCCTTTTCGTACTTTTCTATAACTTCCCAAACTTTGTTTATAATCCATTGTCCATATGTTGAACGAATTATCCAATAACCCAGACTTGTCATCATGAACAACACAAATGCACTAGCAAAATTGTACAAGTTCACGGTTTATATATCTACACCTTTACATGATGACTCCTCCTCCTCCATATCATTTGATTTCAATAATTACGTATAAATGGAGTTAATTTGTATACATTGGTAAGTGCACACACACAATCACTTGATGTATGAAATGTACAATACGGTAGAGTTTTTTGTATGTTTGATATGTTATCACTCACTTCAATTACTGGTTTATCAATTACTTTGCTGATATGCATTGCTTTTTCGTGACCCTTTACATATATAGTACCTATATTACGAGTCAAACTTTGCAAAATTTCTTCAAAATTTTCCAATGGTACAAATCCGTCACTCCATTTTAAACAGTGATGATTTCTTGTCAACCAATCGACAGTCCTTTTATCTCTTCTACTTAAAAACGTATATTCATAGGGAGGTTTGAATATGAAGTGGCTTATGCATCCTTTACTATCACAACTTGCTACTTCTTTAGGTATAAAATGATTTTTTCTTACTTGAAATCCTTGTATATCAATAATAATATATTTTTTTACTTCCATTGCAAGCCACTTGCACTTCACTTACTAGACACTCTGCCTTCGATGATGATCTGCACTAAACTGATTATTACGTAAATATAATTGCAGTAGTATTCTTACAATAACTCCTTAACAACTTTCGTAAGAGGAGTGTAGTAATACGCTTTATCGTGTAAAATTAGGCAATAAGCTGATGTACCCGCTGGTACAGCCTCTTTCGTATTAAATTCCACTTTGATTTCTACGGCACTTTTATGAATAGTGTCCGCTTGATACATGCAGTCAATTCCTACTAGCGGTGCAACTGCTAAATATTCCTTAGGAGAAAACATTGGTTCACTTTCCTGTACATAGTAAGATTGTTGAAACCTTGCATACATGTCGTATAATATGGCATACTGATTTTTTGTATAATCAACATTAAGATTATCATAAGGGTAACGAATTCCGTTTAAGTATACATTCAAATTATTTAATTTTATATTATCAAACTTTGACATACTCTTTGATACGTTTCCCTTGCGCGCCTTTTGAAATCCAATTATTATAAATCTTGGTGTTTCCAGTTGTGATGAAGTTTTTACTGCCCAGGTGTGTTTCGTTGTTTCCGGTAGTGAAGGATACTCATGAATTTCCCAACTTCTGAATGGTATGTGGATGTCAACATTCTTCTCTGTTAGCTTTGTTAATGATAATTGCTCACGAAGGCCCACGGTAACATGAGGAACCCTCCATATCACTTTATCTATAATAAGTTTCACTTTCTCACCTTTAGATGCCTCAGGTTGAAGAATTACATCATTATCGTCGTTATTCCTTATTAATATTAGCTCTTGCCTCACATTCAAAACAACTTTTTTATAATCTTCTGCAAATCCTAATAGTGTTCGTAACGGTACACTAAGACTAAAGTGGCCGTTTTCATCTAATGCATCGCATGTCTCTGCATTTTCTGCCCAACCAGCATTTTCCAATTTTGTTATTTCATTTTTTGTAAACGAAAAGTATCCCTTCATAGTCGATGTGACGCCAAGATTCCTCACAGAGTCAATCTGAACTCCGTTCATTAAATATCGAATATCACTAAACATGAACGCTACTGGATTATTTACTAACTTTGCAGTCTTACTAGCTTCATTTTTATCCACTTTTCGAACACTCCCTTCTACATATAAATAGCTTTCACCAGGTATAGTATAATTGTCTATTTCCGGAACATTAATTCGTATTTCGTCATTATGATCAAAACTTGACGATCCAAAAGGTTGATGTGTATGATATTCGTAACTTACTATAGAGTTATTTGTTTTTATCTTCTCGGTCACATTTAATATATCCATTATATTTATTATTGCTTCAATAAAGTAAATCCCAAACTGCTAAGATATTTTCTATTTCGTTGTGTTAACGGTTTCACTTCTCTTCTTACACTGGAGGATACCTTACGACTGTCCTTCCATTTATACTTTCCTAATCTATCCATCGTTAATACAGAAGACTCTTTTTTTCTTTTCAATTTTCCGTATATTTTCATAGTGAAAAACGAATTCAACTATTCCACTCGCCTTAGATGTACGCTTACCGTTATTTCCTCACTTCTAAAATTTACTAAATTGTTCGACTGATCCAGTACTCGCACTTTCAATGAACTGATAATTTTTCCCGATACCGGTAAATATATACGTTCCTGTGGAGATTCAATTATTTTGAAGCCTGCCGGTACTTTTGGGAAAAAATGGTACAACACGTGAACAGGTTCTCCGTTATTATAAGATCCACTTACCACATTGCAATATATTTGAATTGCGTTTACTTTATTAATATCAACAATATTATGAGATTCGCAATGTTCCCCTGGCATAACAATATCTCTTTTAAATCCGAGTAAAGATCCAATAGTATTCTTTTTTGAGAAATCAATCAGCACCGAAGTCTTTATACTCACTCTTTGCGTATTACTATTTCCTCGAATACTTACGAGTGCATTATATTTTTTATACTTATCTAACAGTTCTTTCTCTATGTACTCATTAATGTCCTCTATATCGTAAATTCCCATAGGTAATGTAATTACGTGCGATTTATTATCACTCGTCTTGAAATGAAATAAATTGTTTGTCTCGTCCACATTTGGTATTGAATTAAATGATTCAAAATTCATTAAAGCCATCTCATATTCTTCATCTTCATTTAAATATATTGCCGGATTGAAATCACAACTCAATTCCGAACTTTTACCACTTAACGTGAACGTATAAGCGTGCGATGTCTTCTCCATGGCTTTCGTTCTATAAGTAAATATAATAACTTGTTACACTTCCTTATTAATGGTTCAACAAGAATTTCAGACTAAGCTGTCCACAATTTGTGTCAGTATTTTTCTGATACTTTCTGTAATTGTAAGATATTTCATTGTTACCATTATTTGATAAGAAATATTTTTCTACCTCCTTAGGCGGTCGAAGATCTCCATAACTATCAAAATATTCGACAGATTTTCCACGTTTTTTATAAGCTACCCAATGAGTTCCTTGACCTTCCTCATTATCTAAATTGATGATGCCGCTTTCAAGCTTTCGAATTCTTTTCGGTAATGCATTCCTCATAAACACACCTCTGAAATAAGGTATGTGATGTTTCTTTGCATACTTAATAATATCAATATTAGTTAATGGTCTACGAAGGAACTCAGATCTTAGTTTTTTGAATTCAAACCCAAGTACAATCCACAACCCTTCTTATACGGTTTTATGTAAAATCCTGAACCAATTGCTTTAGCTTCCATTACCCTGTTATGTCTTGCCTCTTCCTTTTGTTGCTCATTAGCAGCCTTAGCATCATTTACTGCCTTCGCAATAGCTGCAGCACCGCCACCCAAGGATCCCAAAGCGCCCAATGCCGCAAATAATGGTATTAACGGTAGAAATCCTCCTTGTTTAGGAATAGGTATCACCCTACGTCTAGGTCTACCAATACCTCTTCTATTTCGTTTTAAAACATTATACGCAATTTTTACAGATCCCTGAAGACTTTTGTCGGGACTACGTTTAATCGCTCTCTTTGCAAGCTTCATTGCTTTGGCAAATGATAACGCACCACCTCTACTGATTCTTCTCCTTCTTTTTATCTTTTTAGTTTTTAGTTTTCTCCGTCCATGTCCCATACCCATAGCAGTTTTTGCCTTCATTACTCCAGCAACTGTTAGTGAAGCTGCTTTCTCACCTAAACTTGCACCACTACTTGTTATTCTACTCTTTGCAACTTTGTATAATTTTTTATCTGCCTCGTGTCGTTCTTTTAAGTTGTCAGATTTACTATAAGCAATATCGTGCACTTTACAGGCTTCGTCCAATACGTTTATACCACTGTCGCCCTTTGCCAACCTCTTTTGCAATTTAGTTCCCGGACCGCAAAAATTATATCCAGGTAAATGTACTTCGAAGGGAAGTTTATTTATTAATTTGTTTAACAAACCACTACCTTTCCGCTTTGGTTCACGATTGTAACTAACCACGTTTTGACCAAGCATCACTTTTTATACGGGTTCAAACACACAATAAACAAAACGCAATTAAAATTTGACACAGTTTATTTTCTTAATTAATGCAGTACAAACATGTCTACTTCATCGTAATCCTTTCTATACTAAATAAAATACAACTCGCATTATCCTAATATACCTACTAACTATTCATAAATCTATTACAATATATTTTATTTCTATGGTTTTCACTCAAAACATTTTTTGATTCAATTTCAAATCTTTTAATACGTCTATTAAATCTACATCTATCCAACGCACAATTTATCCAATCACTTTTCCTTGCCTCTCTATAAGCGTACAACCAGACATAAAGGGCGTGAGTTTTGTTCTTACTTTCACAAAATGTTACGGTTTTTGTTTTCTCCATTATACGATGCATTTATGGCTTGATGTAAATCTAAATCGTACATTATTTTATCAATTCCAGAAGTCATCATTTCCTTAAAAATCGCCACTTGCTCAGAACAGCTCCCATTAAATACAGTTTCTAAGCGTTTTCTCAAATCACCTTCAAAATTTGGTAATAAATCCAAGCAACGGTAATAAAAGTCACCGAAATCTAAATTTTTTAATAACTCCAATCGGAATGTTACAACATCACTTAATTTCCAAACTTCACGAAGACTTTCATACGATAAATACACAGAGTCAGTTCCAACTGTTGCTTTCAAGACTTTGCGATAATTATCAACATAAATAAAAGACACACTTAATTTGTTTATATTTATATAATTATCTAGATTTTTTGTATTAATTGTTCTGTTAAGACAATCTTTAGCTTTATTAAAATCACTCCATGTTTCTGAATCTAGTGTTATGCCTTGACCTCGATTTCCCATTAATCGGATAACAGGTTCAAAATTTAAATCACTGTCCAAACCAACACATATCCACTTTGTTTTACTTTTATTCAAAAAATATGTTACTGGAGCTAGGAGAGGTTTCAAAACATTTTCTTTTTTTCTTTCTGGTGTATTATTAGTACACTGATCTCCATTTGCACATTCTTGATTATTACTTGCAATTAGTGGTTCGCGTTCTTCTTCGCCAAAATCATGAAACGAACAGATATTCAAATTTGGTAACTCCAATTCTGGTTCTTGTAAAAATTGTTCAAAAAACCCTTCCTCTTCTCCACCTTCTAGTCCATGAAGACTGCCCAACGGTTGTTGACTCGGCAATTTATTTTCATTACTCCGATTACGATTTGCATCTTTATTAGTCCAAGTTCTCATCGAATACGGCTGGTAGCGTTGCACTAGATGTAAATTACATAATTATATATTAGTGCTATTTACTTTTTAATATTAAGTCATGTACTACTTACTTGCTTTTTTGATATTGACGATGGAAACTTAAATGATGCACTGCGAAATATTTTCAAAATATCCTTACTTTTATACCTAAAATCCGACTCGGAAAATAAAAAACAATAATACACCATGACCTTCACCGACCGCGTGTTAATGTCAAGATACAAATAATCTAATACATATTCAAATCACTCCTCACCGGTCTTAAATATCACTCCGCACCGGTGTTCAATGACCCAACTCGTTTTCTCGCATCAGAAAAAAAACACGGTAAACATAATGCGGAGGCAAGTTTGCCCGTCTCTAAAACTTTGTGTGACCGTATGTTATCCCATTCGCGAAATACATTTTGTTTATAAAAAATATTTGTTATTAATAAATAATTGTTATTAATTAATACATTGTTATTAATAAATTGTTATTAATAAATTATTACTAATAATTAATTGTTATTAATAAATTATTATTAATAATAAATTATTATTAATAAATAATTATTAATATAAAATTATTAACAATTAATATTAATATAAATGAGTTATATTTTATAAATTACCCAAATAAGATTATGCCGTCCATATGTATGCTCCCCTATCAAGTTTATTGTCTATATTAGAAGCTATTTACTCATTTAAGGTCATTCACCATTGGACCGTCGTAGGGGTAACATCACGCATCGCTCCTAGCTGATCTTCTAACATAACCTTAAATTATGGAACCCTACTATGAATGTCTAATAAGGTAGCCCTTTATTGGGATCAAGGTCGCAGTTCCAGGCCTCCGACACCAATAAAGGGCCCCCTTACTGGGGCCAAGGTCAAGGGAGGTACACTCAATTCTGGAACCTCCTCTGACCTTGACTCCGACCTTCACCTCCAGTCGATTCTGGGACCTCCTCTGACCTTCACTCTGACCTTGACCTCGACAGGGC
Organism: Ontholestes murinus; assembly: GCA_963969525.1. Taxonomy (NCBI): domain Eukaryota; kingdom Metazoa; phylum Arthropoda; class Insecta; order Coleoptera; family Staphylinidae; genus Ontholestes; species Ontholestes murinus. The sequence goes on along the minus strand of OZ018392.1, from coordinate 55,139,320 downwards.
TCAAGGTTGGGGTCAAGGTCAGAGGAGGTTCTAGAATCGGCTATCTCCCTCTACTAAAAGTGTTTATGTTTTCGTTAGTGCCTTTACAATTAGAATCTGACGCAGAAATTTTATGTAAAAATGATAAACCTTCGTTCACTAAATTATGTAGGCCTATAAAATTTATGTATGTGAAGTAATCGATGCAGTGTATTAAAGATGAAATGCAAGTTATAGAAAATGAAGTTAATAATTTAAAACCGTTTATTATAATAGTAGCCAAGCAGAATGTTAAAGTACATTTTAATCTATTATTTACCATGATTGATGGAAAGGTTATAAATGCTTTGACGGGAACTCCTAGTACCAATTGTTTTATTTGCAAATGTAAGCCAAAGGACATGTGTGACATTTACAAAGTAAAAAGTATGCCTATCACAGCAGAAAATTTAAAGTATGGAATATCTTTGCTTCATGTTTGGATCAAGTGTTTAGAATGTATGCTTCATATTTCATATATGTTGAATTTAAAGAAATCGACAACCCATGGAGCATCTGAAGAACAACGAAGTCGAATTGCTGAAAGAAAAAAAACATTAAAAAATTATTAAGAAGAGAAGTTGGCATTAGTGTCGATATAGTAGTGGCTGGGGGATGGAACATCAAATACCGGAAATGTTGCCAGGACTTTTTTTGCTAATTCTGAAAAAGTGGCATCAATAACGGGTATAAATCCGGAATTGATTGGTCAGTTCTATACAGTTTTAGCAACGCTAAGTAGTGGACATCAAATAAATGCAGAAGAATTTGATAAGTATGCATTCGACACAGCAACTTTACGTTTTACACTACGAGTGGTATTGAATGACAGTGAGCGTACTTAAAATAATAATTTATGGCAGTTCTTTTATCAATCAATTTTTATTGTCCATCGGTCAACTATCAGAGAATGCTCAGGAAGCCAGCAATAAAATATACAAGCGATTAAGTTCCCCATCGAACACCGCCTGAAGAAGACCAATGCGACCAATGCGAAACGTTGCAAATCGGTTCTTTTCACAACCATCAAAACTTGCAAATTCGAAGATTAAAGCCGAACATTGACAATGTCCATATATACATATATATATATATATATATATATATATATATATAATATTTCAAACTTTTGAATATTTTCTGAACGTTTTTCAATTTCCATAAAATAATATTATAACTCTCCAAAGGGAACCGGTATAAATATTATTCTTGTACGTCGTTATATCAGATACATCAGAAAATTAATCAGTGTTAACAGAATACCTCAAATTTTTCAAAATTTTTAAGAAACGAATCTTACAGCCAAGCGCGTAGCGATTTCTAAGCGGCAACATCATAACGCGCCCATTCTCCCGCTTTTCGGACATGACTTGCCGAAGAAAAAAAATCATAACTATTGAATGGGGATCGATATAAAAATATTTATTACATGGACATATAGAGGAGATTCTGGGCGATTTTTTGAAGTTAACGCTATACCTCTAATTTTTGTTAAAATTTATTTTGGCCTATGTAAAGTTGAAATTTAAAAATAAAAATTTCTTATTTTTAATTAATTATAACTACCACTCAAGTTAAGATAGAGTAATGTAAAAAATGTTGTTGGATAGGAAAAACTATATTTATTATTGCGTTATAAAATAGTTATGATAGATTGAGTGGGGGTCGACTGAGAAATAATTAACAAAGGTCCATATTATAGCGCGCTGAACAACTCTCAAAAATGTTTGACTTTGAGGGTTCATTGTACTTATATGGGTACACCTAAAATTCTATAAATTCAGTTTTATAAGCTTTGAAGTATGCTTAATAATATGCCGTACTTAGTTTTCTTCTAGTATCAATTTTATTTTTGCCTTCCCCCACCACCTCTGGACCCTAGCGATGCGAAATTACACACTGTGCAGTGTGAGTTAAGGTGAATGCAAAGGCATTTGATGCAATTATCGAGGATTGGTGTTAGCCCAGTAGCGCATGTTTTTTTTTTGTTGACGGATCCACCAACTGAAAATGGGCTTCATCGCTAATAAAACATTAGCGCCCTCATGAACGCATGGTGGCGGCTGAACGTTGGCGCATATTTTAAAAAAGGAAGTTATGTTGTTGCACCTAGTTCTTGCCTTAATCTGTGACCGTTAATTATAATCATAAATTTTAGATCTTAGATAGTTTATTTACAAATGAAGTGCAAAGACTCATAAAAAAGAAAATTCAAGAATAATCGGAGATGTTTCTTTAATAGGTTTTTTTAAATTTTCTTTGTAAATAAGATAGATATTGAGAAATAGGATATTTTAAACTCTTAGATTTCTAATCATGTACATATATTTCATCCATCTATATCTGAGAAGCAATTCAGAGGACTAAATACCTCCTAGAGCAAGCCTACTCTCAACTAAAATCCATCCTACACTTTGAACCCTCTGCGATCAATTATTTCAATTTCTGACAGTCATATGTACTTTGATTTCTACTAATAAACTCAAGAAGGAATACAATACATTAGGACCGTTAAATCTCACCACCTGTATCTTCAATAATCAAGACTACGAAAACTGTGTTTAATTCTTCCAACGATCATTAGACCACCATTTACAGTCATTCAAGTCTAATCTATCACGAAATGAGTTTTTGCCCCGAAAAACTTAATATAGAACGAAAATATTATTATTAGTTCTTTAAAAATCTTGTTAGGACATAGTTGCGGGCGGTAGCTTCAAATTGATCGACTATAATGCAAATAAAATAACTTTAAAATCAAAATTCGCTTGACATCAAATCAAAAATATCTTAAATATATTGAATTGACGAGGCGGAGATATGATGAAACTCCATAACAAAATGAATTAAAACAACACAGTTGGGAGGGTTTCACATTTATTGTTGAACACTGCAACATGTTTCAACACACAGTGGCAGATGAATACTGAGAGTGAGTATTCATCTGCCTGATGAAGCACTGTGTGGCGAAACATGTTGCAGTGTTCAACAATAAATGTGAAACCTTCCCAACTGTGTTGTTTTATTTCAATATCTTAAATTATATGTAAAAAGTCTTCTAAATATCTAAATTATAACAGCTTACCTAAAACACGAAAACAACTTCGACCCATGAGAACCCATTATAGATCGAAGTTATGTATTTAGATATCAAACTTAAACCTATTGCCAAACAAGCCAAATCATTTGTTAAACGTTTTATCCCATCAATGAAACACGAATAAAATACAGCTTGTTCTCATCATAAACCTTATTAAACACTACCTTTAATGAAAGCCACTATAAATAAATCAAAGAAGTGCCAATGAGTTCCTCTTATTCGCTAGTGATCGCAATTTTGTTTATAAGGAAATTTGAAATCAAGGTATTAAAATCAGCCCATTTTACTCTATGGCTTCATTATGTTGATACGCTCACATTATACAACGACATAGATTAGCTTTTGCTCGATCATTAGGCAATTTTCAGCCCACAATTAAATCGAACATTACCAAAATAACCAAATAATGTTCTTCGATATGTTCCGATGGAAGTCTCGGCCACAGAAAATCAATCGAAAAAATTTGAAGAAATATCTAAATGCTGCCTTAAATAATCATATCTAAAATTAGTCCTGTGTCAAAAACTCTCTTAACTGCATTCCTGCAACTTACTAATAAAAGTAGCCTACTAAAAAACCTAATTACCCTCGAGATACCCTTTTATAAAGAACAGTTTCATCTTAGGCGCAGTCACAAACAAAAATCGCACATCCTTAAAACCGACACTTCAAATTTCTTAAACCTTCTAGAAATTAAATTCCTTTCGACAACCAAGTAGTATATACGATCAAAAATCGCACATGCTCAATGCCGACACTTCAAATTTCTAAACTCTTCCAGAGATGCAATTTGTTGCGACAACTAAGGAGTATAAAATTTAGTGTGGCGAATGCAGTAACGTTTACGTCGGAGACAGGAACAGACGCATTTATGTACGAAGAGATGAACATATAAGGGCTACCGAGTAAGATCTTCTTCTTCTTATGCCAAACATTCCGGTGAGACGTTAACATTCTTTAATATCAATTTGGCGAATATTACTATGAAATATAGATGCATTCTAGAAAATTTGATATTTTCTGATACATATTATTACTCATTTCAGAAGTAAAAATGTGTTTTAAAACTTATTCTCTATGAAAATTATATTTTTAATTCAGCTTGTTAAATAGTTCTAGGAATTATTTGCTTTCTCTCTATTACTTATATAAATCAGTATATTATAGTATGAAAAATGTGTATATTTACTTTTCTTGCATGAACTATGGAAAAGTATTAATCATGAAAATATTTTGAAGTTTTTGAACAGATTTTTCCACTGCTTTGGGAATGCTAAGCACCATTTTATTAATATAAAAAAATGTGTATGCCTGTCTGTGGACTCTGTATCTTAAGAATCGCTAAAGATTTTGAACCAAAACCTTAATCTTAATTAAACCTTCATTATTTGTCGTAAAACTGAACCGATTTTGTTTTTTTTTTATTAATTTCAAATTTTCTTCAGGAAAATAAAAAAAAATACAGACATTTTCATAAAAATACAATGAAAAAACTTGTTTGTATAAGTGGATTTAATTTATTTTCGTTTTACGTTGACCACAGTTTTGGCAAGACACTTGTCATTATCAAAAGATAAGGGATACATAAGGTCAATCTGGTCGTTACTTAGATATTCTGGATTAGTGCGAGCTTTGAGAATTTTTAGAGATTCCAACAGATCAATTTTTTGCACCTTTTCGGCGAACTGCAATATCTTCACTCGATAAGGTGTTTAGCGACTCTTGATTTATCGGTTTGTCTTTCATAAACATTATTGTTTTTGAATAAAAATAAAAATAAAGCAGATACATGAAAAGTATAATAAATAATTGTAGATAATAATTATATAAGTAATTTATAAAGAATCACTGAATGTCAATTGCTTATAAAATGTATGTGGTTATTTTCCGATTTCCGAGTTTCTTTGATTTGAAAACAGATTTTTCAAGGTAGAATAGTAACGACAGTTTAGAACTACCAATATAGATCCTCGAGAAAGTAAAGGTTTTATATTATTTAAAATTACACACTTCATTACTTTGAGAAGCGTTTAATATTACAAGGAGTTTCAAAGTAATCTCCTGCGTGTTTTTGCGCACTTGCTTCACTTGCTCGGCCTTTAGTGCGGCTTGGCTGTCTGAGCAAATGTAATTCAAGACATTCCCTGGCGTACATATCAATTGCAATTGCTTCTGCTTGCAGAATCGTGGATATGTACCCAGAGCCATGAAGCTCCTACGGTTTTGGTTAGGGCTGGAAATGCCTTTTGCCGCACCTCTGTTATTCTTGGCACCGTCCGTGTACAAGGCTGATATTCCTCGACCAAGCTCCTTGAGCCGTTTTGGGGTCTTCAATGAACACCTTAGATGGTATTTCGAATTCAAGCCTCATGAAAATGATGTCCATTGGTTTTGTCAGGAGAACTGGGTCGATTTGTTGCAGTATTTCTAAGTATCCTGTCCCGTCTCCCGGCAGGGGTCGTTTGCATGGCCCCTGTGATGCTAAATATTGAAGACTACCCTTCTTTTGCGTGTATAGTTTTCAGGTTTTTGGCCACCACACAAGGGCAGTACAGATGATCGCCGTTCTATACAGCCAATACGTGATTTTGGGCTTTAATCCCCAAGTTTTATTCATTAGCCGCCGTCAGACCCACACCAATAGCTTGTTTGCTTGGCTCTGTTAAAAGATTTTCTTGTTCCACCAAGGAATATTTCTAGAGAAGTTTACCTCCTTTACCGGACATATGTTTTTCAATAAGAGAGACAAATGAAGTAAGCCTCAATTACAATAGCCACATTTTCTTAACAATAAATTTAGCGGCGATTTTAAATTTGATGTTTACGATGATTATTATATATAAATTTACTAGAGTAGTTTTATGTAAGTTATAGTTATGTATATATTATAGAGTTATACAACTGAAATTTAGTTCTGATGGGTATTGTGGTCGCCATTCATAAATTTGTGGAAATGTGCTACGGAACAGGAAATAGTAATATTGTGTGATCAGTAGAGTGTTGATGAATAAGTAGCGAACTAAGTTTTGTCTAATCTGATGTAGGATAGGAAAAGTATAATTCAAAGAAAAACAAAGTCAGTAATTAAGAAAAATGTTTTTTTTAACAAAATTTATATTTTGTGAAATTTCTAATAAAGCCTATAAAATATTGTTGAATATAACTTTTATTAAAACATAATTTGAACATTTGAGAGCATATACAATAACAATAAAATAATACAGGTACAAATAATCTATAAAGTTATACATATCAATATCATATTTCAAAATTCTGACATCATACTTATATCCTTGTGTAACAGTAATATCAAAATAAATAAAAATATAATACGAAGGAAAACATTTATAACTTTAATCACTGTCGCTGGTTAACATGAAATCGTATTACTATCTTCAGATCCAATGGAAGTGATAATATATTTTATCAATTCATACACTATACCATCGAGCTTGCGCATTTTATCTTCTCCTTTTATTTTAGTTTCTCACATTTATTTCAGAATTTTGCAGTTCTTCTATAGCAAATGACAAAAGTTCTTTTACTTCAGCTAACTTAAAAGTAATATTCTTTGAAGTGACTTTGTTTTTTATTTGAGCCCACACCAATTCAATAGGATTTAATTCGCAATGATATGGTGGTAATCTAAGAACAATTTTATAATTTTCGTTAGCTATTTCGTCAATTTTCATACATGTTGTAATTTTCTTTTTGCAATTTTATTAATTCTAACAATTCTGACCGTACCATAAATTCATTAAGTGGAATATTTTTTCTGTGCAACCATTTTTGCATGTCTACCTTTTGGGATGTAGAAGTAAGTATGACCAAATGGCTATACACTGTGGTCATAAGACCTATAATGACATACGCGGCGCTCGTTTGGGGAGAAAAGACCCAAACCAAAAGTGCAGCAGTAAAACTTGAAAGAGTGCAAAGATAGGCGTGTCTGCTGATCACTGGGGCAATGAGGACAACGCCCACGGCAACCATGGAACACATATTATCGCTACCACCACTACATCTATTTGTAATGATGGAAGCTATACAGGATGCACATAAATGGACACACTTTAAATATGGGACCATCAAGACCGGCAACATTTAAAGTACTACAAGAAGAATAGACACTAAAAATGAGGTCCGATTTCACCAAAATCGTACACCCATCCCGCAGATTTAAAACGATCATACCACAGCGGAGTGAATGGACAAATGGAACATACCCGGGAACGAGTAAAGGAACCATCTGGTATACAGACGGGGCCAAAAATACTAAAGGAACCGGGGCTGGTATCTATGGAGGCTGCAACTGGAGCAAACAATTCGCGATTGCTCTGGGGAAGCATGCCTCTATCTTCTAGGCAGAAATAGCCGCCATTGAGTGGTGTTCTCATCACGTAATGGAGTCGGGACTTAAGAAAGGACCAATTACCATTATGACAGATAGTCAGGCAACCATAAAAGCGCTATCCTCGCCGTTAGTGCAGTGCAGGCTGGTCATGACTTGCATAAACAGACTGGACGCACTGGCGACAACAAGAGAAACACAGCTAGTATGGATACCCAAGGACCAAAAAATTATTGGACACTTAGGGGCCGACTTGCTGGCTAAACAAGGAGCAGAATTCATAGGACCTGAACCCGCTTTCGGTATACCCCATGAAACCGGAAAGGAAATAATCCGACGCAAGTTAGCAGAGGAGCACAAAACGACATGGCAAAACCAAAATGGAATGAGGCACACGAGACTCTTCCTAGATGGTCCGGCATGCTGAAGCTGTCTAGACTGAGCAGATTGAAACAAAAGAAAAATCACAGGACTAGTCACTGGGCACTGTGACCTGAACAAGCACAAACATAGGATGGGCATTGAGAAAAGCCCCCTATGCCGTGGGTGTCTGGAAGAAGACGAAACTCCCCAACACCTACTGTGCACTTGCGAAGCATACAAACAAGAACGCAAGGCGAAACTCGGGAAGCCCATGCTTTCTGTAGAACAGCTAAGGAATATCCCCTGGCAGAAACTACTGGACTTCTTAGAAGATACAGGAGTTCAAAAGGAGTAAAACAGTCAGAGGCGCATAAAAGGACCACGGAGACCGCAGTGCAGGGACGCTAATCGACACCACCTCGTTCCTCTACGATAACAGAATTTGCAAGTAATTTTACTATAACATCCTTAAATCATGTTTTAAAATAATTTTCATCAATTTCTTCGTGGTAGTCTCCTGTTTTCTTACTTTCAGAAACTCGTAAACCATCTTGGACAAAACCGTCTTTGGAACCAATATGTACAATAATTATTCATCTATATCTTCTCCGGATGGATTTTTAAGTCCTGTAGTCAAACCATAAATGAATCAATATCCGTCTATGTGCAAACATTTGCTTTTGTATGGCCTTCATTAAGCCAAGTTTCGTTTAAATAAAATATTGGACGTTTTTCTCGTCTATATGTTTTAATTATAGACAGATACTTTCGCCTCCACAGAACAATAACATTACGTTCCAACAATAAACTCCTTTGATTTCTCTTTTAGTACCTATAAACATATGCATTATATTCTTAAATGATGATTTTAAAAACCTACTTGTGTAATATTTTATTTTAAATTTATTGTAACTATATAATTATTGTATTGACGTGTATACTCATTTGTTGACAAAAGTACTAATAAATATCTATCTATCTATATATCTATTGTATATCAAAAATAACTTTCGTAATGGCATAACTTACTTAAAATTAAGTAATTTCATTAATTTATATAATGTTAAACGGCTCATTTGACATAAATATTTCTTCTTCTTTATTTCAACAAATATTTTGTTTAACGTGGGCAATTCCAATTTGTAAAAGAAACTATGTACGACTCTTCTTAATCTATATTTAACATTGTCATCAAAACTATCAATCAAAGATTATCGTCCTGTTCGTTTCAATGGTGGTGAAATGAAGCCTTTATTTTTGTATTTTGTCATGATACGATAAACTGTTGATCTTGAAATACCTGCAAATAGATATCTAGTTTATACACAAATATGATACATATATATGTTATATTACCTATTGTATTTGATATCGTTTGTATGATTATCTTTATGATTTTGCAAAATTATTTGCTTGTACATGTTAAAAAAAACGGCTTGTTAGCGACGGTTTTTGTACGCTCGTATTAGGAGTCGAATTCATTTCCACAAGTTATTAGAATAATTCGTTTTGAAATGCCTAAGACAAGGAGCTACCATATCATGTATGGGACCTGAACCTGTCCCATACATGATATGGTAGCTCCTTGTCCTACTAAATCGTCAGATTTTTCACTTCCCTCGATACTGGAGTGCCCCCGTGTCCAGACAAGTCTGATACCAGTTTGGATAAAATCTTTTGCCTTTGGAGAGCCTTCAGTGCCGCCTGGCTATCAGGCATGATATAGATACGCCTGTCTCGATAGTTCCTCTCTCTATTGGTTCTCGCGATTCAATGATCGCGAATATTTCAGCTTGAAAACTGATGCTAGGCTACCCAGTGATTGGGCGTAATCTTAATTCATATTCTCATTGTAGATTCCTGATCCTGTACCTGTGTGTGATTTGGAACCATCCGTATACCAGATCCATGATATCATGGATATCCTCCCTAAGGCTATTCCATTCCTTGCGGTCTGTACTAGTGACCTTAAAGAGTGTATTTTCTGACTACATATGGTCCGAACTTTTTTGCAGAAAAGGTCCCCCTATATCTGTCAAGTCTTCTGTGCAGGGTGTCAACTTTTACTTTAACCGTTGCTCGCTGGAACCTACAGAGTGCCAGACTTGTCTCCCTCACTATCAGAATATGAAGTGGTGTGAAGTCTAATAGCGTCTCCATTGCTGGAATGGGCGTGGTTTTTACAGCTGATGTAGGCATGTCTGTGGGCCTTGCTGAGGATTTGTATGGTTGTGTGTTGCGAGACTTTGGGCCACCAAACCAAAGCAGTATACATGATTGCGGGTCTAACTACTCTGGTGTACAGCCAGTATACCATCCCTGGTCTGAGGCCCCACGTATGTACGTCTAATTACTGCAAGAGTAATTTACAATCTACGTTTAATTTTTGAAATGTGCTAGGTCCAGGTGAGTTTGGAGTCAAAGATTACTCCTAAGTACTTCACCTCACCCAACAATTCGAGGTTCTCACCATTTAGAAGGAGGGGTCCTAGGATTATTATGTTATATATGTTCATTACCTAGCGAATTTTCTAATGTTTGTTGTTTAACTGTTACAAGATATTAAATACTATAGTAAACTAGAATATTTTGATTAGAATTAGCTACCATATCTTATTTTACTCATTAAGCAATGCCTGTTTAAAGTGACTAAGTGAGCTAGTAACATCAATTTATTGCTGAAATGCGGATCAATATTCGTAAAATAAGCTTTGTATGAATATTTTCAGCACACTTCTTATAGTTTTAGTTTTCAAAATAGTTCCCTTACGATTGTATTTAATTATGATGATATTTATTGCGTTATTTGCAGATTTATAAAGTGTATCTAATTAAACTTTTTTGGATGACCCTTTAGGATGACAAACCAAAGCTGAGACTTAAGTACACATTTGCATTTCATGCAATTTAGTACAATCCATTTTCATTTTAAACACCTTTTTTTTATATTTTGACTGGGGGTCTCAAGGAGGGATTTACTTTTTATTTTCATCCCGTGAGCGGCGATAAAAAAGGCGGGCCCGCAAATATAAAAGTGCGACGAAATGTGGGAATACAATACATGAGACAATAAAGTAAAGCCATTTCGCGTTTTCCTCCAGAGTTTCCCCACTTACTAGCTGCCGTGTAATATGCCGTAGAAAACGAGCTATGTGTGTGTGTGCGCGCTGGGGCCGGAGGTTGGGGGGGCAGATGCTTTATATTACTACGGGGATTAACCTTATATAGGTGTTGACGACCGCCACGACGCTGTAATTCCTTGGTCTAGTTTATATCCTGGTCTATTGTCGCGGCGGCGGTAATCGTTCCCAGAGGTCCGCAATTAATCCAGTGGCAATCCCGGGCCAGTTAGCGGGAAGCTGGAATTGTTGGCGGTAAAGCCGGGAACGGTTAGTGGTCGACCGGCGGATTCCGCAAGATTCCAGATCGCCCCCTGGCAATTTTGGTGACCCGCGATTAAATCGCTTAGTCCCCGTCCTGATTAATAGCTTAATTATCACAGGGATTGACATTAGTGTAAAATAGTTTCGCAAAGTTTCTATAAAAGGATTGTAATAATGTAACAATGACTGCGAATCTTGAATTGAATTCTTTGTTACAGATAAAGACATGTAACTATTTTCTTTCTTTTTAAGTTGAGAAATTAAAATAACTTTTATAAAATAAAGCAATTTTCTGCTATAATATTTGATGCACAATATCCTACTTAACGAACCCTACAGAAGTAATATTCTTTACTTGTGCCTTCTTATTTTATTTTCTTCTAATACATAATTGTATACAATAGTATAAAGTTCAACTAAACTTTGACATGGAAATCGCAACACCAAGAAGGAGAAATTTTCTTAACCCAACTTTTCCAATTAAATTAGCAATTGATTAAAATTTTATTTATATGGATCCAGTTCTAATAACTTATTTGATAAATGTTTTAGTTTTTTTTAACAATTTATATTTTTAATAAGTACTTTTTTACCTTTTGAATAAGCGAAATCAATTTTAAAATTTAAAAAATGTTCGATGTTGGTTTTTTGGGTTTCGTGAAAAGTATATCAATGTAAATACTTTTATATTAAAAAATGCTACTATTAAATTCAACAATTAATATAACAAAAATGTGCGAAATTTAAACAACAATATATAATTCCATAGTAAATATTTATAAACCAATTAAAATGAAAATGCAAATTGTTGTCCAATAAATATCGAATAATACAACAATGTATTTATAGAATTACTTGTTATAGCAACGTCACGGCGTACGTGTATTTGCAATACAGTTCGCCGCCATTAAAATTTCACGAAGTAATCAAAATTATTAAAACCGCAAACTGGTGCAGTGATGTAACAGCTCGCATATCAACTATTGCCGTTTCTATTTAAATAACATGTAAATAATAAAAACGCGTCCCATTCAATTAATCTTTAAAAGTGTGCGTATATATTTTTTAATAACCCAATAATTTTTTAATCCTTTTTCATAAAATAAACTAAACTAAATTTTTACTGAAAGTACGAATGCAATCAGCTAAGTCAATATTATATAATTTATAATTAATTATGATTTTGTTGTTTTTGTATACGTGAAATTTAAATAAAATATTTACTCTTAATGAAAAATCAAAAAGATTGTAAGTGAGATTCTTAAATAAGCTAATTAGTAATCTGCATAAAATTTTATTTAAACCCAGTCTGTACTAAATGGTTGAGTACTCTCAAGGTACTGAATATATGGATGTTGGATAATGAAACATGAAATGGAGAGATATACAAAGACCTGACAAAAGAAGGAAAAAAGTTAAAGTGAAGATAAGAGTGTATAAACTAAAGGAAGCACAAATACAAGATAAATACCAATAGTTATATCAAAGGAAATTTAAAGAAAAAGAAAAACGAAATAGCATAGAAGGGAAATGGGTGACATTCAAAAGAATTATACTAGAAGGAGCGAAGGAGTTCTATGGAACAAGAAAAATAGGAATCACAGAAGTAAAGAGAACCGAAGTTTAGACAGAAGACATAAAGAGGATGATACTAAAAAAAATAATGGACTACGAAGAATACAAACAAATGAAGAAAGAAGCAAACTGACAAATTAAAAAGTAAAACAAGAATCATGGATAAAGTTTGGAAAAACTATGATTGAGAAGTACAGAGAAAACCAAAAACTATTTTATGGAACAATAAAGCAACTCAAACAAAAAAAAAACAAAAGACAACATGATAAACATGTTAATTAACCAGCTAAGTACGGAAACATAATCACAAACTAAGACAAAATTATGGAAAAATGGCGACAATACTTCGAAGATCTGACCGAACAACAAACAGAAGAAAATGAGATACATGCAACAGAAGAAGAGACAAATATGGCAACGATAGAGAAGATAAAAGAGAAAGAAGTAAAGGAAGCAAATAAAAAAATTTAAAAAAGCGGAAAGGCGCCAGGAGTAGATGAAATAACAGCAGACATGATGAAATAGATGGGTGATAGAGGAATAGCAGAAATAACGAAATTAATGAACGAAATAGTAGAAAAAGGAAAAACCCCAAAAGAATGAAACATGGGAATAATACTTTCAATATACAACGAAATTGCAGAAATTACAGAGGATTCACACTAACAAGCATACAAAGCAAGATACTAACAAGAATATTAGAAAAAAGGATGAGGGTCCAATTAGAAGAAACAATAGAGGATAATTAGTGTGGATTTAGAACATGGAGACTTGTACAGGATCAGATATTTATAATAAGACAAATAAGCGAGAAACTAATAAAAAGGAACAGAGAAATAAACATATGCTTCGTATATTTAGAAAAGGCATTTGGCTGGATAAAAAGAGAGGACATATGGAAGAAAATAAAAGACAGAGGAACGGAAAGGGCAATGATAAATCTGTTGAAAAATATGTATAAAGAGAACAAAAATATAGTGAGAATGAACAATGGAGAATCAAAAACATTCGTAACAAAGTAAGGGGTCAAACAAGGATGTGTGCTGAGCCCACTGTTATTTACAATAGTAATAGTAGTAATAGGACAAGGAAATGAAAGAGCGAAAAAAGATGAAATCATTAAAAAGTGGATATTGAAAAATGGAGATGATACAAATAACAGGGATACTATTTGCAGATGACATGGCAATAATTGCAGAAACAGAGGAAGACCAGCAATACAATATGAAAATATTATATAATGAATTATCCAACATCAACATGAAAATAAACCTTGACAAAACGAAGACCATGATAAATGCACAGGAGGAGAAAAAGCACGAAATAAAGATACAAGGAAAGAAGATAGAACAAGTTCAACACTACAGATACCTAGGAACAATACGGTAAATACTTTGCTCACTGCACTCTTGATGAAACGAAAATAGAATATTATCTGATTTTGAAATAAGACACTTGTTTGGTTTCATATTGGTATATTTAGTTTCCTGACACGTGTTTCAGTCAATGACGACCATTCTCAAAGGAATTACAAAATTAACGAAACACGTGTCAGGAAACTGAATGTACCAAGTTTCCTGACACGTGTTTCGTTAATTTTGTAATTCCTTTGAGAATGGTCGTCATTGACTGAAACACGTGTCAGGAAACTAAATATACCAATATGAAACCAAACCAGTGTCTTATTTCAAAATCAGATAATATTCTAGGAACAATAATTGATGACAACGGGAAAATAGATAAAGAAATAGAGGATAAAATAGGAAATACAGAAAACTATTTAACATGCTGAAAAATACGTTCTTCAACAGAAAATAAATTACCAAGCACGAAAACAGAAATAGTTAACAAAGGTATAAGACCCATCTTTATATACAGCAGCGAATCATGGATAATGACAAAAAATATAAAAAAAGAATAAACGCGATGTAAAAGAGGTTGCTCAGAAAAATAGAAAATAAAACCAGAAGAGAATGAACGATGAAAGAAACACCAAGAAAATATATAAAGCACGAGTAACAGCAAAAAAAACGAAGAGGAAGGGCAAGAAATTATTGGAGCAGCGCAATAAGAGAAGAGGCACAAAGAAAAGGGAATACCTGGAAAGAACTAAAGAAATTAACAAAGGATAGAATGAAATGGAGTGAATACTACTACACAAACTAAATTAATAGAAAAATGAATAATAAATATAAATATAAATGAATGTAGCCTCCTCCACCGATAGGTAGAACGTCAAATAATTAAATAAATAAATAAAATGGGTAATGAAGTTACAATAGTTTTAAATCTAAATTTGCGAGATAATATTTTAGATTTCTTCAGAGCTATTGTCACATGAAAACAAGGGAATAGACAAAAACATAGATTAAAATTAATTCTAAAAGAATAGAACTCGAGTTCGGGGTGTATCCAATAAAACTGCAGTAAAATTGTTTACAGTCCAACGCAGGATAGTAGGTTGCCAGAAAGTTTAATAATTAAAGCAGAAAATAAGCAATTTTAATGTTTAACGGAGGAAGAAATGTTGTAACATTCATGGAAGAGAAGAGATTCTCGCAAATGTACTCGCAATCCATATCTTTTGTAAGTCTCCGCTATGTTAACACAAGATCTAACCGATGAAAGGTGTAGGGTTGAGTCATTTTGGAGTTTTACTGTCATAATCAAAGCTTTTTTATTTACTTATGTATTGACCAAGTTTCGATAACCTCTTGCTATCTTTAGAGTAACGTCATGATGACACGCGCTAAGAACTTCTGGTCTATCACAGTCATTGCCTAAACTAAATTATTAACCAATTACAGAGTTTAGCAAAGATAGAATCAAATACTAATCGGACGATGCAAGTTCTTGTGAGTATGGTGGAAGGTCTATCAAATCCCATCCAAGCTCCAGAAACTTCTAGCGAATCACTAAACGTGTATGTAATCTCGCGTTATCATGGTGGAAAACAACACCTTTACGATTTTCCATTTCTGGCAGATTTTCGTTGATGGCTTTATTCAATTTGTCCAATTGGCGACAGTACAAATACGTATTGATTGTTTGGTTCTGTGGTGGTAGACGCCTTTGTAATCCCACCAAATTGATGGCAAGATTATGTTGTTGATGGGTATTTGCTTTCGAAGTGGTTTTCGCTTGTCGTTGTTATAGCTGTTCATTTTTTATAGACAGTTTTAAACTTATTATAAGAAATGAATATTTTTTTTAGTTTTCCAAGAGCTTGTCGCAGGCGTATATGTGTTTTGTTAAATGAATTTCTTTGAGTCCATGTTAAACCCAAATATTAAGTTAACTAACATATTCCAGCTTGTGCAAATGTCTTTCCATGGTCGTTTGAGAAATGTTTAATATTTTTGCGACCTCTCGAGTCGTGTAAAGGCGGTTTATTTGATTAATGCATTTATTTTATCGTTTTCGGGGTGTATCAAATAAAACTGAAGTAAAATTGTTTACAGCTAACGCAGGATAGTTGGTTGCCACTAATCTTAAGAATTCAAGCAGAAAATAAGCAATTTTTATGTTTAAAGGAGGAAAAAATGTTGTAACATTCATGGAAGAGAAGAGATTCTCGCAAATGTACTCAAAATACATATCTTTTGTAATTCTATGCGGTATGTTAACACCAGATCTGATCGATATAAGTAGTAGGGTTAAATCCTAAATCATTTTGGATTTTTACTGTCATAATTAAATGCTTTTTTATTTACTTATGTATTGACGATGTTTCGATGACCTTTTGTTACCTTTAGAGTAACGTCATGTTGACCCGCTCTAAAAACTTCTGACCTTTCACAGTCATTGTCTAAACTAAATTATTAACCAATCACAGAGTTTTGCAAAAATCGAATCAAATAGTAATCAAACGATGCAAGTTTTTGTGAGTATAGTGGAAGGTCTATCAAATTCCATCTAAGCTCCAGGAACTTCTGGCGAATCACTAAACTTGTGTGTAATCTCGCGTTATCATGGTGGAACACATGCCATTTCTGGCCGATTTTCGTTCGTTCGGCTTTATTCAATTTGTCCAATTGGCGACAGTCAGACGTATTGATTGTTTGCTTCTGAGGTAGTAGCTCAAAATACACGACACCTTTGAAATCCATTAAATTGATTAAATTGCAAGATTATGCTGTTGATAGGTATTTGCTTTCGTAGTGGTTTTCGCATGTCGTTGTTGTAGCTATTCATTTTTCATAGACAGTTTTAAACGTACTATGAGAAGTGAATCATTTTCGTAGTTTTCCAAGAGCTTGTCACAGCCGTATTTGTTAAATGAATTTCTTTGAGTTCATGTTGAACCCAAATATTAAGTCTACTAACATATCCCAGTTTGTGCAAATGTCTTTTCATGGTCGTTTGAGAATTGTTTAATATTTCTGCCACCTCTCAAGTCATGTAACGGCGGATTCTTTGATTAATGCATTTGTTTTATCGTTTTCGGCTTTACATATCATTCCTTTGACATTGAAGTTACCGGAATGGAATTTGACAAACCAATCCTAACATTTGCGTTCTCTTAAACAATATTTACCGCACCGATTACTATGGAATGGATTTATTTTTCTTTTAATGATAATAGAAGAGTCTCCTGTGAGATGGTATTTAGGTTAGATGATTGGACTGAAGATAGTTGGATAAAAATACAAGTGTAGACATCTATTAGTCGGAACCGAAATAAATTACGTCTCAACCTAGAAATTAACACAATGATGGCCAACAATGATAATTGAGAGTAAGTTCCCAGAGTAATATGCGAGTGATACAAAATATGCTCTTGCAAAACTATTTATTATCCTTTAAAAATAAGTGATATTTACTAACAATATTAATTTTTCACAAATTGGTTTAAGAAAGCTTAATAGGGGACCCTTTCATTCAATGCGTATCGACCACTTATCGACCTATTCCTGCCATGAAGGTTTTACTGGAGATCCATTCGTGCATTGTAGACTACATAAACTACCAAAACCAAAAGAGCAAACCCTTGCCATACATTACTATGAAGACCTAATAGTCAGTGTAAAAAATCTATGATTATTACGCAGAATTTTCTTTCTTCCAAGGTAATGGGGGGGTGGGGTGAATTAGTTTAAGAGTGGACTGTATTTATTAACTTCTGATTTGGTCGAATGTAGGTGGTTTTCTTAATGAAAACTAACTATATTCACAATAAGTCTTTACACTTTCCCCAAGTCTTTAGTGATGACTTCTTCCGCTAATTTCGGTGGTGCAAGTGACACCGTGTAACCGAGATACAGCCATCATACAAACTCTCAAGATGCAAAGCAGTTATGTAATTCACGACTGAACACAATGCTTATAGGAACACCACAAAATTTCAAACCAGAATGCACCATTACTTCAGAATGTGCTGCCATTAGAGCTTTCATCAATCAAAACAAGGTCGTTTCGAGAGAACATTCCTCTCGATTAGAAAAACGACAAATTCTTTTTTAATCTACGATATTTTCGATGATTTAACAATTTTTTTTTTCTACCGAGTAATTTTTATATTTTAATTTATCTTAATTATTCATATTATTAGCTTACTCAATAAAATGGTCAATAAATGTGGAATTTGTGAACAAGGGGTCACCCCCCTGAATGTAATGGTAAATGCGGTAAATCTATTCACATTCGATGCTCTGATTTGAAAGCTGTTGAAATCTCCTATATTATTAATACGAAATCGACATGGGATTGCAATAAGTGTGTATCAATTCCCCATGTGATAACATTACTTTTACTTAGGAAATGTTAAACAAAACGATATCGGAACACTTCAATGTATTTAAGCTTGAATAATGAACTCGATTTCTACACGTTTGAATGATCTGGAGATTAGAATTTTGAAATTGGAGAAAAATAATCCTAGTTCGTCTTTAAAATCCAACATTGCTGATGTATCTTGTGAAATGGGAGATAAATGATTATGAAGATGTAATGTTCTACTTTACAATTTAGTTGAGTCTAATTCTATGGAGATAAAAGACAAAATTAAGGACGATTTTCTGGAGATTGATTACATTCTGAAATCCCTCCAGGAAAGAAATAAAGACCAGTTAAAATAATCTTCAATGATGAGCATTCTGCAAAATTGGTCCTGAAATCCAACAGTAGAAACAAGAATGATCGTTTGCACTTTGAAAGTGATCGCACCATCCGACAGAGAGAATATTTTAAGAAAATTAGATCTCAACTTACATCAAGAATAGAGAATAGGGAAAAAACCTAACGATTAAATATCGTAATGATGTCCCCTATATTTCTCACAGTAGTAGATCTGACGCTCCAAAATACTTCAAGTCTATTATCACAACGTGGGAGGTATGCGGACGAAATTAAACGAATTTATGCTTAACGTTAATAGCTGGGTTTACAGTGTTATTATTATTATTACTGAAACATGGTTGTATGGAGAATTCCTCAATAGTTAACTGCAGATACCTAATTGTGATGTTTTTAATGTCGATAGAGCCATTGACAGTAATGTCAGAGGTGGGGGTATTTTAATTGCTTTGAAACATTGTTTTAAATCTTCTTTGGTGTCCAGTAATACTGATATTGAACCACTATTTATTTCTGCCCTTATTAATGGAACTAAGTATATTATTGGTAGAATTTATATTCCTCCTGGCTCCTCTGAAGCTACATATACTGTTCACTGCAATATCTTGGAATCGTTAAAAGTGAAGCACAGTAATCATAGATTTTAAATTTGTGGAGATTATAATTTGAACTCGGTGTCAGGGAATCTGGCAATACATTTCTCTTTCCCAGTCAGAAAGCTGAAATATTAATTGACCCGTATAACTTTCTAAATTTGAATCAATTTAATTTTATTTCTAGACGTGTTCTTTACAGATTGTGTCGATTTATCTATATCCATATCAGAGGATCCTATTCTAAACACTTGCCAACATCACTCTGCTTACTCTATATACCTCCCTTTTAATGCTAGAACCGAAACTATCGATACATATGAGAAGGTTTTTCTATTTAAACTTCTCGTTTTTTTTACTTAAAGTCAATTGGGAGTATATTGTATCTGAGTTGGATATAAATATTGCTCTTAGTAAATTCTACAATGTATTGTATAGTGGTATGAATGATTTCATTCCGTCTAAAGTAAGTGGTAAGGAAAAAATATTTGAATTTTGCGTGGTTTAATAGTGAGCTAATCCATTTACTTAAAAGAAAGAAATTGCAGTGATCAGTAAATTGGCTCATATTAGGTTTAAAAACAATATAGTCAAGACGATTATTTAATTTTTTATTCATATTAGGTTTAAAAACAGTAATAGTCGAAACGATTATTTAATTTTTAGTAATTTGAGGCAGGAATGTAAAAATATACCGACTAAACTTTATGGTGACTATTTAAGGAAAGCTGAATCTAATGTTTTTTTCAATCCACGCTCTTTCTGGAATTTCGCTAATGAAACTCGTAAAGAAAATGGTTTTTCTAAGCATATCAAATATCGAAATATAGTTGCAGAGGGTGGAATGGATATTGTGAATCTTTTTGCTGAGTTCTTTTTGACAATGTATGTGGATAATGCTGGAACTGATGCCTCTAATGTTTTTATGAAAAATAATCATCGACGAGTCTTAGACTCGATATTGTTACTACTCGCCTTGTCATGTTAAGTAAGAAACAATTATTAGCTCCTTATAATAATAGCCACTTCCGGTGTACGTCAAGGTACTCACATTGGTCCGGTGCTCTTTATCTTCTTTATAAATGATCTAGTGGATGTTATTGAATTTGAGAATTGCTTACTATACGCGGATGATCTTAAATTATTTCAAATGATCGATAGTTTGGAAGTTTGTGGGAAGTTACAGGTTGATTGTGATAATGTGAATGTTTGGTGTAGTGACAACCATCTAAACTTAAATATCTCTAAATGTAAAGTTATGACATTTTCGAGAACAACTAGCCAGTTTCAATTTGAATATTTGCTTAACTCAATGCCCTTGGTTAGAACTGATTCCTTCAAGGATTTGGGTGTTGTTTTTGATAGTTCTCTTTCATTTATGAATCATATAGCTTCAATTTGTGTCAAAGCAAGGATAATGTGAAGATTTATTTGGCATCTTGCAAAGGAGTTTAGTCCTAAATGCTTTAAGGTCTTATTCTGTTCTCCTGTAAGATCCCACCTTGAGATAAGGCGAGCAGACCGAAGAATCGTAGCTCGCCTTATCTTCAGGTTGATATTGTGAGAATTAAGAGGGCTCAAAATTGCTAAACTCAATGCCCTTGGCTAGAACTGATTCCTTTAAGGATTTGGGCGTTGTTTTTGATAGTTCTCTTTTATTTATGAATCATATAGCTTCAATTTATGTCAAAACAAGGATAATGTGAAGATTTATTTGGCATCTTGCAAGGGAGTTTAGTCATAAATTCCTTAAGGTCTTATTCTGTTTTCCTGTAAGCTCCCACCTTGAGTACGATTCTTCGGTCTGCTCGCCTTATCTTCAGGTTGATATTGTGAGAATTGAGAGGGTTCAAAACATATTCTTAAGATTCATTGAATACAAATATAATTTAAAACATGTACAAGGCTCGTATTCAAATATTTTGTCAATTTTGAAAATGCACCCTCTCGCAGTCCGTAGATCTATTGCAGACTTATGTATACCTCATGGTATATTAAATGCATCTATTCATTATTGTGCATTGTGTCTAAAATTAATATTATGGCTTTTAGTTAACTTTTTAGACGTTAAAGTAAAAAACACTTTATAAATTTTCAAAAACACTTTATTGCATTAAACTCGCAACAATTGCTTTTAGTTAAGCTTAGAGTTTGAGAAACAGCAACATATTTCTCGTGAAAACCTTTGATTCTAACTGGGCCTACAATAATTCTGTAAACCGTATGATGAAGTTGGCGAATGAAATGAGCTGGTTCAATATTTTTGATACTAACATCGGAAATTTTAAACGCAAGCTTAAGATAAGAATATGTCTTAGTATGCTCGTTTAAGTCTGTAATGTAATTGTGTGTGTTATCATTCTCTGACCACTTGCCCTAATATTGTATTTTTAAAATGTTGTCTTTGTTTTTATGTTAAATATAATTTTTAGCTTGATTTTTAATATGTCTAGTTTAATTATGCTAATTTGTATGTAGTTATAGTTCTAGTTTTAGTTTTAATTTTTGTCTTTATTATTATATTATAAATATTTTATGACTGAAATTGTAAATTGGGATTTCCCGTTAATTGCCAATAAATAAATAAATAAAAAGTATACAAACTCCTTCCTAGATTCTTGCAGATTGTGATCGATGTATGAGGTTATCATTTATTATCTAATCGTACTGAAGGATAGATCCCACATCTGTTAATGATAAAGGAGACTCTTGGGTTCCAACACCTTGTGGATCTAATTCGATCTATAGAGTTAACGGTGGTAGCCCGCCATGCTTTAATAAACAGCATTATGTAGGACAGACACCTAATCATCGATCATAATATGCTATCAATCCTGATTATTTCTGTATCAATAATAAATGTAAAAATTCATGCTCATCTTCTCCAGGTTTTACCGGAAATGTGTCTATTATACAAATGGATTTTCGGTTAAACCTGGAGAAGATGAGCAAGACACAGGGTAATTATACCCTGCAAACCTACAAGGAAAGAAATGGTGGTGCAACATGTGTTTGTATTGTTTATTATTAAGCTAATACGTAGAAATGTTGCAAACCTGAATGCTGATTGTCTAACAGATAAGGTCTGCATTAGAAATAAGTGTCAAGATCTATATCCAGAATCTTGCGAAAGTAATGCTGAATTCATTGTTTTAAACCATGTTCCACCTTTAACTTGCATTTGCGGTTATATAACAAATCCGTTCACTATTGCACTCCAAAACCACTACCATCACCCTTCTCTCAAGCTTTTGTCATGACCCTAACTATCGAACCTCTACGGACCTTATAGCATGTGTTGAAATATAAAGAAATATACTCTATTTTTAGCATGCAATAAATTTAAATGTGCTTGAAATGGAATTTGTGGAGTTGATGCAAGGTTTGAGGTTATTAATGATAGTCCTATATGTAACTGCCCTAGTGGTCTAACTAGAAATTCGTCTACACGTTGCTAAGGTCTTTCTCCGCCATCATCACCCATCAATAGATCACCCTGCTATCCATTCTTACCTTCCCTATTTGGTACACACTCAATGTGTAGAGAAATTAGTGGACAATCATCATGTTCCTGCTTAGAAACATCACTAAATTATCCACCAAAAGCTTCTCTGTACAAGCTTGTATTTCTGGAAAATGTAGAAAGTAAGTTGTGTTTAATACAGTAAAGAAATTTGTAATTAAAGGTTTCCCTGATAGAGATTTTAGTGTAGATAGAATACAAAATAGTAATAATTTCTCATCATTCAAAATTGGTGCGAATTTTGATCTACTGGAAAAATTGTGTATCCGACTATATGACCGAATAATCTTGTTACAAAACCAACCAACCAAGTGCCTCATTGTAAACAATCTCAAAGAAGGTACAACTTTTCTTCCACCAAATTGAAATTTAATTAAGTAAAATAACAGAATATGACACTATAATTATTCAAATGAACACAAATTCACAAAATGTTTGTTTTTGCTAAATGATAAGGGCATATAAATTAAATCTTGGAAGTGAAACTCACCATGAATTATAAACTTTCATAACGAAGCTTTGTAATTATCTGCATACAAAGTATACAGAATTTAAATATGATAAAGATTTGTTTTGAGTTACGTGAAGATTAATTAGATTAAATGAAGTGATTAGAAATATATTTTTTAAAGTATTATCACTTTCTTCACAAATTGTTTTAATTCACTAGAAGTACATTTCGAAACACAAAGTGTTCTTTATCAATAGTTAAAATGACATTGAAAAAAATACATTAAATAAATAAAAACAATTTGTGAAGAAAGTGATAATACTTTAATTACAATTTAAATGAAGTGATTGCTAATTATTCCATGTAATGATATTTATAAAGAAAAGTATGGTCTATTGAAGAGAAAATATACATTGACTAATTTATTATTCATATCTATTATTAATATTTCTTTCTCAATGTGTTATAGAAAGGCCACCAAGTGGATGCTTTTACATTGATATATTTAAAGTCTTTGATCGTATAAATCATGGGATCCTATTGAGGAAACTTGTAGTTCTTGGATTTAGTAATTTAGTAAACAACTGGTTATTTTTCTCTTTGATTCCAATATTTAATCATTGATAACTATATCTTTAATTTTATTCATTTATATGTTTCCCAAGGTTCCTAATGTGCCCTAATTATCTTCTTGCTCTTCATTAATGATAAAAACATCAAACATTCTTGTTTCCTATTATTTGCTGATGCAGCTGAAGAATCGAACAGAGCGAGCGGTGTTGACATAAACAGCTCAATTTTCTCCCCTAAAAATGGGATAAAAAGCAAGTAAAAGCATATATAAAAGAATTCCAAATGATCAACAGAATATTTGCTGCCTCGGCATCATAGAAGAGGAAGGGTTTGAGTGGAAGAACACGATTTGCAATTGTGAACTCCGCCCGTGCTTCATTCGCCCAATTTTTGACGAGTTTTTTTTTTTAATTTTGTATTTTAATGATTTGTAATAATTGTAATTTTTAAGAAAGGAAACTAAAGATTAATAAATGAATAAATAAATAATTCTCTTTCGTTTGTTTTTCAACTATTGTTGGCTTTTGTTATTTATCTAACTCTTAATGATTATGTTATCCATCTGCCTTATGATTGACCTGTCTTGTTTTTTAACACGTTGACCCCTTGATGGACACTGAGGTATTCCAATGGGGCCACGTCAGTCACCGATGACTGACAGTGAGTACCTACTTTAAACTTACTATTTAGCGCTGTCACTCACGTGTTCCGTGTTAATTGTTACTAGGATTGCCTGAAACGGCCCTTCTGTACGTCACTACAACTTGGCCACCTAATATTCCTTTCATTTTTTTAAATATTTTTTTTGTTTTTAGTCAGATTTTTTTCATTAATTGTATTTTATATGTTTACCGAATAATTTTTTATCTTTTGTCTTTTAATTGTCATAATTCTTTTTTCAACCTCTCTATTTTATGTCTTTTGTCTTTACATAATATCTGCATTCTGCATTTTTTGTCGCAATTCTTTGTTTAATCTATCTGTGGTCTTTTGTCTGAATTTTATATAGTTTTTTGTCTTTTTTGTCTTTTATCGATCTTGTATCTGCCTTTCTGTGCCTTTTGCCTATTTCTTGTTTCTTATTCGTATAGTATTTATGTTTATTTACATCAAAAGAATGAATCGCAATAAATAATATTTGAATTGATCGTATTACTGACCTTCCATAATAAATTTAATAATTATTTGATCTGTCATAAACTATATATAGTTGTAGCGCACTCTAGGCCTACCTCACAAACCATTGCTTAAATAAGCGTACTCCTGACCTACCATAACAAATTATATATTAACCCAGCGTTCTCTTAACCTACCTTAATAAAGTATGCACCACATACAAGGTTATAATAGACAGCGCCAGGTGAAGGATACACTGACCCAATAGACATTATATTGTGGTAGGTTAAGAGTACGCTAGGTCAATATATAGCTTATTACAGTGGGTCAGGAGTACGCTGGTTTATATAATGGTTTTAGTACAAATTTAATTTACGATTTTAAATTCATTTAACATTCAACATTTAATTATCTGCAACATACTTAACTCTAACAGCTATTTTAATATTTGCAATAATTCCTTTTTTTAGATTTAAACCATTACTATAAACACCTAAATTAAGAACATTTATGTTCATGTTTAATATAAATGTAAAGATAATGTAATTACAATATTTATATCTTATAAATAGAATTGATGTTTAAAAAGGCATATTGTAATTATCCCCCCGCTTTCACGACGAAGATAGATGACAAAAGGTTGATGAGATTTTTCAAGTGCCGATCCATTATCGTGTAGACACACACATGCACACACGTTGACGTCTAACAGTGGAATCCTATAACGAAACTGTCGCTCGCGTTGGAAGTGATAGACGATAAGAGGGTGAATAAAATATGAAGGATGTCGTATTCCATATAAGGATTAAGCTTGGGGTGGATAATGCGTATAAATAAATCATGCCACTTTCGCGCGCCTTAACCTCCCCGTGAAGGAGACGAGCGCACCATCAGTATTATTTTCTAATTTCGTTTGTTTTAAAGAAACTGCGCCGGCGGAAAGAGAGTCGTTTGCGTTGAATTAAAATGACACGCGTCAAAAGGGGCCCAGTTGGTTGTAACATGACAGCCGGAAAATATGTAGTCAAAGTAAAATATGAGCGAAAAAAAGTTCAAAGCATGCAGCACGTCTACATCAGATGCAGGCATAAATCCAGTCGGGATGTCGAAAACTTGCTTATTTACCACCTTTCAAGCTTCCATTCCGCGCTGGCTTTTGCATGTGATGTTAAAAGTGAGCCAATCAACGTTTCCTTTTTATTAATCTTTTGCCGTTGTACACAAGCCACGCGTTTGCATGAGGGCGTTATGATTCTGACACATTGGAATTATATTCTCTGGGATGTATGCACGCGTCAGCGCCCTCTAGATGTGTGTTTTTGCGGAGGAAAACATCCGGATGTGTCGTCACGTCGCGTTTCCGGAAGGGTCGTTAGCGAATCACTCGGAAATATTTCCGCTGTCAATGCCGGATACAGTGTGAATACGTGACAGCGTGCTCTTCCCCAACTTATAGAGCACTCCACAGCTTGATAAATGGACCAACCTGGAAAATTACTTTCGACTTTCATTCTTCAGACGCGACGCGGGGATGTTATTTAT
This sequence comes from Ontholestes murinus, assembly GCA_963969525.1. Lineage (NCBI taxonomy): Eukaryota > Metazoa > Arthropoda > Insecta > Coleoptera > Staphylinidae > Ontholestes > Ontholestes murinus. The sequence continues at coordinate 55,112,657 of OZ018392.1, read as the reverse complement.
GGGGAGACAGTTTAGGAATTGTGCGATTTTAATGTCCATCATAAATAATATTTAATACTGCAGCGATAAATTTCCGGAAAGGCGGAAAAAATGACAGATGGAAGAATAAAAATATCAAACGGGCGAGACAAATGACTAAATTAGGGCCATTTGTTACTGGAATTTGTCAGCCACTTGTTTCGGCTTATTAAAGCCACCTCCTCGCGCACCTACACCAGAAGAAGTGGCTCCCGTGCGCATAAAGGCGGAGGCGGACGATAAATCAGGAGCGCCCCGGTTATCAGCGCGTCCCGGCATGTTTACATGATAAACTCCGGCAAACAAATTCCTTATTGTCCGGCAGCTATTCTCTGGATCGTTTATCAGCGCCGCGGGAAGGAGAAGAAGAGGCAACCGACCTGTCCTACGATAAAGAGGCCATGAATGAGGAAGGAGCAGCTTAAAGCTAGACTCCTGCTCCCTCAGCACTCGATGTCTCTCTCGTGAAGATAAATAACCCCTCAGTAATTGCGTGCGGAGCGATACCATATTTCATACACGCCATGAGCCATAACTTAGGAGGTAATTACTATGAGTACGTCGTTTATCATCCGACTTCTAGAGACAAGGATCGTGATAATCGAGATTAAATTGATAAGGAATTTCGCGAGATTTATCCCGCTCTATTATACAACACTCACTGCTTCTTGCTAGACACTGATTCCAGCTTGCTAAACAGCCGTCTCCGCCATCAATTATGTTATAAATGTTAAGCCTTAACATGTTTCTGAACCACATATTTTAACCTCAAGTGACAAATATTACCATCAGTTATAAAATAATTTCAACACGTTTTATTCATACTTAAGATGGATCGAAAGTTCTAGAAATCATCGTCGTATTACTGTTACATGTGGTTATACAAACAAATCCACAAATATACAATAAATTCTTCTTTTGCATTTAAATGATCAAGCGATTGTAATAATAAGAATCATTTATTCGACTTTTATCAAACAAAGGATTATTTTTAATGATTATGTTCTCTTATAATGAAAAAATTTATAAAAGCTCTGTACTAGACATTCGCAGGTTCGATTCATAGCTTTGAGTATATTTATTTTTAATTAAAAAATGCTCACAAGAATCTTATATCTAATAAAATTCGATCTTCGAAACAAATATTACAGACAAATATATTTTTGATGTTTAAATTTTAATCTAATAATTAAATAAAAACCTATATTTGAGGTATTCGATATTTTTTTAATGTGTAATATGTCTAGGTATCTGTGATTTTCAAATGATAATTAAACTTTTTTACTTTAGTAAGGGGGACCAGCCGATTCTAGATCCTTCTCTGACCACGAGGGTCGTGGGGAGGTTCTAAAATCGGCTAGTTCAAGGTCAGAGAAGGTTTTTGACCTTGACTTTCGAATGACCTTCAAATGATATTGACTTTCAAGTCACCTTACCTGGTATAAATTTCAATTAAACCCCACCTTAAAATTTAAAATAAACTACTCATAAAAACTATAAACTATGTACATTTATATACAGGGTGTTCAATTTAAGTGAAGACATTGAAATATCTCGAAAACTGCATATCGAATAAAAAAAAAATATAATTAAAATTTCGCCTCGGAGGGAGACATCTAATGATATGAAACTCGACCCACTACCCACAACCATCTAGAGGGTAGGGAGTGAGAAATCGAAAAGTTAAATAGGAACCTCCACTTTTTTGTACGGATTTGAATACTCCGGGAAAAAATAAGAAAAAAAAAAGTTTTATCTGAATTTTTTTTGTATTCGTGACAGACGCTTTAATCAATAAAATTCAAAATTGGCAAAAATCGTTGAAAATTTCCTGAGAAATACGAGGAGGTTTCGTAAAATAAGTGTCCCTATGCTGATAAGAAATAATGCGACGTTCTGGGAGAAGATTGAAAAAACACTGGTATAATTTTATAAAATAAAGTGAAAAATCAAGAAAAAATAATTCAAATAATTTTAAAAAAATAATACATATACATGAAAATTACTTTATAAGGTTGTGAGAATTTTGAAGTTATCTGTTTTTAGAACCCTCAGCCTAGGGCTATCAAAAAACGCAATATAATCCTGAAAGAAAGCCATCAAATTGCAAAAATTGAGTGTATTCTGAACAGACAGAAGTATTCTACAAAATATAATAATTACTAATTGTTAAATAGAGAGATAGAGAGAGGAAACTCTTACATCATAATCATATTTCAAACAATAAAACATTCATTGAACATTTAAACAACAATTTGGGATACGGATAAAAAGGATTGCGACGAAGTCGCAGTATACAGGCCCCTGATTTAACTCCAGTAATTTGAGGACTAGCTCTCCAGCCAACCTACTTCTTTGAAAAGATTGGTGTCCAGAATTCCAGTTAGGGATTTTAAGTTTGCCATGGATATATTAACACATTACTGTTAAGACTGTCTGTGTTGATGCAGATGTTTTCTCCTCTTATCCCCAGATGAATTATTTTTTGAGCACTAACAAGTATCCCATTAGTTCTGCCTGGATGATTGTAAGGGTGTTTTTAGTTCTAGATTCAGTTTGGCACAATGTATGCCTGCACCTGTTCTTTTCTTGTTTTCCTCCATTCATGAATATAATTTCAGGAGCCTTAGAGTTTTGTGACGTGTAGTGTCTTTTGAAAAGGTAGGTCGGAACATCACGGTCCTGACATTTGTCTAGAAGAGTGTCCCTCAGAATCGCTATTGCGATGATTTCCTTTGCCTGGTTCAATCTGCCTTTAGATGATAACACATGCCGTTGTGTCTTAGTTTTAGCGCTGTACTTAGGGCCACCTCCTGTAGGTGTACATTCAGGGAAGAAAGAGGCAATTAGTGCGTATTGTGCCAGTAATTCCCATACATGCTAGACGTTGAATGTGGTGTAACTTACTTATGGCAGTTTTGAGTTTAACCCTAGGCCACAATACAACTACTTCATATTTTAGGACCGGTCTTACACTACCATTGATTCGGGGTGATAATCCCTATGATCTCCCAATGACTCTCCAACACTGGTAAAACGCCATGCTCACCTTCGATACTTTAGTTTGAGTACATTTTAGATACTAGGATTTAATTTATCTGTAAAGCTAGAGTTAGTGTGGTATTGATTATCCTGGGTAGCTTAATTCTGTCAGGTTTCTTTTTGTTGGTGAACAGCATCAGCTCCATCTTAGATGGGTTTACAGAGAGGACGTTATCTGTACACTATTTCTCCACTATTCCACTATATTGAGTGCAATCTGCCTATAGCTGGGAGGCCAGATTGATTTAGTTTAGTTAAAAAGTCGTCTATCACGAGGTTCCACTGAAGAGGAGAAATGACTCCTCACTGTGGCCAACTACGGGTCACTTTTGCTTTGGATTTTCTGTCTATTTAGTGATTACTGGTATTTTTTCTGTATTTCCAGAAATATCTTTCTCTGGTATATTAGGTAATAGATTGCGTGTCTTTTATTTTTAATTTGTCCGCATATGTGCACTCCTCCTTTTCGAATCTAGGAGAGTGCATTCTATTGTACTTTCTGCAGATTTCTGTAAATTTTATTGTGCAGATTTTACAGAGTGTTCGTTTTTTGTTCTTAGTAGTATTAGTACGAGTATTAATGTTATTATTTTTTTATTCAACGGGTTCTAACCTTTGTAGTAAATATGAATGTGTTCTAATAGACTCTCATTGTTTTGGCGCAGGATCTTGTTTCTTTCTTCCAACTCCTGGACCATCTTCTTAAGGTAGGCAATTTTTGTACCCTCTTCCGGCTCCGCCACTTCCTCGTCTTCGGCACTAATGGTGCACATGTGATCGGGCTGACTATAATTTATCCCTTTAGGAAAGCATCTTGAATGAAAAGTGGCATTACGCCCTGAACCACATCCCGGAAAAATTTTGCTTACTTGTTAACCTTGTAACATGATTTAAGTGTGGAGCGTCTGACGACAATGATGATTAATCATTAATTAATTGCATTACTGTTGGAAGAGGCTTTGTCAAAAGATTCTTCTGTATCGATAAATAGACATAATATAGACATTTTATTTACCAACGCCTTCTCAGTATGGGTAATCACAGAGTGAAATGCTGATTATATAGATCATCATGGTATATATGCCCGTTGATTTGGGTGTAGCGGATTCATTTTTAGAATATGGACCGTGATGTACCAATCGGAAAGCTTCAAGGTTTTCATCATATACATCGTTTATGTGCCCAAATGATTTGTCATGGCTGTAGTCTTCCTTGCCTGGTTTGGGCTATGCAGACCTTAAACGGAGCCACTAGGTGTTGAAGAATAGGTTCTAGTCCCAGCCCAGGTTATCTTGGGTTCTGTTATTATTTTGGAGGCTATGATCTGATCTTTTTTTAAAGGAGTAGGGATCTCCCTGTGCTCAATGTTTTGCAGTCGGAAAAATTAGTTTTTAATAGTAGCTCTATTGACTCAATGAGATTGTCTGTATAACTGTATAATTATTTGGGCTTTGAAGGTAAAGTAATAACTAATATAAATATTTTTATTTATGGTTACTTACGACTAGTATTATTTTGTATTATAGAGACTTTTATATTCAATTGCTGTAGTAAACTTTAAAAAAAATAAAAAACTTTTCACTATCTAAGTAATATCATGGAGTTTCAACAAGTAACAACCTTATCATCCAATTCTTATATTCAATTCCAACACTCAAGTTTTCGACTGAATGATATTGGAAGATACTTTGACCAGCAGTTGTATCACGACTTAGTGTTGCAAGGTCAAGACACTTATTACTGTCAGGCCTGTTATATAAAACTTACTATTTTTACCTGACGAGTTTAAAGAAAAAAATATGAAGTTTATTAAAATGATCTCCTTTAGACTTCTGATTTTATTGCATTTTTTAAACAGCGGACGTAATTTTGAATTCAAACGAAATACTAAGCGAAGTAAAATCTTTCGAAAAGATCAAATGGTAGTCAGGGAAATCCATGTTACTCAACTTGGTCTGGGGTCTATTGGGTTAATCTAGAAAAGAAATAAGTCTGTAAATGACCTGAATTTTATTAACTATTCAAATGTTACTTTACATTATGCTAGGTATATAAGTACAACGTATAGAAACTTTTCGAAGGAATAAAATACACATAGATGTGAAATAATTAGCACTAGATGGCCGGAAATGGCTAGTATCCGTGATTGACATCGCTACGTAAACTGAAGTGCCTTCTTCCTGTAAGCTTCAATTTCGCTGTCGGTACTGAAGTAGTAGGATGGAACGTTACACGTAAGCTGAGCTTGCTGATATATATGCTCTTTCATTAAGCGCTTCCTATCTTTAAATTTAATTTAAATAAAGTGTATGTGAGATATTATCAAAATTGTTACACTCGACCCGAAAATTGGTGTCTCAAAAGCTCCATAGTTACCCGAGCTGTGTCAACGGTTGCTCCGCCCTGTTGAAACCAACAATAATAACAATAATGCAGCAACTTAAGGCAAAAAACTCGTTTAACATCTGCCTGTATCGCTCGCCATTTACGGTTACGGCGGCGTCATCGGCGTCTTCAAAAAAATAAGGACCAATCACTTTTTTACTCCAAATGCCGCACCAAACCATCACTTTGAGAGGATATAATCTTCTTGCATTACATGTAAATTCTCTGTGCCCCAGAAACAAACAAAAAATTTGTCAAATAAGCAGTAACAATAAATCGACGATCTTGAGGTGTGCATCGCTCCATGGTTTGTTGTTAACTAATTCACTATATATCTACATCATAATTGTCGAAGCACACTGAGATTTGGCGCCATCTTCAAAAATGGCGGCCAATTCAAACTATGACATTACTTTTGCGCCACGTTGTATAATAGAAATAACAGATAATAACATTTTGCCTAATGAAGAGTACAAAACAGTAATAAATAAAAGGAATAAAATTCGTTCACTTGAACGAAATGTATTAAGACCAACCCCTCTACATGGAACAAGTAACCAGACTTCAACTTTGAAAATTGCACCATCATACAGTTGTCTTTTTGTGTCTGGATTTCCCCCTGATACGGAACCAGAAGAAATAAAAAAATATTTAAAGTCATGTGGTTTTGGAGAAAACTGTTTATGCGATAAAATGAAAACCAAACGGGATAAACAGAAGAGTTCATTCAAGGTGGCAGTGCCTAGTGAATATAAGGAAACAGCAATGAATGGTGAAAATTGGCCAAAGGGAATCATTGTCAATCGTTTTTTAAACCTCAGGAGAAGAATCAAAGATCAAGTGTAAAAATACAGAACCATATTAGTGACAGTGTTGTAACTTTTCAGTGTAAAGATAAACTGGATTTGTTTATATTAAACATCCAGTCGCTTAGGGATTCTATCCATGAACTAGAAGCGTGTATACATGATTTTAATTGTGATGTATTTTGTATTACTGAGCACTGGCTCAACAATATAGAAATTGATACAATATCCATTGAAAACTATAATATAGTAACAAATTTTTGTAGACAACAGCATATCCATGGGGCTGTTATGATTACATTAAGGAATAATTTATGTTAGAGAGTGTTACCCTTTTGTGATTTCTCAATTGAAATTCACTGTGAATTGTGCGCTGTCCATGTATTAGATTTTGATTATTTTATTATTAGTATATATAGAAGGCCCTTGGATGATCTTAATGTATTTTTAGATATAATGTATAAGATATTAGAGCAAATTAAAAACTGCAACAAAACCATTTTATTATGTGGCGATTTCAATGTTAATTTTATTGGTGATAATGACAGAACTAGACTTCATACACTAGAAGATTGTTTTAATTCTTTTAATTTGTTTTCTACTGTGAAGTTTCCGACAAGAGCATCTACATGTATAGATAATATTTTTACCAATGCACATAATAATTATAGTGTTAAACGGGTATTAGTTCCATTTTCAGATCATAATGCGGTTCATTTTTTGTTACAATCACAAATTAAAAACAATCCAATTGATAATAAAATTATACGCCCTATTACTAAATATGGAAAATTTATACTGTACCAGCTAATTTCTTCAGGGACTGGAAAATTGTAAATAATTTGAGTGTAAATAAACAGTGGAATATGTTTTTAAATATAATAACACAAAATTCTCAGGAAGCTTTTCCTAAAAGAACTAAAAGAATGTGTAGTAATGTAAGTGACATTAAATGGTTTACTAATGAAATTCAACAAATTCGGGATAACTTACAATTTATATATGAACTTAGTAAATTACATAATGTTGAGGAGTTAAATACACTTAAAAAAGACATGAGAAAAACTATAAGAAATCCATATTTCAAGCTAAAAAAATTGCGAATGATAATTATATTACACAAGCTGATAATTCTAGCTATGTGGAATGGTTTTAAGAAAAAAACTTGGTCGGCTCCAAAGATCCGAAGTAATATAACTGCTGATCTATTTTCTCATTACTTCTCTTTATATCTTCGGTTGAAGTCTGGGATGTTACAAAGGGTATAAAAACCAGAAAGTGTTCTGACATTTATGGTTTGTCACTGGAGGTAATAATAAAAGACTTAATTATTGGGCCCTTAACCAAATTAATTAATAATATTATATTATCCAGTACTTATCCAGATGCATTAAAGCTTGCTAAAGTAATCCCAATACATAAAAAAGGCGATCAAAATGAACTAGGCAACTTTAGGCCAATTTCACTCTTACCACTATTTTCAAAAATAATTGAAAAATTGTTATTTAATCAAATAATTTATCATTTTGAAAAAAATAATTTATTTTCATCAGCACAAAATAGTTTTAGACCAGGCAAATCGACAATAACAGCAACTGTTAAATTAATTACAGATATTGTGGACTTTTTAGAGCATGGAAATTTTACATTTGCAACATTCGTCGACTTAACAAAGGCGTTTGATTGTGTTTCGCATGTAATTTTACTTCGTAAATTATATATCTATTATTTTGATCCAAGTAGTTGTGGTCTTCTCCTGTCATTTCTATCCAATAGAAAACAAATTGTTGAATACAATGGTAAAAAATCTGATAGATTGGTCATAGAACATGGTGTACCTCAGGGATCTGTTTTAAGATCGTTATTGTTTTATTAATGGCCTTCCTAACTCTGTCAGCCTTGAGTCTATTTTATTATTTGATGATGACACCACATTAATAGCAAAACATGAAAATATAAACGAGATATTTTTATTGAAAGATATAGGTTCCAATAAGATAAGTGCATGGTTACAAAACAACAAACTCTGCTTAAATGAGGAAAAGATAGTAGATGTGCTATTTTTACAATAAGAGAGCATGATTTAGTAAGTTACAATAATTGTGTCAAAGATTTAGGTCTTCATATTGATAACAAATTAGTCTAGGAAATGCATTCTATATTTGGGAAGAATATTTTCATTTTAAGTTTTAGGTTGTATTATATATTATGTGACGTATGTAAACCTCTCGGTATTGGCTTTAATAAAGCATTATTATTATTATTATTATATGTTAAAAACTACCAGATAATAGAAAACAAATAATTGTTGAGATTTTTCAAATACTTTATTAATTATTTAAAACATTTTATATTTTTCATGGTCTTATTGAGGCACTTATCAAAAATTGTTGCTGAACGAACAATATCGATATTAGATACGAAATTTTATACGATATTTTTGTTTGATATTGATTCTGTAGGAAATATTTGGAGTTAAAGTTGATGCCGTTTATTAAATTCGATGTAAGAATTCTAGCAAAAGAAGCGAAAAGCGATTCAACGCCCCCGTGCTCTGGGAGAGAGCGCTCTCCCGCGGAAACGGGATCCTTATAGCATCAGGAATAAAATGGGTTTTAAAGTACCTGTATATAGCCTCGACAGTGACGTGTGACATGATAGTATTAAATAACGTGTTTTATCTGTAGTCTTCGATTTCAATTCATGCAAATTGTATATCTTGTCTGCTTAGTTTCTTAACGGGTGTACCGTTTCAGAGAGCGCTTTTTGTAACGAAATATTTTTGCTGTTGAGGGAATCCCCCAGGAGACGCGCGTAATTCGCCACGCAACTGCTTCGCTCCATCAACTCGGCTCTCGTTCTCTAAATAAGAGAAACGCTCGGGTTCACTCTACAAATCGATTACTCGATTCCAAAAGGTGTTTTGTGCCAGTTGCGAAATAGGAGACACTGTAGATTTTAGGATATACTGAAAAATCATACATTAATTATACAGTATGTATGAATAAATGTAATCATGATATTTTAAATTACTAATAATAATTGCTCATATGTCTTAACCATTTTCCTATTGATTTACGACCGAATAATTCAATTGGGACAGTAAAGCAGCGATATTTCCCCGTGTGCTGCCGGCATAAATTTTTACTGTCCATAAATTTTGAATATAAATATGGCCCCAGCGTTGTCGGCTATTTCCTGTGAAGTGCGCAAATACTTTCCTGATAATTCAAGTTTATTGCGTATAAGGAGGAGGTTTGAAGTCATTTAACACCTCAAAGTGCTCGGCTTACAATGCGACCATCGCGGCACGTCGGATAGGGAGCGCGAAATGGAATTTGAAATTTGCGTCGGGGGCCCCGGAGTGATGTAAAAATACACTTCGGCTCCGGGTAAAAACGTCGTTTCCTTTTTATTGCATTACCGAAAATATACTGGAGGTGACAAGTGCCGCAATGAAGTTACGTGTTATGGAATTTTATATCCATTTTTATATCCGCGAAAGTGGGATTAAAATTTCTTGATGGTGACAGTGTAATTTAAATATATCAGCCGTCATCCCCACAGGAAGATTTCATTTTTATTCACCTTCTCACGCGTCGGGGATTAGACTTGACCCCACGCGCGCGACATAACAATTTTAACTTGAAATAATTCCGCCCCGTCGATTTAACTTTTTTTATTTCAAGTGTCCAATTCCGATCGGTGTAAAGTCGAAGAATCGATCAGGGGATAATCCTGCGAGGCTTTGAGTTATATGTTTACAGCGTGCGGGAAAAGACGGAAGGGATTTCGGGGATTCTGTTTAACCGTTACGGTCACTTGACGTTTTGTTTGAGATTGGATCGCCGATTTAGGAGTTCAAAATGAAATCCGCCCTCCAGTTTGTGATAGATGGTATTTATTTTTAATTTGCGAGCCCTGTTTGCTCCCAATAACCACTGACCATGATGAATTATATCTTCCGGGCCGTCCTGCTCTAATTGGATTCCGAATTATCTGAACAGTTCCCATCCCAAAGCCATAAAATATTTGTAAGTAATGGCCTCAGGTAAAATACGACTGTTGGCAACTTATTTATTATATTTAAACAATCGATATACGTGTTTTTGCCATAAATAAATTTGGCAAAAGCTTTAATCAATTCAATTCAATTCAATTCAATTCAATTTTATTCGTGCTATAACAATAGTTTTACACATGTCATTAAAATACAGGTAGCAATATAGTAATATAAATCAAAGTATAATACAATTAATACAAGACTAATACTAACAATAAAATATTAAATAAATTGATAAATAATAAATATATGAATAAGATGGTGTATAGATAAGGCAGACAATAAATAAAAACAGTAGGCAAATTAAAGTAACGTATAAATAAAACAGCAGATAAAACATAAGTAGAAGTGTCAATAATTAAAACAAGTAATGTATGAAAACGTCGAATATATAAAATTTGAAACAATAATAAAAAACGAATAAAAAAAGAAATAAATAATAGAAGTAAATATGTTAAATATATAATATAAAAACAATCATACTGATAAATAATAGGACAAAACAAAAAACAAAAAAAAAATAAAGTGTACATATAAAACGCCTTACCTTTAGAGTTATACAGGGTGCGGCAAAACAAACAGTGCAGTTTGGAACGTCCAGTACATCCCGTGTGGTGGGCGTACCTACCTGGGAGGGATCTCATTGTGTCGGGGGGCTCATGCCGTTTTTAGTCGTTACCATGGTTTGGTCTGGAGAACGCTTCCAATAAATGTTGAACCGGATCCATGCGAGGTCAACTTTTTTCAGTAGTTACGAGGCCCACTTCCATCTCTGTGGAGGGGCGAATAAACAAAATTTTCGATATTGGGCTGTAAATAACCCAAGGCAACTTTACAAGAGACCACTTCACTCCCCAAAAGTCAGAGTGTGGTGTGCGATTTCCAAATTTGGGGTGATTGGGCCTTATTTTTTTAAAGAGATGCTGGAAATTTTTTGTTACCTCGTTTGGAAGAGCTGATGGAGGAAGCAGATCTGGGAGACATCTGGTTTCAGCAGGACGGAGCTACGGCCCATACTGCTCGAGTTTCAATGACGAAACTGCGACAGGTGTTCCCTGGGCGCCTTGTTTCTCTGAGAAGTGATGTGGAGTGGCCCGCACGCTCCCCTGATCTGAGCATTTGCGACTTCTTCCTGTGGAGCTACGTGAAGGAAAAGGTTTTTAGGCATCGACCTTGCACCTTGAAGAACTCAGGGATCGAATTCGGGAGGAAATCGCGGCTACACCCATCGAGATGTGCTAAAATGCAGCCGAAAATTTCAGAAATCGCCTTCATCAATGTATCGCTGCTGGGGGTCATCATCTTTCCGGTGTCATCTTCAGGACTTAATGCTTAAAACGGCATGATGTACCCATTGAGATAAATTAAACCCCATTTCTTTAAATTGCGCCGTTTTCTTTTAATAGCCCTTCAAAACTGCACTGTCTGTTTTGCCGCACCCTGTATTACATTACATGAGTATTACAAACAAACATTTTAAAATCTACATAACATAAGATATACATATTAGAGTTTAAAATCAATTAAAATATAAAACAAGGCACAAAGGATCACATTTTAAAATCATGAAATTTATTGGATAAACATTCATCTATTGAGTAGAAGGCTTTTTCAATAAAATATTTCTTTATGGTTTTGTAGAAGTTTGTATCCGAAAGGGAGGTTATGCTTTGCGGTAATGCATTATATAATTTTGGCCCATAATAATTAATGCCATTTTTAGTTTTTGTTAAGCGCTGTCGGAATGGATACAACTGTTGTCTATGCCTGGTAAAATGGTTGTGAATTTGTTCATGTGTCAAATACGCAGATAAGTTTTTCCTAACATATCTAATGCATTTCATCATGTAAATGCCCGGAAGTGTGAGAATATTCATGTTTATAAAACTAGCTCTACAATCAGCCCGGTACTCAAGGAAAGAGATAACTCTCACCGCCCTGCGCTGAATGCGAAACAGTCTATCAAGTATAGGAGAGTGACCCCATGTAATAATTCCATAAGTGAGATGTGACTGGAAATACCCGAAGTAAGCTGTTAATACTGTTGGTTGAGATAACGTGTTTGTTAGGTGTCTCAGTAGAAATATAATTTTACTTAATTTAGCGGAAACTAAATCACCATGAGTGTACCAACTTAACTTGTTATCTAGGTTTATTCCTAAAAATTTGACATAACCATTGCCAATGTTTCCGGTTTTTAACGAAAATGCCAATGTCTCACTTTTGCTATTATTGAGGGTAAGCTGATTAGAAGAGAACCACTCTGATACCCTTAACACCGAACTATCGTTAAGTTGTGAAGCAGTTAGTACATCCTCTGCTTGATGAATAAGAGTAGTGTCATCTGCATATAACACTACTTCGGAATGACCTACCTGTAAGGGTAGATCGTTAGTGTAGAGAATAAATAGCAAAGGTCCAAGAATTGAACCCTGAGGAACACTAAGATTAAGTTTAGTTTCTGCAGATAGTGTATTATTGACCAGTACTTTCTGACGCCTATCACTTAAATATGAAATTAATAAACGGCAGCTTTGTGGGTGAATATTATAGAAATATACTTTCGAAGGAGAGTAACATGGGGCACGCAATCGAAAGCTTTACTTAAATCGAGGAATGATGCCACAGTACACATACCCGTATTAAAGCCTTGTGAGATTTCTTCGGTAAGTGCCAAAACTGCGTCCTCAGTTGACCTACCCCTCCGAAAACCATACTGACAGTCGTTTAGAATTTTTTGATTATCTAAAAATAAAGACAATTGATTAAACAATAACTTTTCAATAATCTTAGAAATGATAGGCAAAAGGGATATTGGTCTATAATTATTAACATCCAACTTGGATCCCTTTTTAAAAATGGGAATTATGCAACCTAATTTAAGACTACTTGGAAAAAGACCAGATTTTATACATAGATTGATTAATTTTGTCAATGGCAAAATTATAACATCTATAATTCTCTTTAAAAGTTTCGTAGATATACCGTAAATATCACGACTATTTGAATTTTTTAGTTTTTTTACCACATCTCTTACCATATTGGGGCTTACTTCCTTAAAAGAGAAATAGGTATTGTCCGATTTTGTCGACTTAAATAAATATTCGATTGGGTCTGTATCGGTCTGTAGCAATTTATTTGACAACTCGGCACCGATAGAGCTAAAATATTGGCTAAACACATCGGGGTGTAAATCGCAAATATTGTCACTTTGATGAGTATTAGATTTTAAAAGTGACCACATTGCCTTTTGGCTGTTACCAGCTTGCTTAATAAAGGTATCATTAGCAGATATTTTAGCATGTTTCAATGCAGTTTTATATTTTTGTCTATAGCTCAGGTAGTTCTCATTTAATTCTGGACACCTGTTTGCCCCTTCTTTCAATAATAATAGCGTTTCGCGCATATCTTTTAAATTGCTATTAAACCATTTTATCTTGTTGTTGGGTTTGTTTGACACGCACACGGATTTCTCTGGGAAGCATTCATACATATAGCTTGAAATAATTTGTATAAATCTTGAAAATTTCAATTCCAAATCCATGTCGTTTTCAAAAACAAAATTAAAATCGGTATTAGCTAAGAATTTATACAAGTTACAAGTACCGAGTTCGGTAATTGGTCTTAGAATACGTAACTTATTACTTACATGGATGTCTTGTTCAATTTCTACCTGTATATGAATTCCCACATGATCAGACAGGCTAGAATCGTTCGGGGATACGGTTATTAAACAATTGTCAATGTTAGAGAATACGTTATCTAGGCAGTTGTTTTTCCTAGTTGCAAATGTAACCAAGCTGTTTAAACCATATGACGAAAAGAAATCGCAAAGCCGAGTTGCTCGCGTGTCATTACTATTAAATTTTACGTTGAAATCTCCTCCTAGTATAATTTTTTTACTGCTGTATAAATTATCCAATAAATTTCCTACAATGTCTAAAAAAATATTAAAATCCCCACCTGGGGCACGGTATATAGTAATGATAACAATATTGTGGGTAGGGAGGAGGGATGCAGCTATCTCACAATGCTTTTCTTGTGACAAGTTATTTGAATGTGGAATATTTTCATAATCGTTTATTATTAATTTAAAAAACATGATTTCACTCTTTGATGTTTTAAATTAAGACAACCACAAAAAATATTTCCATTATTGGGAATTATTAAATGACTATTAAGCTTTAAGGATATAAATTTTATTATTTAAAAGTCTACAATGTATTTAATTTTTTATTTTTCTCAAAGAATAAAAATTAAAAATTATTTATTTACAACGAGGAGAAAAAGTCCGGATAACATGAAACAAGGAATATTACAAGTTTACACAAATAGATAACAATCATTTTCTATTTGTGTATACTTGTAATATTTCTTGTTTCATGTTATCAGGACTTTTTCTGCTAAGAGTGAACATTCTAAGATTTGTTTATTTATTTATTTTATATACATTACAAGTTCTACTAAAAGAAATATACACAAAATTACATACATAAATACGACCAACTTATAATTTTAAGAATATAACTTGAAGGTGGAGTTCACGGCTTCTCATGTTCTCAATTATAGCTGGTAATAATATTCACAAAGCAATTCTGGCTACAAAAGCAATATATTGGTAATTTCTGGCGTATTTTTGTCCCATTTTTATAGACCGTATTTAATGTGTTATGTTTTGAATTAATTGCTTCTGATTTTTATTAAAATCATTTTTTCATAGCACCCTTGTGTACACCGACGCGTTTGAACACGAATACAAAATGATTCAAGGGTAAAATCAATCAAAATAGAAAGTTCAAATTGGCATTTTATTCAATAATCAATCATACTACTCCATTAGATTTAGATTAGATTATAAAAGATCGTTTGGATGTAGACAGCCTTGTACCACTGCAACCTGGTTATATCTTTTATACTAATACCCTACTACTAGTATATTCCCAGAAATTCAATTTCCTTGGTGAGGTCAATTAACTTCCCAGGAGGCCATGCCCAGATCCGTTAGCCATTTCTCCGGTTAGTGGTAGCCAGTGCTAAACACACGCAAATGATGTTCTTGGCAGTTTCCTCTACTAACTCTACAAGTAGTGTTAGCTACTTGTGAAGATGTCACTTCACTGGGCAATGTCCTCTTAGAAGAGAGGTCAATAAAAATTTTAGAACCCTTTTGACCTGAAGTACTTATCTAATGTCATGTTTTGCACTATTTTTCCACTCTGAGATCACCCCCTCCTTTTTTATAGCACGCGTGTAGGCTTTAGTCTACGCAGCTCCTTTCCCAGCAAATAAAACTTCCCTGGAAAGATGTGGGACCCTTTGTAGCCCTTTTTCATACAAACTTGAGCACATCTTTCCAAGGCTATTAGTTCAGTCTATAAGACAATTTTTAGTATGATAATTGAGGAAACAATTCTTGGGTTTATGTAAACAGAGGTGATTATTACATTACCGAATTGATCCTTACGGCCATGATTTTTACATCTCGACTCAAAATTCTTCTTGTTAAACGCAGGGAAAATGCCGATCTGATTAAATCGGACATTATTTATTGAACCTCCCTTGATTACGTGGAATTTAGAAAAAAAGTGCAAATTGATATCAATCTAAGTGATGGAGAAGAAGACGCTCTACTCCAAGGACGACTGATGTTCCTCGAAAATGGTCTCATTAGATTCATGTGACAATATATGCTCTAAATCACATAATGTCAAAAATATCCTTTGTTGGAATATTCAGAGCCTTAGTTACTTGTTTGTATTGGAACAAAGAATGAGAGTATCACGCTCATTTTAATAACCACGGCTTTTTTTATTTGCTACGATGTCTAAGAAGCATTGTTGTGCCTTGAATCATTTTACTCCCGCTAAATCGCAGATATGTCTTTCCCGCAAGTATTGCAGCATATATAGTTGCTTAGGGAATTAAAATAGCATTAAAATCGTTCCAGGCGCCCCAAAAACCACCATCTGTCCAGGTGTTAAATTGGTAGTCAAAACTTGATGGATAATAAAGGCGCAATAATGTTAACTTCGCCAACACAAGGCGTAAACTTTTATTTCCCATTCAGTTAGCTTCTAATTAAGACAACTTTTAATTAAGATGTTTATAATTACATAAATCTGTCTGGAGCCGGAGAGAGAGAGAGAGAGAGAGAGAGAGAGAGGGGGGGCTTTACGTAGACTGTTGAATAGAAAGTCTGATATACTAAAATCTTTCATTGCCGGCTGAAGGAGTGAAAGTGTTAACATAATACACGTGCTTTGTAATTGGATAAATCAGTCTGTTCAGCAGCATGCTGTTTGTAATCAAGAAAACTGATAGAGTTGGTTCCCAGTATCAACGTATCCTTGTATAATAGCAACTCGCCATCATGATATGTATCCCAATAAAGTCATCATTTCGTCAATTGTGGCAAGAGGTAATTTAGTTCTTCATTTGTCAAAAAAATTCCTTAGGATTACCAATTCCTGTATATTTATCCATATGCATTGAACATTTTGCCTGTGCCATTAAACTTTTTTGGTTAGTTCGTGTTCGGATAACATTTTTTTAAATCATTACTTTCTGATTTCTATAGGTCACTTTTTCTTCTTTTTTTTCTAGGATTGGTGCAGCAGGTGGAGCATCTACATCCATTTCTTCCATATGTTGGCGATCTTGAGCTAAATCCGAAGCCAGTTTTTTTTTACTTGGGCATTCTCTTCAGGGTTGATCGATAATACTATTGGGACATATTCCGTCTTTTCATCGGGTGCGTCATCTCCAGAATCGTCATCCCAACCCCCGGGATTATCGTCCTCATAACACAAAATATTGATTTATCGTTTTGCAAGAGTAGCAGTCGTCTGTGAACCAAATGGTGATATTTAGAGGATGGAAAAATAAACTGAGGTTATACACACCTTCAAAATAGCGCATATTTTCTTAAAGCTAAAACATTTTAGCTTTAAAAAACATATGTTGTAGAGATACAATCTAGATTTTTGTGTGGTACCTTTTTGATGCTGTTCACTTTGACTAAGCAAAGTTTTTATTATCCAAAATATAATAATTAGACGAATGGAACACCTTACGCAAACACAAGATTCGAATAGTTTATTTATTTATTTTACTTTATAGGGTCCTGTTATAATTAAATATATGAAAAACTCCAAAATACACATAAACAAATTACAAATATTTAGCCGACAGAACTTTCAGGCGGAGTTCACTGCGTGTTTTTCCACTGAGACCCTTTTTTGCTTCATGTGATAAAATATCCTATCGACACAGTATTTTCATCATTAAATAATATTTCAGCCATTACATGCATATTTAGGTCCATTTTGCATGGAGCTAGTTTACTGACATTTGATTGTCATTATTTATTCTAGCCTATTAACATTTATTTCACTATTATTTCGAACTTTGTGAGTATATGTATTTAAATTAAGTTTAGTTAGACAAACGATCGACTCATACTTACAAAACTTGTATCAAAAATGTATTGCTTCATCATAGGGTTCATTTAGAATATGGTAATAGATCGTAGAATATTGTAAGTGCTAAAGATTTTATATCTCGTCGTTGTATTCTTTAACTGGGAAAAGTAATTTAATGACAAAAATGGTGGCGACCGTTACTAAGTGGTAATTCATGATAAACACTAAACGAATGCACTTACTATTGTTTTTAACAACAAAAAGTGGTAAAAAACCTAGTAAGTGCGTTAGAAAGTAATTTATTTAAATCTTAACTCCGATATTTCATAAATCTTTAGAAACTCGGATGAAGCCAATAATATTACTGTTTTTTAGAATTAGAATGGATACCTTAAATAGTAAGTAATTGTTAAAGGGAGAAATTTATCTAAAACTGTTGTTTAATATAACTTCCAGAAAGTTTTTGCAGCAATTAAGATTATAATTGTAGAACGACAAAAAATGCAATCGAAATGAAAATGGCGGTTACGTATGTATTTATATATTTTGGTTATGGTAGTTTTTGAGATGGCCTAGGTTAGTTAGCACAATGATTTTTTAAGGACTTAGATTTTCAGTTTATTGCCGATTTGAATATAATACTTGAAAATCAATAGTTGTCCTTGTGGAGTCCTTGATTTGAATTAGATTAAAGCCTCGTTGAGATTATGAAATGAATTCGTAGAGGGTTATTTGATTTTAGGTATAATGTTTTTGTTTCTGGGAATGGATAGGTAATTAAGGATTTGAAAGTGGGTAGGATATTTTGACAATGTAGATTCATATAGGAATTAATTTAATGGATTATGAAGAGGAATGTAAGGATGTCTAATTTTGGTTAGCACTCTAAGAGCTGTGCATTTGTGAGAGCTTTATTCATTTTTTTCTGGATGTTTCAGAAACCAATTTTCTTAATGATTTCTAAACTTTTTAAAACCTTTCTTTTATTTTTTCGAGGATATATACATTTTTCTGAATTATTTTCGGTATTTTCCTGGAATTTCTGAACCAAAACATAATTTTGTGGGCTTTGGAATTTTCCAGTTATTTTTTTATTGTTATCTTATTTGTTATAGATAACAACATTTATTATATTCTTATTAATTTCAAGAATTATTACAGTTTCTTGTTTCCTTTTATCGATATTTTGTTAGAATGTTTAATTCAAATCATAAAAATTATTCAAGGCTATAGAAAAAACACCTGCTATAATTTTAGATTTAGAAAATATTTTGGTGTAGGATATTACATTGTTCTAATTACTTTCAAACCTTATACATGACATTATTACTCAATCGTTTAGTTGCCTAATTACTTCCAGACTTGAAAAATTTAAGTTAATATTAAAATAGGGTCGACCGACTGCTAAAAAGAAACTTCATCTAAAAAATTAACGTTCAAACAGAAAACATTATGAGAACAACGCATTTCCTTATGATGGTATCGTTTCTTATTTTTGATATCAAAAACTTTTAATGCGAACGTAGAGCTGAAAGTTTTTGCAATATCCTTTCATAAATTCATTAATATTTTCAAACTTTAAAATTCGTACAGACTTCTTATACTAATAACGACTCAAAAACCATGTTTATTTAAAAAAAATTGCTTTAATTCTTGATGTCAAAAGCTTCAAGGTCAACATAGAGCTGAAAATATTTGCAACATTACCTAATTCTAAGTTCAAATAGATGATTTTTACCCTAGTAAAAATTTGGACGTATAAAATAACTAAATATTCTATTCAGTTCAAATGTTGAACAATTCAGTGAACAGTAAAATATAAATGATATACTCGTTGAAAAAAACTATATATCGTAAATTTACTCTAATTTTGATTGATCTGAAGAATCAAAAAAGTTAGTAAGGAGACTGAAATATAAGAAATAAAGTTCCCAAGATCCTTATATTTTAAGGAGAATCTATAAGATTTTACATACTGGATTGATACTCCATATCACTTCATAAAATACTGACACACTAGAGAAATAAAAACGTTTTTGAAACCACATACTATGTCAGTATTTTATGAAGTCAACAAATTTTCCAATGATAATTAAGTTAAAGTGGAAGAATGTTTATAATTGTTGATATTAAAATTTTTAACGTCGACTCATAAATGAAGAAATCTTGTACATGGAGATTTTTAGAATCTAGAAGAAAATTCTATAAATCTTCTCTTCAAAACATATTATACTTCGGTGCTACTGCAATTAAGTTTTGTATGTAAAGTTATTTTAAATTCCTTTACAAGACTTTTTGTACTGATAAGGACTTAAAAACCATGAAAAGATTAAAAACCAGAAGTAACGGAGAGACTTTGCTATAGAGAAAAGAAATGATTTAGTAAACAGAAGAATAAATCGACGCTTAAAACAAAACTTTTTTCAATAATTTTGATAAATCATTTACTTTATTTTGATTTTTATTGATCTTTAAAATATATAAAAGTCAGTTTTTAATATACATAAACTTCAACATAGAGCTGGACAAGTTTGTATTCTCGCACATGAAAATCATTAGAAGCTGGAGGAAATTAAGGTCAGTTTCCCTTAAAGAATTTTTGCATCTCTTGAGATTTTAAAATAGTTAGCATCTTACGATGAAATTTTTAAAAAAGCTTTTGAATAAACTCATTTTTAGATAATGATAATTAATATTGAGAAAAATAAATCTCTATGAACGTTTCTGCACTAATGTTTTACATAATAATGTAAAAACTCCAGCTAACAGTTAAAACAACTACTCCCCGTACGAAAGCACCGCCAGGCATTGAATGACATAACTGTTGGCTGTCATTACATGTCTAAATCATATTTAGCACTAAATAATAAATGGTGTTAATAGATAATCATTCGTGTACTCTAAACGGTTGCAAATATTTTTATCTTTTTAGAAATAAGCCACAGGTTGAATAGAATAGTTGCGACCATTACTACATGGTATTTCAATTCAGTGTCAGCCACAGATTAACTCAAGAAAATTATGTACTAAAAACAATAAATTTAGAATAAAAATAAAACAATTATCTAAGTATATTTTATTATAAATTTATTAGTAACTCCATCCTTCTAGAATTGTATATTCGTATCAATGTTAGTTGCAAAGTCAAAAAGTTGCAAAGTTTCTGTTTGATTTAAGGAAATCGTGCAAATACTTTACTCAAATTTTTGGACATTTTGTTGCTAAAGGAGTTGGCTTGATTTTTTAAAATTAACAAACGGAAACTACTTCAGTAAGAAATAACAAATTTTATAGGATATCTATTGATTCTTTTGCAGAAGCTTCATTTATATTAGTGTTTGATGCGTTTATATGTTTTCCATGTAATTGTGCAATGACTGCCTTTTGGGTACTGAAATAAATAAATAATATATTTATTTATTTATTAATATCTTTGTACTCCTTTCTCACGAAATAATACAAAATTTATATTACAATAAATGAGAGTATACAAACAATTTTAGTTGAAAGGAGGACGAGCGGAGTTCTCTTCTTCGAACTCAAACCCATGATTGTACACCATCAGTGCTGCTTAGAAGACCTTCTGATGTATCGTTTTCCATTTTGTATGCTTGAATAAGGCATATTTTAGTCTTGTATAAAACATATTTTATTGACATGTTGTCACTGTCAAATTATTTGTAAGTGTTTCCTGAAAATATTGTTACTCGTAATTTTCAAAAGTACTTAATTTATTATTTATAAAATTTAACTTAAACTAACAGGTTCCTTAGAAATAGGTTGGTTTAAGGATATTTAGAAAACAACAAGGGTTTTATAAATGGCAACATACATATTAAACATTTTGTAAAACATTTTCAAAATAAATATTTGTGGTTTTTCAATTGTTATTTTTTAAATTTAAAGAATCTTTTCTACATCTTTAGAATTTTTAAGCAAATTCTTTTTGGAAATTTCTAGCTAACTTTCTTCTGGATTTATACAACTTATCTTAAATAATTCATAAATTTTTTTAAAGATATTTAACAATTTTGCTTTATTTTATCGATATTTTCCTGAATTTTTGCATCCAAATTTAATTTTTTTAGGGCTATAGAATGTTTCAGTTGTTTTATCTCCAGATTTTTCTATCAAATATTTTCCCTGATTTTTAGAATTTATTATTATTGTCTTCTACAATTCCATTTCTTATATGTATTTTTGAATGCCTTAGAATTTAACAGTATTTTTTCCGGAATTTTCATTCAAATTTCAAGAAATTTTTGAGGGTTTCAGAATTTTCTAGCAATTTTCTTTTTGCAATTTTATATAATTTAAAAAAATTGAATTACGTTTACAAAATATTATCGATTAGAAGAAAATCGTTGAGACCGTTACTACATAGTTATCCAGACTCACACTGAATTGAAAAATTCACTATTTTTTAATTACATATATTTATCCATTAGAATTAACTTTAGACTTCACGAATTCATGAATTTTTCTTGTTAAGTATTAAAGTAAAAACACTTTTTTAATTTTCAAAACTTTTATTTGTTGGAATTACACGCAACAATTGTTTCGCCACACTGTGGCTTCTTCAGGCGATTTCTTCGCCTGAAGAAAATATATTCGACCTATAAAATTAGAATTGGTGAATTTTATTAAAAAAGCTGAGATATTAAAACACTCACACAAATTAAAACAAATAATATTTACATCAATAATGATTTAACCGAACAAGAACAATCGGTGCAGAAAGTAATACGATTACACGCAAAAAAAACTAAACCACTGGGACTAGACGCGAAAATAAAAAAAATCAAATTTAGTAGTTGGATGTGAGTTATATACGGTGGAGAGATTATTTATTCAGATTCAGATTTTGCAAAATACAATCTGTCAAATCCCGCTCCATCTACACCAGTTCACAACGACACAGTTGATCATTCACCACCTGAATCTATTGGAAACAGTAGGCAGCCATGTTTACAACTCCCATCAACTGTTACAAACTCGCCCCTATTAATAAATAAATCAACATATCACACATACGTTCCACCAGAATCAGATAGAAATTTTAAATCTGAGAAGAAAACGCTACCGGCTCGGAAGACAAAAAATATCGGAAGCAATAAATTGTTAAATGTATGCTTGCATAGAATAACACTACTTGTGTAATTATTATGTCTTGTTTGTATTATTTTAAGTTTAAATTTAACTAAATGAACTACCAATGCGGAATCAATATCAAATAAGTTCAGTGACATTAAGGATATAACTTAAAATATACATGATGTTTTTACTATATCAGAAACTTGGCATAATTCTGATATTTTATCTTATAATTTAAATATTGATGGTTATCATTTATTAAGGAAATAACGTGAGAGCAGAGGAGGTGCTGTAGTACCCTATATAAAAAATCATATAAAATATAAATTAATACCTACCCCAGAGTCCATTGAACACATGTGGATAAGTGTTTTATCTCAAATCAAACATACTATATTGTTGTTGTGTACAGACCTCCTGGCTTGGATTATAATTATTTTCTTACAGAGTCGGTTATAACCACTGATTTAATTCATAGTGATTATTTGATTTGTCTGACAGATTTTAATATAGATGTCATGCAATCAGATAATTTGTCAAGTGTTCGCCTTAATAGTTTTTTAGAAAGTCTTGGTCTGACCCAAACAATTGACACACCTACAAGAATTACAGCTTTTTCTCAAACATTAATTGATCTAGCGCTCATTTCTGACTCAAACATACTGGTTGATACAGGGGTAAGCTCTTACTACAGCATATCGGACCATGAATGTCAAACTAAATACGTTTATAAAATGTACTCCTAAAATTATATCTTACCGCGATTTTAGAAACGTTGACTATGATTTGTTCAATCATACATTAAAAACATTGCCTCTATATTATATTACAGAGTTGGATAATATCAATGATAAATTATCGTATCTTAACGACATATTATCCAACTTATATAATTAGTTTTTTCCTGTTATAACGTGTGTTACAAAAAAAAACATACTCCCCATGGCTTACGGATAATTTAAGGCTGATAATGTCAATTAGAGATGATAAATTTAAAAAAATTAGAAAATACAAAATAAAATTCTTTGGCAGGAATACAATTATTATATTTCCAACGATTTCGAAAGAATCGATAATTAGACCCGTTCCAAAAACTTCAAATCCGAAATGCTATAAAGATCTTAGACCTATTTCAATTTTACCGGCTTTGTCGAAAATATTAGAAAAAATTGCAGAAAAACAGTTACGCGTGTGTTTAAATAATAACAGCATGCTACCTACACTTCAATCTGGCTTTAGACCAGGTCATAGCTGTCAAACTGCTCTTTTGCATATCTCTGATGATATAATCCGCGATGTCGGCCCTAGTCTTACTAGACTTTAGTAAGGCTTTTGATACTATTGGCCATGATATACTCCTAGCAATTCTCCATTACATAGGTCTTGATCATGGCAGTATAATGTTTTTCCAAAACTACTTATATAACAGATCCCAACACGTTGTTCTCAATGGTATAAGCTCTAGCAAAATGCCAGTAATGTCAGGCGTCCCCCAAGGGTCTCTAGTCCACTCCTATACACTATCTACACAGTTTGTTTCGAATCATCTATCCTGAACTGCAGACATCGTTTTTGTGCGGACGATACCCAAATTTACACATAACTTCATCCTTCAAGTGTAACACACGCGTATACCAAAATTACCACTGACTTGGAAAGGTTATTGCAAACAGCTGAAAATCATTCGCTATCTGTGAACGGCAATAAGTCGTCAATTTTACTCGTGAGAAGAAAAAAAAATTAATTAATAAAATTGGCGATTTTACAATCATGATGAACAATGTCAAAGTAAAAGTTATTCCTGAAGTCAAGAATTTAGGAGTCACATTTGACTCAAATCTAATATTTAAAACACTTGTCAATGGTATGAGACAAAAAGCATAGTGTGGTTTGAAACTATTATACAATAGCATAAAACTCTTAAATATTAATTCTTGAATTTTGGAGGCGTTTACTTCGTGGTACATTTTCGATTATTAAATAAAGAAAACACTTAACTTTTTTATACCACTTATATTTTTTATTTCTCGTGACTAGATTCAATTACACAAATATTAGTTTAAAAACAACATTTTGCGAGACTCTTGTATTATCGCACTTCAATTACTGTGATATAATATGTGCATTGATCAACAGGATTCTACTAGAATACAAAGCATACAAAATCCCTGCGTTAGGTACATACGTGGTGTTAGGAAATATGATCATATTTCACACAACTTTAAAGAACTGAAGTAGTTATTCATAGCAAATAGAAGAAAACTCTATGCTTTATGTTTCTTTCATAGTCTTATTTGTAAATAAAGTTCCGGCATATCTATACAATCAGATCCAATTCAGAACAGATGTACATAACATTAACTTAAGAAATAAAGGACTGCTTTTTATGCCCGTGCACCGATCAGCAATATTCCAACGATCATTTTTTTATAATTAAACAAAAACGTTTACTTTGTTGATATCACAACAAAGTAAACGCTTTTGTTTAATTTTCAAAGATGTATCACGAAGTTAACGCCTCAACCATTAATCAATTTTCTTATAACATAGTTAAAATGTATAACAGCCTAGATATTGGTCGCTCAAAGTAACTAATTAATAATAAATCTGATGTTTCGTTATATATGTTATCATTGTATTTGTATATGTTTTAAATATGTTCACTTTTATTTATGCTATTAGTAATATATATTTTGTCGGTTATGAGTACCCGAAAGAACAGAAACTGTTATCAGTGATCGTGAGCGTATTCCAATTTATCTAGAACTTCGTTAGTGTTTTTGTAGTTATAATGTAATGTATTATGTGTTCTTAGATAAATAAAGCTCTTTAGTATTATTATTATTATTACTATATCTTCCAAATTCTCTTTTTGTTGCATTTTCAATCGCATACGATTTATTTTAATTAATATTTCGAGTATTTATCAATGCTTCCTCATACCCATTTCCTTTCTTCTTTGGATGATTTGTTTTTCGATATATTTTGGATTTAATGTTAGAGCTGATGTACATGCTTGCACCATGTTTTTTTTGTTGTCCTCCAACTTGTTTAGTAAAAATGTTGAAAGTACTGAATACTGCTGTGTTATTCACTTTAAGAGTTTAATTTGCCTCCTCTACGCAGGCACATATTGTGAATATGTAGTGTCATCGTGAGCTTCTTCGTGGTAAACGTGCTGGATTGTTAAATCCTGCTGAAGGATTTCTCTGTTGTGTTAGTTTAGTGCAGAGGCTGTAGTGTTGTAAACATCCTGTTGAAGATGCTGGGCGGTAGTGGCAGTCGAATGCGTGTTTGATCTTCCTTCATGGTGAATGTGCTGGGATTCATCTTGCTGTATGTTTCTGGTTTGTTTATTCAAAAGCCGTGAAGGAGTTGCCCGGGGATAGTGCTGGGGATGGTAAATGGTGGCGGCAGATGAGCTTATTAAATTTTTAGCTTTTTTCTTGTCGCTGCTTTAAGTTTTCTGACAGTTGAGGGCAATCGCTGTGCAAGTGATTCCCGTTTTTGCATATCTGATAATGTGGTGGTCCTTCGTGGCGGTTCTGCTGACTGTTTTTTTTGGGGGGGTTGCCTTATTTTCTTTTTTATTTTCAGTTTGTCTGGTAGAATAATTTTGTTGGTTTCGTGGAAGATTTAGAGGCGATTGGGGAAGAAAGAATTTTTTCACTCCACCAGGTATTATATTGTATTTCCTGAACTCCTTTCTTACAGATTTCTGTGTCGTTTTCTTCTTCCTCTATTTGCTTTAAAATTTCGACTTCTTTCTATCGCCGTTTTGTTACCCCGTAGTCCCTATGTGCTTTTAGCAATTGCTCATTGATACCTTCTATAGCTGAATATTGCGTTGAAGTGTACTTGTGTCCTGGGATTGCTGTGTGAACAAACTTCGCGCTACGGTACAAGTCGTTGTGTTCAGGTCTACGGCCTCGCTGAAGATGTTGGTCGTGATGTTTAGGCCTTCGGCCCCGATGAGGGTGGCTTCTAGGATTGGCAATGATTTCCGACGTATGATATAAAAAGGCCGGTGACTTTTGAATTGAAACTTTATTTTTTAGTAAACCTGGTGTATCGAGTCTTATAGATAAACAAACGTTATTAACATACGAGTTATAGTTACAATACACTTAACAATTTACATAAAGTTACCCTGGTAATTATATTTCATAATATAATTCAAAGTATAACAGTTCTTTTGGCAGAATTATAGTTGCCATTTATAGAATACTGGCATTGAAACAAATAAAAAGTTTTCTCGGTTTTCATTTATTGGTGATGGATAAAATGATCCACTTTTAATCTGGATATCAAATACCAGATTTCCCATTAAAATGGTAATTGAGTGTTACACAACAAAGGAATAGAGTAAAGATATCAACATATCTGGTAAAAAAAGTCAACTTCAATAATAAGTCATAACAAATTGATTACATGTTGACGGCATTATAATTTTAGTTTAAAAATATAAAACCATTTTTCATTACTTTACTGTAGTTTACTTGCCTTTAATCTTTGTCTAATACAGAACAAAGTCAAAAACATAGAACCCTGCTACATGACGCCTATTTATTTGTAAAACGCAAACTGTGGCGATGACATCCACGTTTTTCATCCGTGCGTCCTCTATCTTAGGGTGAATTTAATTGAAATATTCAGAGTACACGGATGAAAGGTAAAGCCGCCTATAAATTAAAGCCTCTTTGGGGAGAAGAAAGAACCGCGCGATGTGTGCATAAATAAGAAAATAAATAGCTGTGTCGCAGCCAGGCCGCTGACAGCCAATCCGGGATTTATTAAAAACGCTCAAACGAGACCTTAATTGAAAACGCGCATTAAAATTATTTTCCCATAAGCAAAATCTGATTAGGTTCGGGGGTGCGCGGGGCCGTAAGCGTCAGCCCTTCAGTATGCGCTCTCCTGCCGCTGACGGTTAGGATCAGTCGATCCTGGGAGACCGTCCTTTGATCACTGAACGTTTTAATATCGCGAACGTTTCACATTTTTTTTCAATATTCCACACATACGCACACACGTACTCTCGTGTCGTCTACACGACTTATTTTCTAGAATAATAATCCCTTCAGAAAGTCATGTCATCAAATTATTATGTTCTGAGGATGAAACTCTGTGTTAAGGAAATTGATATTTTATTTTAAATTAATAAATTGTTTATATAAAATGATTATTTAATAAAATGCTGACACAGTATATGGTTCCAAAAACGTTTTTATTATTCTATGACAATGTTTCACAATACAGTGGCTTCGTCAGGTAGATGGAATTTTCATCCATATTTTATCTATCCGACGATCCACTGTGTGGTGAAACATTGTCGTAGAGTTTCAACAAGTAACAGCCTCATCAATCCAGTATTTAAAATGATTATTTTTATTAAAAATTAAATGACACCATTGATTTTACAAATGGTACAGATCATAATACTCTAAAAGTTGAAATAATTCTGGCATAATCATTGCAATGTACTGTAATATCCATTGTAACTTGCTTATCACAGTACAATTCTAAAAAGCCTGTTTATGTTTCTTGAGTTCCTGTATCAGCAGGAGTGTGCGATTTAGATAATAACAATTCTGTTGACAAAATTTCTTATGCGGTGCGTGGCCAAGTTTGAAATTCGCCGCTCAGGGTGGGTCCTCCGCCCCACTGAAGTGATGTTCGTGCCGCGGCTTAAGTTCCCCCAATACCAAAGTTTGCAGGAGGAAGTGTAGAGAACGGGAGCCAGCGAGTTGATGAGTGGAGCTCAATAACCTCCCGTGTGCGTTTCTTTATTACACATTTACTGTTATTTATGACTTCCTTTGTTATCTAAACGGGCATGTGATGAATTAATTCCCTTTATGGTCGCGATATGCAGTCCGGACTGCCGCCTGAGATTATTTAAAATGGTTTATTCATTTGGTGTAGCAACAAATTGCCATATCTGCCCGCATAAATGCCCAATATTTTAGCATAATCTGGCGGCGGGGGCACGTTTATGCAGATGCGCGGATCCAAAGTTGATGGTGATGATAATGATGATCGCAGATCCGTAGCTGTTGGTCAGAATACTGGATATTGAGGGCAGGAAACTCTAATGAAATGATCGACGACAGCATTTTATAAGTTTATTTATGATTCCTTCACATTTACTTTACAAATTATCCTTTATATTATATTATACTGGTATATAGACAATACGATATATTTATTTTGAATTATATTTACATGTAAAACTCTTCATGTCGTAAATTTTCAGATCAATTAATGTTGAAATTATAATTGTTGATCTGGGATTTTATCAATACTTCAAATTACACAAATTGTATATTTCATAATTCATAACAATGTACGCTGAAGAAGATATCGATGGTAGTCTGTTTATTTAGATAGATTCAACCCCATCGCTTCTCGGTCTATGGCTAAGATCAAATTGTAGATAGATGCTACCTTCAACACTACTGCTACTTTTATTTATTCGTTTCACTATACCATTGGCTTGCGAATGTAAAGCTGTCATCTTGTTGACTTTAAGTATTTTGAATACCTCTTGCAAATAAGTAGATTCAAAATTTCTTCCTTGCTCTGAATGCAGTTCCATGATATACCATGTTATATAATATCATATCATATCCAATCCTTAACCAGACTTTCCGCGATTATTGGTGCTGCTTGGTTTGGTGATATCTATGCATTGGCACATAATTGTTAATTACTAGTTCGATGTATATATTTTCTTGATAAGCGTCTAAAAATATTCCAGTAATATCAATTACAAAGTGAAATGACGCATCGATGCTTTGCTGTTATTGTATTTTTGAGGGTAAACTCAACAACAGTAGAATAGCCCTCGTCTAAGGTCATCAACATGCCATTTTGAATATTTTATATCACTTCGAATATTCTGCTCTTAGGAATGAGCGTCTATTTTCTTCCTGGCCTTCTAAATTTTTAAAGACATATTTCAGCAATTCGTTATCGAGAATACACGGGAATTTCACCATGCTGTTTCAATTTTGGAGAATATTTCATAAGGAGTTTCAATATGAAATCAATTTCCTAATCTTTAAGGATCTTATCTATATTTCAGTAAATCTTTATCTTTGTTCGCCGTACTTACCTCTGTTTTGATAATGTGTTGTTACAGTGTTTACAATGTTTAGACGTTCTCTGCGGGATAAAGTGCTTGATGAATCGTCTCAGATCTGTTTTAGTATAAAATCCTTTCCAGCCCTCTTCCGAATTGTTTTTCTAGATTTTTGAGCTGTAGCAATCCAATACTAATTTTATATCTGATAACTAATAAAACTGGTGCAGTTGTAAGTGTTTTGAACGCTGTCTAACATCTCTCGATATACTACAGCCTTTGTTTCCTTTAGTGATGCGAAATAGCCGTTTGCGATATTGAAATTCCACATCGTAATTGTATAATCCAAGAAAATTTCGAAGATGATTTATTTTTGCAAATAATAATAATAATAATAATAATATTTATTAACGTAATCAACTTTTTACATAATGCACAATATAATAACTAGTACTATAATCAAAAATGCTAAATTATAACTAGATTCATAAACATGATAAATACATATATAAAACATAATAAGAATACTAACTAATCGAATAAACTACACATTATTGCTAGATAAGAGGAACATACAGCGTTTCCGAAAAATGTGGTAGGGTACAAAATATCTAAATTGTGAGATAGAGAATTAAAAGTTCTCATTGCACGACATAAAGGGCTGTTCATTCCATAATTCGATGGGTGAAAACGCATTCTAAATAAATGACCTGATCTATGCAAATATACAGGTAGAGTGTTAAAGGATAACAAAGATAGCAATTTACCACAGCTAATCAAGCCATTAATCAAATTATAAATAATGCATAGATCAGCCATTGTACGCCGACAAGAAAGAAGAGGAATATTTAATATGCAACGTAAACTATCATAATCTAAAGTAATATGGGCGCGGTACATATAGAGCCTTAAAAATTTATTTTGAATTCGCTCTATCGCTAAATTATCACATGCGTAAGAACTTGACCATACCGGTGAGGCGTATTCTAATAATGGGCGAACTAATGAAAGATAAAGGTGACGTATGGTAGAAGGAGAGAAATTAGTAGAGAATCGATTAACAAAACCAAGAGTTTTAGTAGCATTGCTTACAATTAAATTAATATGGGGCCTAAACGTTAATTTCTTGTCGAACAGAATACCAAGGTCCTTAATGCAAGACACGTCATCTAATACAACATTATTTATACGATAATCGAAAACAATACAGTTTCTTTTGCGTGAAAAGGTAATTTTGAAACATTTATTTATATTTAAATTTAATTGATTAAGTTTAGACCAATTAACCAGAGAAGAAATATCATTCTGCAAAGCATTAGAGTCCTCAACAGTGTTGATTGTTTTAAAAATCTTAAGGTCATCAGCATACATAAGAAAATTACATGAAACTAAATTAGATGAAATATCATTAATAAATAATAAAAATAACAAGGGTCCACTGTGGGACCCCTGCGGTACACCCGAAGTAACATTAATTACATTCGATATATGGTTATCAATCTTTACATATTGTGTTCTATCACAGAGGTAACTAGAAACCCAGTTAATTACTTGGGTAATTAGTCAATTTAGATATGAGGATACCATGGTCCACACGGTCGAAAGCCTTGGAGAAGTTCGTATAGATGGCATCAACCTGTAAATGACTCTCCAGAGCATCCGTTAGAAAGGTTTTAAACAGCAATAAGTTTGTAGTTGTCGATCGTCCTGAAAAAAATCCATGCTGTTCGTCAAGTAATATGTTTCGACTTAACCATTTCAATTGTAATGCTACCAAGCTGTCAAATATTTTTGCCATTGTAGACTGGATAGCTATTCCTCGGTAATTCTTAATATTTACTCGGTCTCCTGATTTATGAAGCGGTGTAATGTAACTTGATTTCCAAATGCTAGGAAATACTCCAGAATGTAGGGATGCATCGAACAGAATTTTAATAGGAGTAGTTAACGTAAACACACACTTTTTTAGAAAAAAAGGTGGTACTCCATCTGGACCGGAACTGCAGCTATCTGTTAAGTTATTAATTGCATTAAAAACATCAGACGTCGTAATAGAAATAGGCGAGCTGTTGGCTGTGTAATTATAGTTAAAATTAGGAACAATTTGTGAGCCATCAACATACACTGATGAAAAATAATCCGCAAATAAATTGACGCAATCATTGCCATTATCAGATGTACAATCATCGAGTTGCATACACTTTGGATACCCATTGGTTTTTCTATATTCATTAACAAATGACCAAAACCTTTTTGGATTAGAATGTATTTGGTTTTCTACATTAATTAAATATGTTTTGTGTAGGGATTCACTTAAATTCTTACAACTGGATCTAAGTGTAGAAAATATTTCATAGTCGTCAGGGCAAGAAGATTGTTTGTAACGAAGGTGTGCCCTTTTCTTGTCATTAATCAATGTTATAAGTTCGCTGTTAAACCAGATTGGGTAGTAGGAATGTTTTATTTTTATTTTTGGAACGAATGTTTCAATGGCATGATGAACTATATCATTAAATAATGTGGCCGCATCTTCTATGTTATTGGAAGTGATAATATTCAACCAATTAATATTAGCGAAATAATTGTTTATTGCCTCAAAATTACCTAATTTAAAATTATACTTATAATATTTCAGTTTATATATTGTTAATTGGGGAAAATCCAACTCATATCCTATATGATGAATTGAGTTGTTGTAAATAGGATCATACGACTGTCTTACATTAATTCCATTTAAATTCGAAAAAAATAAATCTAAGAATACATTCCTTGAATTGGGTATCGAGTTCATTTGAAAGAGATTGTGGTATATGAAATACTCACCTAGTGTTTGAGCTAAAGGACACGAGTTTACAGAAGATAGTACATAATCTGAATTCCCTGACCAGCAAGCAGAGGGTAAATTATAGTCCCCACAGAGTAGGACTGAATCATTAATATATGATTGCAAAATCTTATCAACAGATGTACAGTGATTTTCATAGAAAATAATGTTCGATGATGGTGGAATATATGACGCACCAATTATTGAATTATTGTTAACTCTTATAAACAAATCCTCATTAACATTTCTTTCTAAGTTAATTCTGTATGAAATCAGACACTTTTTGACGGCAATTAAGACACCACCACCTTTACTTTTTGAACTTGTATCCGGAGAACGGTCTTGCCTATAAATTACATAATTTTCTAAACCTAGTTCACTATCATTAACAGTACTATCCAACCAAGTTTCGATGAAGATGATTATATCGTAAGATGCACAGTTAACATTATGCATTATATCAACTAGTTTAGTTTTCATACCCCCAACATTGTGATAGTAGACACTTAGTTTTTTGTGACCTGTTTGTTTGTTGGCCGTAAATCACTTGAACAATTGTCAGATATGATAACAGGCCGATTATTAGAGTATCTTATACAGGGTTATTCACGCTATACGGCACGGAATATTGTGGCCAAAATACGTGACTTTCAAAAAGTTTCACTTTGGGGATATATGGGGGTCTATTAGGGCTACTTTTTAAAATTACTTTCATAATATACAGGGTGTCCCAAAAACCCTAAAAGTATCAAAGTTGTGTTTTTTTTAATGAAACACCCTGTATTTTATTGCATTTTTGGATCCTTCGATCAAAATAAGTGTGTGTTTTAATAAGGTTTTTATTACTTAAACCTTAAGGTTTTTGAAATAATTTGAATTTTGTCAAAATTTAACCTAATTTTCATGTTTCAAATACTTAAAAAGTAATTAAGTTATGCATACCAAATTTACACTGAAATGTAACAATAGATCATATTTTATTTTCCAAGTATAATAAATTTGACATCTTATACCGGGTGTAAAAAAATTGGAATTAAACAAATGAAAACTTTAAATGGCTATAACTTCATTTATTTAAATGGAACGCTATATTTATTAATTTATCATCAAATGCACGTTTTAATTACCTATCGAATGGTATTTATATCTTAAGTGTTAAGTCTTCTCGTTTTTACAGAAAACGCCAAAATATTGTTTATTGCACTGTTTTAGTACTTTTTAAGTAAACATTTTAATGTATCTAGTTTTCCATGGTATTTAAAAACGTCAGATAATTAATTTAGTCTGCCATTTTAGTTTAAAAAGCCTGCCTTTTGTTATAGTTGTCTTATTTTGCATTTTTGTGTTAGATCGTTAGTAATCGTTATTGTTTGAACATCGCTGTTGTATTTTTTGGTATAATTGAAGATTTACTCAAAAGGAGGGGCTATAGGCATTATCTTTATGCTTGGAGAATGTCATCAAAATTGTTTATTTACTTGTCGAGTTTATACTTAGTGGTTCCCCGAAAGAAATCATCCTAAGCCAGCCATTTTTGAGAGTCTATTAAACCAGTTTAAAGAAATTGGAAGTGTCAGTTATAAAAACCTCAGTATAAGAAATCATTTTTTACTATGACATACAACAACCATGTTCAAACAATAACGATTACTAACGATCTAACACAAAAACGCAAAATAACACAACTATAACAAATGACATCTTTTTTAAACTAAAGTAACAGACTAAATTAATTATCTGACGTTTTTAAATATGATAGAAAACTAGATACATTAAAATTTTTACTTTAAAAGTACTAAAACGGTGCAATAAACAATATTTTGGCGTTTTCTGTAAAAACGAGAAGACTTAACACTTAAGATTTAAATACCATTCGATAGGTAATTAAAACGTGCATTTGCTGATAAATTATTAAATATAGCGTTCCATTTAAATAAATGAAGTTATAGCCATTTAAAGTTCTCATTTGTTTAATTCCAATTTTTTTACACCCGGCATAAGATGTCAAGTTTATTATACTTGGAAAATAAAATATGATCTATTGTTACATTTCAGTGTAAATTTGGTATGCATAACTTAATTATTTATTAAGTATTTGAAACATTAAAATTAGGTTAAATTTTTACAAAATTCAAATTATTTCAAAAACCTTAAGGTTTATGTAATAAAAACCTTATTAAAACACACACTTATTTTTATCGAAGGATCCAAAAATGCAATAAAATACAGGGTGTTTCATTTAAAAAAACATAACTTTGATACTTTTAGGGTTTATGGGACACCCTGTATATTATGAAAATAATTTTAAAAAGTAGCCCTAATAGACCCCCATATATCCCCAAAGTGAAACTTTTTGAAAGTCACGTATTTTGGCCACAATATTCCGTGCCGTATAGCGTGAATAACCCTGTATATGCATTAGGTTCACCGTTATTTTTGCGATTCAACAATTCGGTATTCAGTTCCTTGAATTCTTGACGTTGAGCCAGAGTTAAATCTGCTGTAATATTAATAGTAGGAAACGATTCCTTAAGTTTCTTGCGATTTTTCAGAATTTTTGAGACAGCTTGCTCTCCTCTAATGAAAGACAGGTTGAAATCTTTGTATATTCATCTAAATCATGTTTTTTTTCTGGACGCGATATCAGTTGCATTCGATTCAGTAACATTATACATTATTAAATTATTTTGTCGTGCCTGTCTGTCAATAACTTCGTAAATTATATTATCGTTATTCGGTGTGTTTTTTAAATTTTCAACTTCGGATCTTAATAGTTTATTTTCGTTTTCAAGATCAATAATTTTACTGTTCAATATTTGCATTTTCTCCATAATCAGAGACATATTTGAATTAATTTCTTCTTTGAACGCGTTAAATTCAGAATGAAACAGAGATTTAATTGAGGTTGTGGTGGGAACCTCGCATTTAGGGCAGATCCATTTAGCGCCATCGACATTCTTTTCATCTGAGCGGAAAGTTAACAAATCTTTTTCTGATAAATTAACACACTTTGCATGAAACCAACTCGCACATGTCTCAGTACATTTTATCGACGAAGATATATTCCTTGGAGGAATAACCAACTGGCAATGACCACATGTGATGGACATTTTAATAAATTATTAAATGCGCTGTTGCAAAATAGTAATGAACAAATAATAAAATCAAAATAAATATATGAATAATATGGGCGAACATAAACAAATATAGGCAAACATAGATACACGTTTCACACCCAGGGGCCCATCAGGGTGACTAACCAAAACAGAGAGGAAGGCCACGGATAGGGATAAGGAGTGTGAAGTAAAGGGCAGCTAAGATCAATGAATCGCAGCTAGTTGGTCACATAATAGCGTAAACCGAAAATATATTTGAGGTTATAATGTTACACTATACAGGGTGAGTTTTTTTCGATGTTCTCTATGGGGATCTCGGAAACTATAAGAGATAGAGAAATGGTTAAATGGGAAAAGAAGTGTAGATTTACGAGACGAATAAAATTCCACTTTAAAAGTTTTCAAAAAAGTCAAGGGTAACTAGATATTTTGAAAAAAGTAAAAAGAGTCAATTTTTTCAAATCAATATATCTCGGTTATTATAACAGATAGAAAAAAACTGTAAAGGACAAAGTTTTAGATAATTTTATGCAGATTAATAAAAAATAATCAAAAAATTTTTATCGCCATTATTTTCGGAGATATGACGCAAACTTACATTTTTTTAAATGGAAACCATAGTTGGCTGTGACCTCTTTCAAAAGGTATTTTTTTTTCTCTTTAATCCAATATGGCATACGACATAGTTATTTCTAAAAGTGAGTGAGTTATAGTCATTTTAAATTTTATTATAAATAAAAATGGGTAGCCATGAAAAAGGTGAAAGTAAAACAATTGCAGTTGTTTGTAATATTAGCAATATTGTAATTATTAGTTCTACAAAGTTAAATAAAAATGAAAAACCATATACTGTGTCGGTATTTTATAAAGTGATATGGAGTTTTAACAAGTAACAGCCTCATCAATCTAGTATATTATTTCTTGTATGATTCCTCCTCTTCGTCAGTAGGTGCCTTATCGCTGTATGTCAAGGTTTTATACTTCTGGGTAATTTCTTTTTTCTATTTCATTGTGTGCTGTTTTCTTGCTTAGCAACTATGAAGCCAGCGTACGATATTCTAGTAGCTTTCTCTGCCTTAATCAACATCCAGTTAAAATATTCTAGTACACCTTTAATTCTAGGTTTTCTGCAAATTATTCATAATTATTACATTCTTCTCTGAAATCGATATTGCCAATATTTCGTCTATGAAGTAATATTTTTTCTCTATTAACTGTTGAGATATCAGTTCTAAGGTTTAACTGAAAGGCTTTGGTATTTATTACCTCCATCCTAAGTTTCACTTCATATCCTATGTTAGCTACTTTAAGTTGTTGATGAAATTATTCACTACCTATTGAAATTGTTGAATTTATTTCGTAATGAATAGTACCTGGTTTCTCTATTGTAGATCGTTATTTCTATGTTACTGGTGGAATTTTTATCATAATGTGACAAGTTTTCTGCAGTTCTTCTTATAGCTTAATTCTTAATATCCGACAGTTACTCCCTTTCCTTACATCGACGTCGTCCCTATATAGAACATTTCTCGTATTATAATGGGTTATCCAATAAGATGTTTCATTTTGATATTTAAAAAAACAAGTTAAGAGGATTTCATTATAATTCAGTATATTAGCCAAATAGCTGCCACAACTACGGTTGCAGCACCATATCCTTTTCATGAATTTTTTTATAACCAATTCGCACATTTGCGGCTGTATGTCCTCGATAATTTTACGAATTCCATCTTTAAGGTCTTGAATAGATTGTGGAGCATTGGCATAGACCTTATCTTTCACGAGACCCCAAAGAAAAAAGGTTAAAGGTGTTAAGTGATAAGATTTCGGGGGCAAAGAAAACTTTTATTGCAAAATTGTGTTTGTTTCGTTGCTTGTGTGGCACTTAGCGCCGTCTTGTTGAAAATAAACGTCGTCCACATCAATACCTTCCAATTTCGGCCATAATAAATATTAATCATAGCTCGATAGCGTAATCCATTCATCGTAACAGTTGCACCAGCCTCATTTTCGAATAAGTAATGTCCAATCACACCGCCAGTCCAAAAACCGCACCAAACAGTGACACGTTGAGGATGGAGAGGCTTTTCAATAAGCATTCTTGGATTGTCCGAGCCCCACATGTGGCAATTCTGCTTATTCACGTAGCCTCCGAGGTAAAAATGGGCCTCATCACTGAAGATGACTTTTCGATGAAAATCGGGATCATTTCGAGGACCCAATCAGCAAAGATACGACGTTGCTGGTGAGTTCTTGTGTTATATTAAATTTAAAAGCCTTCAAACCTAAGAC
The DNA here is from genome assembly GCA_963969525.1 of Ontholestes murinus. Classification (NCBI taxonomy): domain Eukaryota; kingdom Metazoa; phylum Arthropoda; class Insecta; order Coleoptera; family Staphylinidae; genus Ontholestes; species Ontholestes murinus. Next base: position 55,074,512 of record OZ018392.1, on the reverse strand, counting down.
TTTATGCAAAATACGGTGTAAGGTGGTTTTTGGAATGTCTAATTCGAAAGATCGACGAGGAATCGACAAACCTGGGTTTTCGTTAACACTATTGGCTACAGGGGTAATATTTCTCAATTGTTATTGAGGGACGCACACGGTTTCGATTCTTCACAGTTTTACTATTGATGGTCGAGAAGGTGCTTCACGACGACCCAAAAGTGCTTTAGTTTGGCGAACTGTGACTACAAAATTTTCACCATTTCTGTGGTAAATTTAAAAAATTTCAATGCGTTGTTCGAGCGTGTTTCCTTGCATTTTTACTAACACCTGCAAAAGTGACAGCTGCCCAGATAGCGGGCTATTCAAAATGAAACCTCTCATTGGAAAAACCCTATATATAGCAATATATTTGTAAGTTTTTCTATTTCTTCTCAAGTATCTACAAATATGGGTTTGGTTGTAGTTTTTCAGCCGTAATCTCCAGAGTCCAAGACAATACCTTTACTAATATAATTGGTCAAGCAAATATCAGTGCCTGTTCATTTGCGTTTAGTATACCTGCATAACTAACCATTTCAATCTTGATTAGAAATTAAAAACACTTGGTTTGTTTCACAGAATATTTATTATTTTTTCTCTCCGACTAGTTTCGACAAAATGTCATTATCAAGGAGTCATTACTCCTTGATAATGACATTTTGTCGAAACTAGTCGGAGAGAAAAAATAATAAATATTCTGTGAAACAAACCAAGTGTTTTTAATTTCTAATCAAGATTTTTCAAATATGTTTCACCACGGGTTAAGTGAGCAATTAATTAAATATAACCATTTCAAGGTTATGTTCTCCCCGCTTTTCAATGCGTTATAAATTTGGTGTCAACTGTAATTTTAAATATTAATTGTTTGATAATGACAAACTGAAGTCGAAACTATAGTAACAAATGTTATTAAAAAAAGTGATAAAAACAAAGTTATTCGTTTTATTTTATTTTGAATTTTAAGGTAATCTTATTTATATCTGGATGGACAAGTCGTGTTAACCACGACTATATAGTTCTTTAAATACCTGTAGACTTTCATTAGATTTTTGACAGCAGTTTTATAGTTATGAATCATACAAAAAAGAGCATACCTTATTTCCAAATGCTTGGTTGTGTAATCATAGCCCATTTAACTTTTCTGCAAAATATTAATTGCATTCCCTCGCACTGCAAAAGTTAAGATTTAAGATTTCATACATATTCTGATGCATCAGACTCGAATTTTCTGAATAAATGGTTAGGAGATTAAACCATCAAAATAATGTTGTTGTTTTTCATTAAATAAAAGGATTTTTTGGTTTGATGGACGCGTATACCTTTTTCCTTATTTGTCAGAAGTTCCAAATAGTCGTTTTCCGTTATTTTCCAGCATTTTTCCAATTTTCTAACATATTTTATGAATTTTTCTTCCAAATTCAGTGTCTTTCTGAAAAAAGAATTACAATAACTTTCTAATTTTTGAGAATTGTCTACTGTCTTTGTTTTATTTTATCGGAATTTCCCAGCAGTTTCTTTTCGAAATTAAGTGTTTTTTTGAGACAAGAATCACAATTACTTTTATCGTATTTTGCTGTATTTTATCGGAATTTTCTAGTAATTTTCTTTAACGATTTCAGATTTTCAAGCCATTTTTCTTCCAGATTTTCCAGTTTCTCTTCTAAGTTGAGATAATATTCTATCATTTCTTGTTTTTTTTGTTTTTTTATTACTAGTATTAGTTTATTAGAATTTTTCCTCCAAATTTTCCTCGATATTTCTGGAAATTTACGGAATAATTGTAAATACTTCGATGCCAATATAAAACAAACACGTGTTTGGATTGTGACCTTCCTCGTGAAATGCTTCTTTTAAATCTCCATTGTAATATACTTTCCCTGTTATTCCTATCCAAATTTCGTAAAATTGCAATTTTAGATCTTTCACTTTAAAGTCAATTAATGTAATATTAATAATAATGCGTTAACACTCTTCAGTTTATTACAAATTCAGCTAGCTTATTAGGCATTCTTGATATGAGCAAACCAATTTATCCTAATATATATTATCCCGTGCTTCCAAAATCTGTGGTTGAAGAGCTTATATATTTTTTGGCGATTTAATTTATTTTTCGTCACAACATATCCTACACAAATTTGATTCCTTGATAAGTCTGGCGAATGAAAAGGCCATGAAAGCAGGTCAACAATAATATTTGAAACCTTGCTAAAAATATATATTTCTTGCAGGCACGGCAGAAATGCTGGTTCAAGTATGTTTTTGCATCTAATATTTCCTAAATAATAATTAGAGTTCTGATTCTTTGACAGATTGCTCCACACCATCACACCTTGAGCGAGAGCTGTATCTGGTTGTGCAAAAAGCTGCAGATTGTGTTTTTTACCAGAACGTCTTCTTGTAAAAACACAATTTTACCAGAAGATCTGTGACTATAATGAGCTCATAAACAAAATAAAATTGAGATTCTTTACTGAAAATCACTTATTCCACAAAACTTTTAAATGCAACCTCTGGTTATACTATTGTCTACGTTAAAGACGATTGCATGGAGTAAAAGGTTAAAAAGGAATGGTCCATATCATTTTAAAAAACCAAATTCTTCGAATCTTCTTTGCAAGAAAATTTGATAATCAGCCATTTCTATTTATCATTCAGCTATTTGCTTTGTTGATAATAACCCACAATAACTACAAATTGAAAAGCAAGATTGGTGGCGAGTCTACGGTGTTTAGAACCTAAACTTCGTCACCCCTCATGAGTTTCTGACCATCTTTCACCTTATTTTTCTCAGGGAAAACATTTATCACATATAGTTGTTTCTAATGAGAAAATCTACTCTGGTTATACTATTGTCTACGTTAAAGACGATTGCATGGAGTAAAAGGTTAAAAAGGAATGGTCCATATCATTTTAAAAGACCAAATTCTTCGAATCTTCTTTGCAAGAAAATTTGATAATCAGCCATTTCTATTTATCATTCAGCTATTTGCTTTGTTGATAATAACCCACAATAACTACAAATTGAAAAGCAAGATTGGTGGCGAGTCTACGGTGTTTAGAACCTAAACTTCGTCACCCCTCATGAGTTTCTGACCATCTTTCACCTTATTTTTCTCAGGGAAAACATTTATCACATATAGTTGTTTCTAATGAGAAAATCTACATACTGTCATTGCGTTTTCTACAGGATCCGGCAGATAAGTATTAGGTTTTTGGAACGCGTAGTTCAGGGGTATCCTAACGTTTTCGTAATGGTTGATATGTGGTCACTCAACCTTGCCATTTTGGTTGGTTTAGTCGTTATGGAACAATAGCCTCTAGAGCAATGCGTATTTGTTTACGGCAATTATAGCGAAACTGACCGTTCCGTGGTTGCGACAAAACGCATATTTCGAACACAATTCAATCTTGGATGACACGGTCATGTTCTTACGCGAAATAGCATCCTAAAGTGGGTGCAGAACCTCCGTACTAGAGTATCATTAAAACCTGAAATACCTTGAGATTCAGAAAGTGGTGTCAGAACTCCTGAAAATGAGGCTCGAGTTACGCTATGGAATCAGGCGTGTTTTTTTCCTCTCAGAGTTGACAAGGCGTAATGTTGATATTAGAAGAGTCTTTTTTTCAGCAAGATGGGGCAAGAGTTATGATTTTTTTAAAAACGTCATACTTCTATGCCGAACCCTGTATATTCTAACGTGTTTTTATCCAAAGTTGTAGCAATTTTCTTAAAGCAGAAATAGCTAAACTTTTTTCTTTTGAACTGTCTTAAATATCAAAAAAATCACCAAATATAATAGTAATTTCCAAAAATTCAGCAAATATTTTTTGACAGTAGTTTTTTGGAAATAAAAATTGAGAAATTGTTATAAAAGTATCGTTTTCTCAAAATCTGTTATAAATCAATTAAAATTTACTTAACTATTTGGATTTTCCAGCAGTTATATAAGACTCAAATAAAAAGTTTCGGAGAATAATCCGAAATTACAGTATCGCTGGATATTTATGGAAGTTGTAAGTTTGTCTCCTTTATTTATATATGGTGGGCACCCGTTAGGGCACAATTAAAATTAATTCGGTGATTTAGTGGGAACACGTCGGGAGTGATTTACCTGCCCTCTCGTGGGAGCTGGCTGCACTGGCGTATTAATGAGCTGGCAATGGGCCGTCACGGACTAATTAAAGCCGTGGTAATTGAGTGGCCGATGTCAGCGCGCGCGTTAACCCTCTCCCTAAACCCCCATGATTAGTGGCGTCCCGGCGCTTTCCCCCCTTTAGACTAAATCCCTTCGACCCGTGTCTTACACGGTAATTATTACAATCAATTAACAGGGACATCTACATCGATCCAGACCCGATCAATCATCCGGGCGTCACCGCCATGTAGACCCGACTCCGGGCTCTCCGGGCGCCGGAGGCGATCAATTATACAGTCACACAATTTAGTTGGACTTTCATCGGTCACTCCTAATGCGCGCCCCCTCCCACCGAACAGGGAACACACCCTCCGGTCTGGATAAATGCATCTGACACGTGTGCTGATCAAACGGAAGTCATTCATTTACAGTTTGCCGATAATTCCGTCGCATTATCGCCGTTCGCATACATCGCCCGGAGGCAGTAAATCCATGCACAAATGAAACATCAATGTTACAACAAATAAAGCTGCCATTGTGAAAGGAACATTGTAAAAAATAGTTCATGGTTTGTATGATTGTTTTCTATTTTAATGCAGTAAGCCTTCTACATCCAAAATTCTATTTTGTTATTCATGCCTAGTTATCATAATTATTTTTATTCAATGATTCAAATTAAATGAAAAATTATAAGCAATTTACAGTTTTATTATTAGAAAATATTATTTATCAATAAAGAAACGAGAAAGAAACAGTGTGAATGTTTCAAAAAAGGTAACTAATATAAAATATATTCAATAGATACTTTCATTTGCTTAATACATTTTAAAAGAAAACAGATCTACTCGATGTGTTTCGTCTGCAATACAAAAAAATAAATTAAGTATTTGAAACTGCCATAGCCGAAAGGCCCATAGTAATTAAGAAAAACAATCTTTTTTATATAGCAATATATATGAATCATTATATTTAAAAAAATGTGTCTGGCTGTGTCTGTGGTCAATACTTGATGTATAAAATGTTCTCGGTATGGATAGCTTTTGAATAAAGTTTGGAATTTTAGAAATACTTTGATGCCTCAGAAATAATGTTATTTGCAAACGTAAAGTAAACTATGAAATAATAACAAATTGAAAACAATATTCAAAATATATTCTACTCGTTTGATAATCATCTGGACAAAAAGATATAATTGAATTATTGCTTCTTTATCATTTACAGTCAAGAACCAAGTTTTTGATCTTGGATCTCATCAGCGTAGCCTTTTTCTAAAGAGAGAAGAGAAAATCCGGCATAAACACTCTTATAGTAGGGCACTGATAGACTCCTATAGACTAAAATCAGTCTTCGGATATCGTTCTTGTAACTAGTCCAACTCAAGCAATATTATTGCTAAAATTTTGTGGATCCGATCGTCTTCATGGCATTCTTCTTGTCTTCTCGAAAGTCCTGCAGACTGCGGTGGCTCAAGAATTTATGTGAACTAATTGTTCCCAATTAGCATATTACGAGGCCTTTCATGATTGCTATCGGCAGTTGATTCTTATTTCGGAAATTCCGGAGAGAGGACTTTTATCTATTTTGGTATAAAAGTTTTGAACGACCTTTTCGAGATACTCCATGATTTTGTGATATTTTTAGTGTCTAGATGATTTTATGAATTACGTATAAGAAGCAGAGCCATCAGTACGGATCAAAAAGAAATGTTTTATGTAAACTAGAAGTTCGCTAATTGTAGGAGTCTACGGTAGCCTCAGATGTGTTACATATGTCAGCAGCGAGCTAATCATCATTGTAAAAAGCTTTTCTTTTTTTCCACGTTACATTGAATCCTACATTGATACTATTATCATTTGCGGTCATTTTTGTCAAATGTAGATGTTCATCATTCATTATTCAGAGATATCGTCTTTATTCAGAATTAGTTCTTTTTATTAGGAGTATTCTTGGAAATTAATATTTTTTTAGATACGCTGAATTACATGGAAACATTTTTATCCGCATTGATTTCAATTCGTCATTTATTTTTACACTTTTCAGGTATTGAAGGCGGCTTAGAGAACATTCTTTAGATGAACTGTGGCGCCCTATACCCTATCGAACGCTTTCAAAATGTCGAGGCATTCTACAGTAGTTACAACCAAATAGATTCTTATTAAATATTCTGACCATGATGATGTAAAGACCAACATGTAGCCTTGTAGCTACGAAAGCTAGCTTCCAAGCTGAAGAAAAATATCCGAGATATATTGTAGCATTTGCAATGTGCAAAAAAGCGAATCTACGCTTGCGAGTGAGGTTTTTCACTACCGCGGTTAAATACCGTCGATACCTTAGGTTTATGTATTTTGAACAGCTTGATGGAAAGTCCACCTTCGGTTTTTATTATTATGGTACAATTTAACGACTTAAATATTGAAGTTGAGATTTTCGCTAGGATTGAAAGTAAATTGGTACTTTAACGACTCAGCAAATTTCCCAGCCGTATCGATCTCAGTATATAATTAAAACGGCTGACGTTCAAGACGGTCGTGAAAATCGTAGTGCTCGGAAAGAGTCCAAATCAAGCGAAACTAATAAGAAATTTTGTGCTTGTGGTAATATAGCAAAGTCGAGAACAATCCCCACTCCTAAACGAAGTTCCACTGGATTTTGAAAAAGAAGCTTATAATATTCTTAGAGAATTTGCGAATGAACTGAAACTCACTAATTCGTTTCTGTTGGAGAAAATTGATAGACTGAAAAAGGAAAACGAACAACTTCGCTGCAAGTTTATTTCCCCGCCAGCAGAAAATAATAACATACATGAAGTCCTAACCAAACTGAAGTTGGCTCCATCTTGTCCACCGTCTTTGTCATTAACAAAAGAGGTTGATAACTTGGCTGAACAGATGATCGATGTAAACAATGAATTAAACCCGGAGCCACAGGAGATGAACCACGATGAGAGAAAATCGACTAATGCAAATATCATAAATCTGGAAACGGAATTTACACTGTTACTCACGAAAAGAGACGTAAGTTACCCAAAAAAATGTAGTAGTAGGTACTGGCGGCGGATTAATTAAATCCACACTGCAAGCGGAGCCGAAGAAAACGTGGCTGTTTGTTAAACGCGTGTAAAACAATATAACTGAGGATGAACTAAGGGATCACGTTCAAGAAATTCTGAACAATGATAATTTTATATGTCATAAAATTAATATTAACTCATCTTATTCTGCATTTAAAATTGGCGCTGATTTTAAACAGCACGAACGGTTGATAGATCCATCTAATTGGCCCAGTGGGATTATATTAAACCGTTATATTTTAAACGGGACAAACAGCAACCAAAAAAAAATATATCACATGCATTCAATTTTATTTCATCAACATTCAATGCCTGCGGAATAAGATAAATGAAATAGAGGCATTTTTAAGCGCCCACGATAATTTTCAATGTTTACGTTTAACTGAGCATTGGCTAAATAATGAAGAAATGAAGGTAGTTCATTGCAAATTCCTATTTTTTACGTGAAAGTTATATTCATGCAGGAGTGGTGCAATTCAATAGGATCAACATAAGAGCGGATCCTCTAACACATCTTAACAGCCTATCGGTTGAGAAATATTGTGAAATAGCTGCATCACTACTTCATGATAATAATTATATTTTAATAACATTGTATCGCTCACCTGCTGGCGATTTCAATGATTTCTTGGTAATATTAGCATCATTGCTTGATAAAATTAACTTATCTAAAAATAATGTTATTGGAGGCGATTTTAATATAAAATTTAATTCTAATGATTACAAATCTGCGACTCTGAGTGATTTATTTCAATCCTATGGTCTTACATCTAGAGTGAATTTTCCCACAAATGGCAAGAACTGTTTGGACAACGTGTTGTAATCCAATTGATATGGGTCTGAGCGATCATGTAGGTATTAGTGTTAAGCTGAATATGAATTTAATTGTTAACACTGAATATGAACAAAAAATTAGACCATTCACTCAGCAAGGGCGTTTTCACCTGTACAATCTCTTTAGTAATATAGATTTTACTTTAATTACACGTTTAGGTAATAGTGTAGAGGAGAAGTTTGAAAAATTTATGGAAATTATAAATAAATACATTCCCCGAAAAATATATTACATCTAATAATAAGAACAATAGAACTCAAGTTACATGGTTCAATAGTAACCTCCGAGATATGAGAGAAACGTTATTCTTGTTGAGAGATATTAGATCGGCTAACACTGAAGTAAATGTTCACTATAAACAACACAGAAAAGTGTATCATTCAGCACTAATTGATGCGAAAAAAGGCATATAATAAGTTTTTCAAGACCATGGTCGTTAGTTAAATCTAATGCAAAGCGTAGCTGTAGTAATCTAGATTGTGGTATCAAGTCTGAAGATTTTAATGATTACTTTATTAATGTATCTAATTACCTTGTATATAGACTTCCAAGTACTTCCCAAATCCAATTAACCTAATGTTAAAAATAAGAAATAAAATAGGTAATAACTACCTTAAATTCCAAGAAACTAGTGAAGTAAAAGTACGTGATTCTGTAAAAAAAAAAACTAAAGAATACAACTAGCAGAGATATATATGGAATGAGTTCAATACTTCTAAAGGAATTAATCAATACCATCATTTTTCCTTTAACTAAATTAATTAATCTTTGCATTAAAACGTCTATAATGTGACATGGTAATAGCTGTCCACAAAAAAGGTAATTTTAACGATATTAAGAATTACAGACCGACATCACTGCTCCCAGTGATATCTAAGGTACTTGAAATGTTACTTTTCCAACAAATAGTGTATTTTTTAGACGCGCATCATATTATCTCCACACACTAATATGGATTTCAGAAAGGAAAGTCAACTATGGAGGCAATCATCGCTTTTACCCAAAAGATCTATGAAGGCTTCGAGAATGGAACTCATTCAGCTGCCACCTTCATGGATCTTAGTAAGGTGTTTGATTGTGTCTCGTATGACTTACTCTTAAAGAAACTATATTTTTATAACTTCCACACAAAGTGTATACGCGTTATCTATTCATATTTAAGTAATCGGTCGCAAAGTATGTATTTTAATAAAATTAAGTCATCTGAGGCTAAAAATAAACACGGTGTTCCCCAAGGGTCTATACTTAGACCACTATTATTCCTGCTGCACGTCAACGACTTTCCATATCAAGTCAACAATTCATCCATAAAGCTTTTCGCAGATGATACAACAATAATGGACTCGTGTAGTTCATATGAACAAGCTTATATAAAAAATGCTGCCGCTGTCAACACAGCATCAAATTGGTTTTCAGCAAACAAATTATGTGTAAATGCAGAAAAATCAAATAGCATTATGTTTACCTTAAAACCGAATAACTTAGATAATCATGCTAAATTTTTAGGTGTTACTATAGACACTAAGCTAACATGGCAAAAACATGGTGATGATATTACGAAAACAGTTAATAGCAGTATATACCTGTTACGGGTAATTGAACAATTTCTGCCTCATAATACCATACGAACTATTTATTTTAGTCTATGCCAGAGTCATATTACCTACGCATTACTAATATGGGACACTCAGGTGTAATGTCTAGGTTATTTTGTCTGCAGAGAAGAGCAATCAGAATTATAGCGTCTATAAACTACAGAGATGATTGCTGTGAATGGTTTAAACAACTTCGCATTCTGACTCTACCTTGTTTATACATTTTGGAATGTTTATTGTATATCTACAAAAATAGGCACCTGTATAAGATACACAAAGAGGGCCATGAATATGAGACCAGGTCTGCATTATCGATAAGATTAAATTGTTTTCGACTCACCAAGTCGCAAAATGGTGTCAATTACTATAACCCTAAATTATTCAATGCATTACCTTCTGAAATAAAATCCCTCAGGGAAAATCTATTTCGAAATGCAATTAAAAACTATCTCATCCACTGTCCAGTGAGTTTGCTGGTATTACCAAGTATGCCATTCATATATAAATATATATAAATAGGCATTCTTATTGAAATGTTTGTTTTGATACTTTATACATACTCTTTTATACGTGTTTTATGTCATATTATTTATTTATTTATTTATTTATTTATTTATTTTTAGTATTACACATTGTCATATCACATATACATAATTTTAAAATGTTTGTTATGTATGTATAAACCAATTTTTAACATGTTATTTTATTTATTCCATTGATTTTCTTATTTTAAGCATGCGAATTAGTGTTTTAATAAAAAAGACCTTATAATTATATTTTGCTTCTGTAGAAGGGTTTTATGCAAATTTTATATCATTATTATATATATATATATATATATATATATATATATATATATATATATTAAGATATTTTATTTTAATATTAAGTTTAATTATTTTAAGTTCCTATTATAGTTAAGATGTCAACTTTACTTATCTCTGACTTGTGTAAAACTATGTAATTAGCACTATCTGGATCTGGATTGAGTTTGCCAAGGGTGATCAAATCATTGACCAGAGCACTTAGGCCTCACTAGGCCCATTGTGCCCCCCTGACTGGGACAGCCCTGCGTTGTTCTATCACTCATTTAGCCACCCAAGGTGGCGAGCAAAGGACAGCACAACGCTTGGAGGGTTATCCCTTATGTTGGCCATGTTCGGCCAGAGCTCCCCTAGCATGGACTCTCTAAGGTGGTTAACACATGTTCCACTGTCTCGTCCTCTTCTTCACATGCTCTACTTATGGGGGTTTCCACCAATCCCATAGTAAACAAGTGTTTCCTTAGCTGACAGTGACCCGTAAGGATACCTGTGATAAGACGCAGATTCCCCCGGGATAGTCGCATATAATATTTAGCTGTTTTCAGATTGGGTGAGCGTATTGCTTCCTTGGCCTGTCTGCAGCCTGAGGTGTTGTCTCAACGTTGTTTTAGCATCTTGAGAGTATTCTGTTTGAGGATATCAGTGAGGCATTTCGGTGTTGGCGCGATCGGGGGCCCGTCCGTGGTATCACTGAGAACCGATCCAGCTCGCGCCAACTCGTCTGCCTTGCTGTTGCCTTCTTCATTATTGTGTCCCTTGACCCAGCGCAGCTCAATACTGTTTGATTGTGCTGCTTGGTTCCTCTTTTTATCGATACATTATAGGGTCTATTGAAGACATAGCAGGGTGGCAAATTGTCTGTCTTCCTTCCAAGGAGGGGTGTCTTTTTGACAGCCTCCTCTAAAAGGTGACAGTGTCTGCCAGCCCTGCCTCCTTTGTACCAGAGTCCAACTGAGTTTAGGCGCAGTGCTGCCGCCGTGGCCATCTCCTCTACGTATAAGTCGAGAGGTGGAAGGCAGAGCATTGCTTCCATTGCTGCAGTGGGTGTTGTTCGCATTGCTCCGGTCGTGCTGAGGCATGCTATCCTTTGCAACTGAGTAAGCTGCTTTGCTGAGGTTTTCTGTCTGGCTCTGGACCACCAAACCAGTGCTCCATAGATTAGCATTGGTCTTACTACCGCTGTGTACAGCCAAAGTGCTATCTTGGGAGATAGCCCCCATGTCTGCCCCACAGCCCTCCGGCATTGCCAGAGGGAGACGCATGCTTTTTTACATTTCATTTTGAGATGTGGTTCCCACGTCAGCTTGCCGTCGAGGATCACTCCCAGGTATTTGACTTCTGACGACAATGTCAACTGGCTGTTGAGGAGCATAGGGAGCTTTAGCTTACCTAGTTTCCTTTTCTTTGTGAAGAGGACCATTTCAGTCTTTGACGGGTTTATGGTCAGAGACTGGTCGTTACACCAGTATTCGATTATTTTGAGGGCTTACTGCATCAAGCTGCATAGCACCGTCTCAAATCTGTCTGTTAGCAGGATGGTTATGTCATCTGCATATCCTATGGTGTGGAAGCCATTGTCGTTAAGTCGCCGCAGTAGGCTGTCAACAACTATGTTCCACAGGAGTGGTGAGAGTACTCCACCCTGTGGGCAGCCTTTATCAACGATCTTTCTGACAGTGGTATTTCCTACATTTACTGTGACTGCCCTATTCTCCAGCATGCTTTTGATCCATCCACTAAATGTGGGGTTCACACCATGCGTGGAGAGAGCAGTTTCCATTTTTCTGAAGGTCATTTTATCAAAAGCACCTTCTATGTCAATGAACACGCCCAAGGTGGACATTTTGTTGTCCAGAGATCTTTAGTCTTTCGCACAATGTCTCTAACGTTTTCAGAAGAAATGACGTTAGACTAATTGGGCGGTGTGATTTGGCTAGTGTATAATTTATACTTCTCTCCAAGCTAGAGGGATGTATCTGAACACAATACATGCCCTGAAGATTTTGGCTAGGTGGGCTGATAATATGTCCAGCCCCCATTGGACTTCCTCTGGGAATATACCGTCCAAGCCTGGCGCTTTAAATGGTGAGAAGCTTTTGATTGCCCAGGTTATACGTGTCCCTTCCGTGAGGTGATCTGCCACCTCCCAATCCTCCTTGGAGGAGTTTGAGGGTGTGGGTTCTGACCAACCTTCATCGGAGGTGTTCGTACATGCTGGGAAATGGGTGTTGATGAGAATCTCAGCTGCTTCCGAGAGGTTAGAAAAGTAACTTCCATCCTCTCGTTTTAGGCAACCTGGTTGTCGTGAGGGATCCTTGGAGAGGATCTTTTTGAGCCTTGCAGCTGCCGAGGTGGTTTCAACCTCCTCACAAAAAGACCTCCAGGCTGCCCTTTGTTTTTGCCTTATTAGTTTTTTGTAGTCTTGTTGGATGGTTTTATAGACCATCCAGTCTGACTGTTGTTTAGAATTCTTTGCTTTATTAAAGGATTTTCTCGCAGCTTTTCTGAGATGGTCGAGTTCTCCGCACCACCAGGGCGTGGCGTTCTCGGAGTCTTCCACCTTTCTCGCAGGGCAGGAGTCCTTATATGCTTTTAAAATGGAGTGTTGAAACGTATTTACATAGGCTTCAATGTCTTCCACTGTATTAAGTTGGCCGGTAGCTTCGCAAGTTCGCAGACTCCGCGAGAGGTTGTCTATGTAGGCATTCCTGTCCGTTAGTCTCGGGTTGCGAAGGTAACGTGTTTTCTTACCGGTTGTATGTGTTAGTGTATATTTGATCCACCTATGATCTGACATTGAAACCGACGGTGATACATGCCAGTCGTGGATTTTGTTTGAGATACCGCTAGTCGCCAATGTAATGTCTATTACAGTTTGGCTCCGAGTTGTCACGAACGTGGGTTCAGAGCCTCGGTTTAGTATTTCCAAATTGTTACTAATGATAAATTCATGTAGTGACTTACCTCTGTTGTTGGTGTCCACGCTGCCCCACATGATATGGTGCGCGTTAGCGTCGCAGCCAATGACGAGGTGAAGTTTCTCCATCTCACAGTGTAGCACGAGTTGCTCCAGCCCCCTGGTTGGTGCGGGGGCGTCGTGAGGGAGGTAAACTGACGCCAGGATGGTGTCTTTGTTGCCGTCTCCTGCTGACAGCCTTACCACTGTGATGTCACTGGTGGAAAGCTGTGGCATAAGATAGGATGTTATGTGCTTAGGTATGTTATATTAGCACTAATAAATATTATTATTATTATTATTATTATACAACAGGCCATTCGTACTTCGAATAACTTAATTCTCGTGATGTTTTCTCTTGAGCATAGACAAGTGGATTTTAATATTGAGTTTGATAATACCATTCAGTTGGTAACCATTGGCTAAATTTCCCTAATTCAATATTATAGCTGTCGCCACTATTAATATCCAATATTTTTCAGTAGTTATCCACTTATTTAAAACATTTTCAATTAATATTAACAAAAGTGTAATGTGAGTTTAATTATTCATTTTAAACAATGACTCTAATAATTTATTTCAATAATATATCTTTTATAGCAAGAAAGGTTAATTAAAAATCTACAGATGTAGTAGTTTTTTAAGTAATTTTAATTAAGCGTATAATTTTGTAATTTGTATTTCTTATGTCATGTGATAAGTTTAATGAGCAAAAATATTGCTACTTGATGCAAAAATTATCGATTCTTATCGCAAACTTAATTAAAATGTAAAAGATACAATTTAAATTAATTATATTTTTGTCAAACGCTTATAAATAAATATTAGTGAATAGTGGCAAAACAGTTATCACGTCGAAATCTTAATGTATCCGTATTATGCTAAGCAGCAATTTTTTGGGAGCGGACAGTGATGGATGGTCGAAAGTGAATTAATCTCGTGAAAAATGTTCAGGGGGTCGGCGCCTGAGGGGTAGAGCGGGGTCGAATTAAAAATTCTGAACCAGTTCCCAGAGTGATTTATAAGCGGCCAAATATTTATGCCCGCGTTAAATCGGAAACGGTGGAGAAAACGCGTATAATTAGCATAAATATTTACTGATTTAAATGGATTTTAACAAGTAATAAATTGCCGTTATCGCCGCTCGAACCGAAAACTATACAGCGTACGAAATAAATTCTAGAAGGTCCTTATTTAAATGCGCGGCGGCGATAATTAAGAGGGAATCATTCGAAATATAAAATTTTTTATGTGAAATTAAGTTTATGTGCGGCTCTTCTTAGAAATTTTAATGAGAAGCCGCCGGCTGTAAATTGTGGGAATTCCGAGGAATAAAAATGTGTTAATTAAAATCGTTTATAGGGTAGAAATTGCGCCTTGGATTTCCTGCGGAGGGGTTTATTCCGGCCGTTATTGTTTTTATTTTTCTCCTTCTGGGGAAATAATCGCCGTGAGTTCGGTAGTTATTGCGGTGAAATATTAAAGGGCCGCACGCACTTTTACTGCTTACGTCCGAAATCCAATAAGAAACGAAATTAATTAACAAATAAAACGATTTTATGCTCTTTGGGGGCGAGGGCGGCGGGTGGATGTCAGGTGAGGCGTTAATACGTGTCACCATCGCCCTCTTGGCAATAAAACTAGCGCTATATTCGCCCCGGCTCTTCTTTATTCTCTTAACTGGCTCGTATTTTGTATGTTGTCCCATTCTCGTGTAGTTAATGTGCTGGGAGTCGAGGGGAGCCGTTTCGCAGGACCATTAATGTAATTCATTGTCTTCTGGTGGAGGAGACGGTGCGGACTTGTAGTAATAAATGCCTGGGATCGGCTCGTAAATATGTTAATATGCTCCAAGACGAGCGTCGCCTCCCTAATCGCTCACGGCCCGTGCAACCCGACGACCTCCGGCGTCTCTCTTATCAAAGCGTATTTCAATTTTGTATCCCCAAAGACTCCGCGCCAGCTCTTAAACGATGGGGCTGACAAATCGCTGCAAAACGTTGCCAAAAACAGAGTTTGCAAATCAAGTCAGATTACTACTTACTTAATGAATTCCATGTTTTCTAAACTCTCTTATTATTTTAAATTTATATAACTTTATTCCTTATATTATTAATTTTATTTGTATTATTTAAAAACCCTTCTAGAACAAAATAATAACATCTACTAAATGTCAATAAATACAAAATGGTTTTTACCTATTTCTGAGATGTTTTGAATATTTAGAGGTATTTTAGCACCTTGTATTATATTGTTTATTGAAATTCATTTGGATGTGAAATTAATGCAATATCTAAACTGTTAATTAATTATATACTAATTTTTTATATGCGCTTATATTGTTTCGTTTATACGGCTTTTACGCGCACTTATAAGATTTGAGAAACTTCTAGATGGAGAGATTAAGAACAATTATATGTATTAATATTTTGTTACTAAATAGTAAATGTACTGGTTTTAGGTAGTTAGCGTCGATATACAGGAAATCGGGAAGTATATCTCAACTGGATATTGGCGCTCACTACCGTAGTAGGACTTTAGATAAATAACTTTTTTTAATCATCTAAATATTTTTCTAAAGACAACAGCTATTCCTCCACAAATTTTCAAATCTTCTTCCAAACACTGTGTAAGATAATAAGAGGAAGTTCCTGCTGTTATTCTTGAGGAATACCACATCGACACTTGTATCCATGGTGGTATTAACTCAATAATTCTTCTTCTTCTCTGCTCCAGCATAATACGATTTGCTGCATCATCTTCTTTCCCAGCTTTTGAAAAAGGCATTGACATCGTAGTGAAATGAACTATACCATATTTCCATTTTAATAATTTTTGTTTACGTTGTAATTTTCTTTCATCCGATCACTAGCTTTTTAATTAATCATACTTTATCATGGAATTAGGCCATTCAGCATATGAATTCCCTTACATAATTTTCCTCTGCCAGTAGACGCATATAATTCAATCACAAGTATCAGTAGGCAAGCAAAACAGATAAAATGATACCATCCCCACTCTCTTAGATTATTAAAGGCTTCCTAAAACAACGAAGCAATAGCAATGGACGGTATTTTTAGATATTGATGAAATGTGCAAACAATATACTAGTAGCATTTTATTCTTCAAATCTACTGAAAAATAGTTTGTTTTCTTTAAATTAATCAGTGTGGATAAACGTATTTCTCATCCTCCTCTATAGTTAATAGTTTTCACAGAAAAGATATATTTTTAATTACCATTAATTAATACTCTTCACGTACTCGAATTTTTAATCAGAAACTCCTCCATAGTTATTGATGAAGAATTTCGATATCATAATGCTTTTTTAATACGATATGCAAATTACCGTTAATAATTATGTAATTTTCCAAAGTTTTGTTTTTCCAAGTGTCCTTTGAATATTTTATTCTCCTAAAACTTTCAAAATACTTTTACTTGATGATTTTAGAATGTTCAAATATGTCTCGCTTTTAATTAACAGAATGTTCCTGGAGTTGTTCAATTTTATCTATGCTCTTACATTTTTTTAACTCTTCTTTAAGAGTTTTAGAATTTTCTAGCAATTTTACTTTATGATTACTAAAAATTTCCAACAATATTTTTTCCAGATTACTAAATCCTCCACAATTCCTTGCTTTACCTTATTAGAATTTTTCAGTCATGCGGTCATATTTTCTTCGGAATTTTTGTAAATTTATAGAATTTTACTTTTTGCAAATTGCCTACCCTTTTCTCTTTTGAACTGCAAAAATTTTATTAGAGGTGTTTGGAATTTTCCAGCAATTTCATTTTAATTTCATTAATGTTTCTACCATTTATTCCTTTATCTTAAAGAAAAAATCGAAAATTATTTCTCCAGAATTCTAGAATTTTCATGGATCTTACTTTTAACTTTCAAATTTTTAACAATATCTCTTCTAGGTTTTCTTCGTGGGTTCTGTATTAAAGCATTTTCTCTTTTAAATTTCTTGAAGTTAAAATTTTCTTCTTTGAAAAATGAGACAATTTTTAATGAAAATTAACTATCACATGTTAAAGGTCGTCAAGTTTTGTCGGGTTTTTCAACATTTCTTATTTTAATTTATTCAAATATTTCTGAAGATAGTTTTTCATGTTATGAATTTACTACGATTTTTTAGAGCTTTTTTCAAATTTTCTTGATTTCTAGAAGATTGCTTCCAAACTGCAAGTTTTGTTTTAAGATTCCTGCCAGTAATTTTTATTTCAGATTTAATACAATTTTTAAGAATTTGTTGTATAGTTTTCCACCATTTTATGGGAAGGTTTAGAAATTTTCCGGCATGTTCTCTTCGAATTTTCTACAATATTTAAGATTTTTTCTCACAAATTACGTGAATTTTTCACCATTTCTTTCTTATTTAATAGAACTCTAGATATCTAAAATTTTTCATGAATGAATTATAAGAATATCTTTCGAGGATTCTAGAATAATTCAGCAATTACTTTTCCAGATTTTCTACGAGGGTTCTAGAATTTTAAGCAGTTTTTCTTGTGAATTTTTAAAATTTCCAAACAAGTTTTTTTCCTTTTTAGCAAAATGTTCACATTATACGAAATGTACATTTAACAAAATAAAAATAAACTGTAGAGAAAGTCATTACATTCTTCCAGATTACTGAAATTCTTCACCATTGCTTGCTTTAACTTATTGGACTTTTTCAGCTATTCTTTTCCAATTTCTTGTATTAATTTATTAGAAAATTTCTGAAGATACTTTCCATGTCATGAATTCACTACGAATTTTTTAAAGCTTTTTCTTTCTGGAATTTTCCAATATTTTTTTCTAATTTTCTTGATTTCTAGAATATTGCTTTCTTTCGAGATTTCTGCCAGGAAATTTTATTTCAGATTTAATACAGTTTTTAGCATTTGTTTTACTTATCACAAGTTTTTCACCATATTTTCTGCCAAAGGGTTTTGAAATTTTCCGGCAAGTTCTCTTCGAATTTTCTACAATATTTAAGATTTCTTCTTACAAATCACGTGCATTTTCACCATTTCTTTCTTATTTATTAGATGTCTAGATTTCTAAAATTTTTTATGAATGTATTATGAGAATATTCTTCGAGGATTCTAGAATAATTCAGCAATTTCTCTTCCAGAATTTCTATGAGGGTTCTAGAATTTTAAGCAGTTTTTCTTGTGAATTTTAAACATTTTCAAACGAGTATTATCCTTAAAAATCCTATCTAAATGATGTAAAAATGTATATTATTTTGCTATTTTACTTACCAATCAACGATTGCCCTCTTCTATTGTATCATCGAGGAATATGTTTGCCCATATTATTTACATCTTCTCTATGCTTTTATAAGCCGAAGTTACTTTATATTTCGTTTAATTTTTTCTATTAGTTTTGTAGTATCCTCTATTTTCTGAACACTCTTAACTGTAGTTAAAACTCAAGCATACAAGCTAATTATTTTAGTCTGTCTGGGTTCACCTACTAATTTAAATGTTCTTGGTATGTTTCTTTCTCCCAAAATTTTTAGACACTTATTAACAAGGGTTTAGTTTAGTTTAGTTTATTTGCTTTACAGGTCTTAATAAAAAACTGTTACAAAATAAAATACACTCACAATAACTTTCAAACTTAAATCGCAAGACTTGAAGATAAAGTTCAATCCATTATTCCCTGTAGCTGGCGATGAATATCAGCAGGCGATTCTTGCCATTCAGGCTATATTTTTTGCCATTGCTAGCACATATTTTTGTTCCAATTTTAAGGAACTATTTTATGATTAATTATAAAATTGTTCAATATTATGTTCCTGAAGTTGGTATTCAATTTTATCCAATCTCTCAGGGTAAATTTTCCCTTAAGATTTTAAGAAATTTTGAGAAATTTCTCAACCAGATTTTCTTCGAGGGTTCTAAAATTTCAAATAATTTCTCTTCTAAATTTTCAAGTAAAGTTTATTTTTGTAAAAATAAGACCATGACAACACTGAAGTGCCACGATTATTTAAAGGTCATTGTGATACCGATCAAGTCGGGCAACTACCAAATTCTATAGCATAGTCAACATAGCTGCCCCTGTCGATTATTTTCCATCAACATCTCAACAAGCTTGTGTCAATCCCGAACTTACAATAAATGATGGCTGTCACGAAAATGATCTTGGTCGTTATGTTGGGTTATCTACCCAGTTAACAGTGGAAAAGAAAAAGGATTTGTTACAAAATCCCTGGGTTCCAACAAGGAATTACGATTTTGAAACTGATGCAAGTCATTTAATAAGAAATCATACTTGGTTAAATCAATATGGACTGTGGCTAGTATATTCCAAACGACTAAAAGGTGCTTTGTGCAGCTCTGTGTACTGTTTCCTCTCGTCACTGGCACTGTTAGAGGAGTTTTAGGATCATTTGTGATCAGGTCATTCACAAAATTCAGGAATATGCACGAATACTGTCGAACTCATGCCTCTACCAACCTCCACCTATCTGCAACAGCCGCTGCAAAGTTATAACTGTTGATATTCAACTGCAAAGTGGCCTCCAAAAAGCAATCGAAGAAAACAGGCAAATATTATCATCAATTCTTTCTTGTATAGTATTTTGCGGTATACATGATATGCCTCTTAGAGGAAAAGAAGCAGATGGAAGAGTTTTATTAGATTTATTGAATTTATGAATCGATTCTGGCGATAAAAACTGAAGACACACCTGCAAAAGTGTTGCCGCAATGGAGTTTATACGTCGCCAAAAATACAAAATGAATTAATTTCTTTATGTGGCGAAGTTATTAGGGAGAGTATAATAAGTGATGTTAAAAGACGCTGGCTTACGCGGTCTTAGCTGGGAAAGAACAGCTATCAATTGGCTTGCGGTTTTACGATGAATGCAAGGTATTATTTATTTTACCCAAGATGCTAACAAAAGTATTCCAATATTAAACATAATAATTCTTCACAAAAATTTCTATCGCACTTGAAAAGGTTTGAATTCACAAAAAATGTGTTCTTCCATTCTCACCCTCTAGCAAAAGTTCTGCTCCACGAAGACTTTCTTGATGAATATTTATCACATGATTTGCCAAATATGGCCTTTTTTGTCCAAAAAATGGGATAATCCGAGAAGAATATGTAGGTTTTGTGAAACTAAAGGCACAATAAATCGCTGAAGCAATTGACAATTTTTTAATTAGCTGTAATCTATCACCAGAATATTGCGTAGGATTGGGTTTCTATGGCTGCTCTACAATGGCATTCAAAGAGGGCGGTGTACAAGCAATTTTAAGGAAGAAATACTCTCGAGCATTATATTTTCATTGCTCAAGCCACTATATAAACTTTTTCAGAGAATCGAGTGCTCGTACGAATTTTGTTCCCAATCTATCACGAATGTGTGAGACAAGATGGTCGGAAGAATATAAATCAATCCGAAAATTTTCTCAAAATTTCCCAGAGATTGTAAAAGCGCTAGAAAAATTATCGACAGAAGGAAACTATGCTACAAGAAAATCTGCATTTCAGATTCCTTCAGCGGTTACAAAACCACTGTTTATTGTTGCCTTAGTTACAATAGCAAAATACTCGGCAGTGTTGGAACCAGTAGTTAACGCTTTGCAAGCAAAGACCATGGATTTGATTGCTGTAAGAGAACACATTACAAGAATAGTCAAAAGAGACTGTCAAGAAGCAGATCAAATTACTGACCAATTACTCAAAAAAGGAATTTCAATAGAATTGGAAATAGAAATTTCTGCCCCACGTTTTGTTCAAAAACAAAAACACAGGAGCAATCCTCCATCAGACAATGATAATGAGTATTGGCGGCGTTCACTTATTATTTTTTATCTTGATTCATTTACGTCATCGTTAAATCGTTTTGAAACAGGTATTTCGGATCATGTGGGGATTCAATTCGGCTTTCTAACCACTGAACATCAGCCTAGAAAAACAGTTTGCCATAAGCATCGTCACATAACAGAGATTGACAAATTTAAATTATTTCAATCCTTAGAGTCGGAATCATGGAACTTCCTTAATAACTGCGTTAGAGATGCAAATCAATGCTTCAAAGATTTTTTAGCCTGTTTCTTAAAACATTTTAACAACTTTTTTCCGAAAAAAAAAAACTATACAAAGAGAAGATAAAAGGCAGATAGGACTATTTAACGATAAACTAAAAAATGTGCGTAATACTTTAAATTTAATATCTGAGGCGATAATAAACTCCAATATCCAGGGTAATGCGAAATGAATATAGGAAATCGAAATAATATCGCGGCAAATTGAACTTAATAACGTACACATCGAGAAGTCAAAGTGTAAAATAAAAGCAGTCTGGGATATATTCAAATCAAAAACTAAATGTGATGTTAATAAGTCCTGCGCTATTACATATGAGCAATTTAATGATTTTTTTGCAGAATTTGCCAATAAAATTCTTGCATCCCTACCTGCTTCTGTTGTTGATCCTGTGCTTTTAATGTGTAATAATGTCACTAGTAGTAGTTTCTATTTTAAATTTTGTGAAGTGTCTTCATCTACTGTAAGTAAGGCAATCTACAGCTTAAAGCAATCTAAGAGTAGATGTATTTATGGAATAAGTCTAGATGTAATAAAATCGGTTTTGAATAAGATTTTGTTTCCGCTAACTAAATTAATTAACATGTGCATACGTTCAAACATATTTCCAGATGCTTTAAAAGTTGCCTTGGTAATTCCAATTCACAAAAAAGGGGATCGGGATGACCCGAATAATTACCGTCCCATATCTTTGCTTCCAATCTTTTCCAAAGTGCTGGAAAAAATTCTACAATGGGAGTTAACAGAGTATTTTGAAACAAATAATGCAGTGAGCAGCATGGCTTTAGGGCGAAACGCTCTACTACAAATGCGGTTTTAGATCTGGTTGAGGAAGTAGTTGACTGTTTTGAGAAGGGAAACGTATTAACAGCCACGTTCCTGGACCTATCGAAGGCTTTTGGCTATAAAGTTAATGCTTGTTGCGCTACACTCTTGATAGAAACAGATATTACTATTAGGTGGAGAATAACACTTGTTTTGTTCCATATTGTTTTTATTTTCAGTTGCCTGACACGTGTTTCGGTCTTCGCAGACCATTATCAAAGTTAAAACTTTTTTTTTAAACTTTGATAATGGTCTGCGAAGATCGAAACACGTGTCAGGCAACTGAAAATAAAAACAATATGGAACAAAACAAGTGTTATTCTCCACCTAATAGCTTTTGACTGTGTCTCTCATCAAGTATTGTTAAGGAAACTATATTACTACAATCTACATACTAGTAGTGGTCGCCTTATTATGTCTTACTTGTCAAAAAGGACACAGTGTATTACTAGTGCTGGTACAATATCAAAGCCTCGTGAAATTAGTCATGGTGTACCACAGGGTTCTATTCTTGGACCTCTGCTCTTTTTAATTTACATTAATGATCTGCCAAGCTACATTCCAGGATCTAAGTCAGTCTTATTTGCAGATGATACTACCATCTTAAATTGTGCAAAGTCTCAAGTAGATGTGACAAACATGCATAAGGAGCCATTATCATTGGCTTCCGAATGGTTCACTGGAAACTTGTTAAAATTAAATAAAATGAAATCGGCAAACTTGACATTTTCCCTCTCTAAAGCGGCCAACGTGCTGACATCTGCGTAATTTCTAGGACTGCATATAGATTCCTATTTGTACTGGGCTGCTCATGGTGATGCACTCGCTGCAAAGTTAAATGTAAATACATTCGTTCTCCGTAGTATAGCGGGTGAAGTACCCAGGAGTGTTCTGGGAGTTGCCTACTTTTTCCTCATTCAGAGTCATATCTTGTATGGCCTAATAGTCTGGGGACACTCTGCTATTAAACATAGAATCTTTGGGCTCCAGCGACGTGTTGTTCGGATAATAGCTGATCTCAAATATGGCGATGATTGTAAGCATGTGTTTATAGACTCTAAAATACTAACGCTACCTAGCTTGTATATATATACGTATGCCTCGTTTATATTAAAGAGAATATTACTGCATTTCCTAGCAATGCAAGTAAACACAGCCATAATATCCGATCTAAGTTACATCTATGCACAAATTCTCTAAGATTGACAAAATCACAAACTGGCACTAGGTTTTATGGTATACACTTTTTTAATGTGCTTCCTCAGTCAGTAAGAGAACTGCCACTTACAAAATTTCGGGCAACCATGAAAGATGTTTTAATTAAACAAGCATTTTACATATCTTTTTGTAATATTTTATTATATTGTGATTTATTGTATTTTATTTATATTACTTATTACTTTGATCTTTTGTTATTATTCGTAGAGTTTAGTATGCTTATCCAAAATTTCTTATTTATTCGTCATTATATGTAATTAAAAGAACATTGTAAATATGACATGTGCAAAGTGTAACATCACTATTAGCATGAAATAAATAATTATTCACTATGAATAAAACTATATAATTACTTTCAAAAATATATTGTAAGACGCTACAATTGTTTCGCCACACTGTGGCTTCTTCGGGCGAAGAAATTTCTTCGCTGAAGAAGCCACAGCGTGGCGAAACAATTGTAGCGTCTTACAATATATTTTTGAAAGTAATTATATAGTTTTATTCATAGTGAAGATGAACTTTCAACATTTATCAGCCTCATCAATCAATTATTTAAATTATTATTATTATTAAATATTCGATTTTCCCAAGAAAATTCCCCAGCCTTTGCTTTAACAAAACTACTTCTTTTATACCTGACAGAAACTTACAAAAAAACGCAGAAATGTTTCAAGATTTTTATAATTTGGATGACATCACAGGAGAACTTGACCTATGGTATAATTTGTGGACGAAGAAAGATTCACCTAAAGACAAATTATAGAATATTGAAGTCACTGACCTGTTTAAGGAAATCAATAGTAGATTTAATCCAAATAATAAAACTCCCAAGAAAATCTGGCTCTGGTCTAAGTAAGATTCGCCAGATGTTGTAGATTCGAGTAAAACAACTCCCAAGAGAATTAGAAAGTATTCAGGTGTAAATAATTTAGGTGTAATAATTGTTAAAAAAACTCCGATAATAAGAACATTTCTAGTGAATTGTAAATTAAAATTTCGAATTGGGTCAATTAGGCAAATTCGTATCTGTCACAAGGCTAAACAATTAAAAGTTATTGGATTACCTTACACTTCTAAGGTTCTTGTTATAATAAGTGTGATTGAGCGATGAAACTGAGTAATTGAATATCGGGAGAGGTAAAATCTGCACTCTACACCTGTTGACTGTTAACAATGAACTAAACTTTTATTTTAAAAATAGTTTTAACAAAAACACATGAGGGCGCTGTTATACAAAATAAAAAATATAAACCAACAAAATAATAAATTCAAGATATGAAATCTCAATATCCCCACTATATCGATGAATTTACTGCAATTCTTTTAACCCTAAGCCCCTAATATACTTATCATGCTTAATTTTACATAATGATTTAGTAAGAACATCCGCAATCATATCATCCGTGCGCAAGTATACAATTTTAATATTTTTGCTACTGACTGCATCCCGAACAAAATGATGACGTACATCCATATGTTTGGACCTCTTGTAATGAACCGGATTTTTCGCAAGTTTTCCCGCACCTTGATTATCATTGTACACGGTAATCGTCTCACATTCTCCAAAAATTTCTTTTAATATATTTTGTATGTAAATGGCTTCCTTGGCTGCGTCCGACAAAGCCATGTATTCGGCTTCCGTGCTCGACAATGCCACCGTTTGTTGTTTGCGGCTTTCCCACGAAATCGCTGATCCCGACAATAAAAGTGCAAAACCAGTGTATGATTTTCTATCCACTTCATTACTTGCCCAATCTGCATCCACATATCCTGTTAATTTATCCTCACACTTTGTGTATTTTAGTCCGTACATTTTAGTACCCTCTAAATATTTAAAAATTCTTTTTAAACACTTCCACTGGCTTTCTGTGTGATTAACATTATACTGGCTTAAATAACTAACTGAAAAAGCAATATCAGGTCTTGTCAATACTGCTAAATACATAAGACATCCTACAAGTTCTTGATATGGTACATTATAAATAAAATTTTCCCTTGAAAATAACAATTTACTCTCAATAGGTGTACCAAATACTTTAACAAACTATCAATATAAACTTCTTGATCTAAAAATATACTGTCATCCGTTCTCCGGTTTCGCATACCTAGACAGTATGTTGCTTCTCCTAAGTCTGTTATATCAAATTTATGACTTAACTCGTTCTTTAATTTAATACTTTCGACAACATCGTTTGTAAAAATGAAAAAATCATTAACATAAATCGCAACTATAGTCAGCGCACTACCATTATGTTTTATATACAAACAATATTCGATCTGAGATCTCTTGTACCCTAAATTTGACAACTCATGATCTATTCTTAAATTCCAAGTCCTAGAAGCCTGTTTGAGCCCGTACACCGCTCTTTTTAATTTACATACTTTGTTTTTTACATTCGCAACACCCTCAGGTTGACGCATATACAAGGTTTCTGTAAGCTTGCCGTTCAAAAAAGCTGTTTTTACATCTAGATGGCTGATCTGTAAATCTAACTTGACCGCTAGTGCAAATAATAACCTCAAGGTTGAGTGCCTTACAACAGGAGAAAAAGTTTCATCGTAGTCAATTCCTGCACGTTGTGTGAAACCTTTCGCCACTAGCCTTGCACGATGTCTAATCTCTTTATCACCGCTTATTTTTCTTCTGAACACCCACTTGCAATCAATAATGTTGGCTTTTTCCGGAATATCAACCAAGTCCCACGCATCATTTTTCTTAAATGATTCTAATTCCTCTTGCATCGCAGCTTGCCACTGGTCACCATCGCTCCTAGATAAGGCTTCATCTACTGAGGTTGGATCGCTCGTTCTGTCCGTTGCACAAGAATAAGAAACGTAATCTGGCCAAAGTTTTGTCTTGGGTTCTCTTTTCGATCTTCTAACACCTTCCTCTGGAACTGCCAGTACGGAATCGTGATCTTTCTCTTCACTCCCCACTGAATCTGCACTTTCCTCCTTTTTCATTAGTTCTGTTAGAAGTTTCTCCGTTACCAGAAGTTTAATGTCATCAATTGGTTCCTCGATTATTATTACGTCTCGACTTAATAATACTGTATTTTTTTCACTGTCGTACAATCGATAACCTTTTGTTCCGTCTCCATATCCTACTAAGATGACCTCTTTGGATTTCTTACTCCACTTCTTGCGTTTTTGTTTTGGAACATGAGCCATAGCAACACTTCAAAAAAAATTTATGTTACTGAGATCTGGCTTCATACCTGTCCACATTTCATATGGTGTTTTCTCAAGCCCTGCAGCTAATGAACGATTACGCAAATATACTGCTGTATTAATTGCTTCAGCCCACAGTTTAATTTCTAATTTTGCATCAAACAGCATGCATCGAGCTTTCTCAACTAATGTCCTATTCATTCTCTCAGACACTCCGTTTTGCTCAGGTGTATATGGTACAGTTAACTGATGCACAATTCCATTATCCTCCAAAAACTTATTAAACTTTTCATTGCAGTATTCCCGTCCATTATCCGATCTTAAAACGTTTATTTTGCAATCTTTCTGGTTTTCTACAAAAGACTTGAAAATCTTGAACTTATCGAACACCTCATCTTTTTCTTTCAGGAAATAAACAAACACCATTTTACTGTATTCATCTTCGAATAGCACAAAGTATCTTGAACCACCAATCGACTTCACCTCCATGGGTTCACAAACATCTGAATGGATAACCTCCAATAAATTACTTGCCTTTGTCTTCGAGCTCTTGAAAGGAAATCGAGCTTGCTTCCCTTCACAGCATGTTTTGCATGATCGAGACTCTCCGATTTGAAATTAATTCCACTAGCAAGATTGTCTTTCAATTTCTTTAAATCAGTTATATTTACTCACTGAAAGAAGATTTGCTTTTAGTCCTGGCACATAAATTACTTGCTTGACTACCAAATCAAACTTGCTTGAATGTACTGTAGTAGTAATGTTAATGTCACCAACACATTCCACTTTTAGTTTATCATTGTTCGCAATTAAAATTTCAGACACCGGTACGTTATACGAAATGTTTTTCATCAGCTGTTTATTAGCTGTCATGTGAAAGCTGGCCCCTGAGTCCACGTACCAGTCATTTTCAGCACAAACCCCCCTAAAATAAACCGCATTCAAAGCACTGGAAATTCTATTCGGACACTTGTTTTTATAGTGACCGAATTGTTTACATCCAAAACATTTTATGTTTATGTGGTTGATACACCATGTTTCAAACCTCCAAACTTCTTGTTTTTGTCGCCTGCGTTTTTCTTACTGAAAAAAGCGTTTCCGGCCATGCCTTCCGACGATATGTCGAGAAGTTTTGTTTTAATGGCGTCTGCTGTTATCGAAATTCCCGAATGCTCTATAGCCATGATCATAGGTGAATACTTTTCAGATAATCCGGCCAACAAAAGTGTTCCGATCCATTCTTCAGTTACATTAAATCCTGTCCCTTTTAATCTCTGCGACGTCTCGACGATTTGATTCACGTAGTCCGCCATTGAATCACTACTTTCCAGCCGCGTCGAAATCAGGGTGCGCAATAAAAAAACTTTCCTCGTGTATCCGGAATCGTCAAACAGCGTTTTTAGACCATCTCAAACTGCTTTTGTGGTCTTGAAATTTTTGATGTGAACAAATAACGAAGGATCGACCGTCAGGATTAGTTTTGCGTTGGCTTTATTATCCGCAGCTTCTTGATCTTGGGTCGGCTCCTTTTCTATTGACTCTTCAAGTCCATCAAGCACCAAAAAATTACGTACGGCGAAGGCCCACTCGTCGTAGTTTTCACGACCGCATAGTTTAGGCACACTCGAAATGTAATTTAACTGAGCCATGTTAACCAACACGTGGAGACTGTTTTTTTTTTATTTTTCACAAAAAAAAAACAACACGCCAAATTTTACTCGAAAACGACCGACAATTTAACAGTTTTCATCTGCCCGCGCGTTCTGGGCCCATAACCTGTTATAATAAGTGTGATTGAGCGATGAAACTGAGTAATTGAATATCGGGAGAGGTAAAAACTCCACACTACACCTGTTGACAATGAACTAAACTTTTATTTTAAAAATAGTTTTAACAAAAATACATGAGGGCGCTGTTATACAAAATAAAAAATATAAACCAACAAAATAATAAATTCAAGATAGGAAATCTCAATAGTTCTTAAGTATTCAACTGAATTCTATGTTGAATAACATTAAATTTGAAGATTTCTCTATTGATATGTTATTTAATCCTTTATTCGGATATTTGTGTAACAATTAAGCTCTTGTCACTGTTTTTGTTGTTAGAAAAAGGTTTAATTTAATGTGACAATATTGAGGTATATTGGGTTGCATACATCATTGAATTATCAATACCCAAATTTTTATTGGTAACATTACAACTGCAGCTCATTATATTACCTAATAAATACCTATTGTATATATTTGTAATTGTTTATGCAATTTTCAGCAGATTTGCAAAACTAGAAAACCGGTAATACATGTAACTGTTGGAAATGAAGTCTTGATAAATTGTACAAATTCAATTTTAATGGAGATAAATTTATATATATATAGGGTCCGCCAATAAGGGCGCGTGGACTTTAAAATTGAATAAAACAAGTTGTGTGTGAGGTAGAAAGGAAATTTATTTTTCATTCGAAAGGGTATTCGACCCCATTAAGTATGGAAGATAACATCGTTCAAATGACCACCGCGGCTCCGTTTGGTAGCCCGGATCCGGGAGGTCCAATTTTCGATGACTCTGGAGCACATATCGACCTCAATTTGAGCGATGGCGTTGCGTATGTTGACTTTGAGGTCATCGGTGTTTAGAGGCTTGTTGGCGTAGACCAGCGACTTGAGATAGCCCCAGAGAAAAAAGTCTAAAGGCGTTAAATCGCACGATCTCGGTGGCCAGTTGATATCGCCTCCGCGCGAGATGACCATGTCCGGAAATCGCTCGTGCAGAATGTCCATTGTGGCATGGGCTGTGTGGCACGTGGCGCCGTCCTGCTGGAACCACATGTCGTCCGTGTCCATATCATCCAGTTTAGGCCAAAAGAAGTTGGTTATCATCGACCTGTAGCGCTCCCCATTGACGGTTATGGCCGCCCCAGCTTCGTTCTCGAAAAAGTACGGACCGATGATGCCGCCGGCCCAAAATCCACACCAAACAGTGACTTTCTGGGGATGCATTGCCACTTGGTGGACCTCGTGTGGGTTGTTCTCACTCCAAATGCGGCAATTTTGCTTGTTCACATACCCGTTCATCCAGAAATGAGCCTCGTCGCTGAAGATGATTTTTCGGCCAAAATGGGGGTATGCTTCCAACTGCTCCAGAGCCCAGTCAGCGAACGCCCGACGCTGTCTGTGGTCGTTTATCTTGAGCTCCTGGGTCAATTGGATTTTGTACGGGTGCAGACCCAAATCCAGATGCAAAATTCTGCGAAAGGCCAAGTTCCTGTGCACGACAAAAAATTGACTGCCTCGGGTTCTCGCGCACACTCTCATGGACAGCAGCGATATTTTCGTTCGATCGGGCGTTTCGTCGACGTGTCAGTGTTGGCTGGTTGTTTACTGAACCAGTCGACTCGAATTTGCCCACCAATCGACGGATAGTCGACTCTACAGGCCGATCATCGCGACCGTAAAATGGGCGAAGTGCGCGGAACGTTGCTCGAACTGATATAATAAATAATAATTTGCACGTGCTGCTCGACACTCAAACTTGCCATGGTGATTTGGGGTTATATACTGAACAAATGACAGCAACTTTGACAGCTCTACCTCGAACAACATGGCCGCACCCTTCCGGCAAACTTCGCGCGTCCCTATTGGCGGACCCTTTATATATTTTCAATGCTTACTTTTACTAGCATTTTATAGATAAAAAATGTTTTAACTTATTTTATGTAATTGTAACTTTTATAATTTGTTGCTTATAAAATTACCATGTGTCATTTAGGGTTAGTTTTAATAAACGTTATGTTTTACTTTTAAACGTAAAAAAGCAAAATAGTTTATATAGGGTGTGGTTAAAATTATTCTCTTCTAGTTTCACTGTACGATAACAAAAAAAACTTGATCATTGCTCTTTTCCTATGAGGATGTTATTGATGCATTGACAAAGAACATTAATCATCTCGACAATTAGTATCGGCATTCCGCTACACACACTTTTCACTTTTATCTCTACTTTTCCTCGGCACCGGATCCGCGTTTGCCGGCGGCGGCGTACCCTCGACATCCGGTGTCGGACATGGCCGCTCTAATGCGGGATCGCGATCCATTTTACGCTGCCAAACTGTCCACCCGTATAATAAATCTCGTTCCTGTATTGTTTCCTGGGGAGGCGGCTGGCTTTACAAGAAGTTACGTGGGTGCTTTTAATTAATAATAATTGTATACGGTGAACGCGTATTCGAGGATGATGTGCTAATTTGAATTAATTACCTGGCGCCAAGAATTAATTGATACCGGAGATGGGAGTGAATTCTGTAAATCATACTTATTTAGTATTTGTAATTATATCGATGGGTGCTGCGCATCATGCACGGATTGTAATAAAAGCTGAGGGCTTTCAGAACGAGCGGTGTCATGTGTCATAAGATATAAAGCGCGGGAGGGCAGAGCGCAGAAGACAAATACGTATTTTTAGGCGGCGCGTTAAAGCGACCCGACAGGCGTTATGATTTATGAGTGACGGTCCCTGGAACGACGTCGGTCCTCGTACATCTCAATGAGTAATGTAATTTCATAATTGTCACTTCGATGTCGTTGCTGTGATCAAATTACGTTTGGCTTCGGCGGTGCGATCGCGGGACGCCCGCGGGGCCCTGCAAAAATTGTGATTGATGGTGGCCATTTCCTGGCCCCACATATTCTATCACCTCCGCGACCATAAACACGCTTTTTCCCTAGCACATAAACACAAACACATATTTCGGCCAGCAAAACTGCGAGGCGCGAATGGCTCTCCAGACGCGTAAATCACTCCGACGTGGACATTGCACACACGGGGTTAATACACACCGTGATTTATCCGCGGGCCCTTACTTTGTCGCGCCGAG
Organism: Ontholestes murinus; assembly: GCA_963969525.1. Classification (NCBI taxonomy): domain Eukaryota; kingdom Metazoa; phylum Arthropoda; class Insecta; order Coleoptera; family Staphylinidae; genus Ontholestes; species Ontholestes murinus. The sequence goes on along the minus strand of OZ018392.1, from coordinate 55,042,926 downwards.
ATCGCCACCTACGGCAGGAATATTAAAGGCCGCGTCTGGTAATTAGCGTTCGCATTAAGGCCTCTTAACGGGCGAGCAGGATCGTGCCAACGACTTCCTGCACGGCTCAAAAACGCAACCCGACAATACGCTCTCCGCAACTTTCCGGTATAACACCGCTCCCTCTCTCTCGTTTTATACACGTGTACGACTCACGTAACGACATCATCCGCATTCAACTCCACGAACTCCACTAAACACAATATTAAAAAGCGACACAGCCAGCTCGCCGAGATAGCTTTGAATTAAGTTGTTTAAAAGCTACAAAATTCAATTCAAACGCGGAATAACCGTAACACAATTTTTCAAACGTTTATGTAATCACACGAGTTGAATTAAAAGAGATTTCATAGCTATTAAAAATAACAAACACATTGACATAGATAACAGTAAGAATTTAAACTATGTATGGAAAAACGTCGTTTTTGTATTCTTTTTGAAAACATAAAGAAACATTATACATGAGTAAAAACTCAAATAACACATAGCATCATATGAATACCATCTTCTTCATGTCGTATTCTTGAACAAGAACTTGCCGATATACTGACTTTAATACCAAGGTTGGTTCTTGGCATCAGATTTTTTTTTTCTATAATCCGCAAATTAACGTACTTCTTTAATTCTGTTAAGTACTATCACAATAGGTGCTGATCAAGTTATCTCACACTCTGGGTTATGTATTATTTAAATGCTTTCATTTGCTTTTTAGATTTTAGTTCCTTTGCAGCGACAATTCGATTTCTTCAGATGGTATACACTATTCAATTATTTTAATCGCCGACTTATCACCATTGGATATATCTTTGAATTCCTGTAAGATTTCCAATGATAACTCAACAGGCGTTCTTTAAAAGGTTTTAAATTCATAAAGTGAGAAAGTGCATTTAAAATATATTTCATATAATGGGGTAATGGCACGAATAATTAGTTACTATGATTGATGCATTTAAAGAGTGTGTAAAATTTGTCGTGACTTCTCGATTAGACGAAGACAAATAAAGAGGAGCAAAGCGTGCCAACTGGGATAATTAATGATAGTGAGCTGTTTGCCTTTTTTCCGGCCGTCCGTCGGGAATGAGAAGTAAATCTTCCGCGGGTGAAGGGAAGCCAGGCCTTATCATTCATCGCGGCGTGTAATAAGGAGCGCATTTAACGACCTGCGCGACTGCCAGAGCCATTAGCAAATGATATAAGTGACAGTTCCCATAACGTTAGATCTGAGCGGAGGGCGCGCAGTCACGTGTGAGGGATCAGTGTCACTCCGTCATCCATCACGGACGTCCTCCTTAAGCCTACCTCGTGCCGCCGCCACCGCCTCCATCTCACAGGATTAAACTAGTTAAGTTAGGAAGGAGTCTGTCTCGCCGAGCCCCGGGATTTATTACAGACGATGCAAATTCGAAATCAATGGGACGCGACAGATTCCCTTAAAATGGATTATCGCGTCGACGTTATTACATTTTCATAACGGATTAATGCCGGCGCACACACACACAACATCAATCCCACCGCACTACTCGCATCCCGCCCTTCCAACCGAAAATCTATCGAGAACTAAATCCCGAAATGTAAATCCCCGCAGATACGCAAACATTGAATTGTTAATGCCCTCTTCAAATAATGCGGATATACCGATTGATTAAACGTAGGGTGGGTGTAATCCTGGTTGAAGAAAATTGAAATTAACGTTGTTATCCGATTTTGATTGCAAAGGGATGCAATTGGATCGATGTGTGAGCAAATTGCATCTGACACCCGTGCAACGTCTGTTCAGAGTCTACACGAGTTTACGAATTCATGGACCGCGGAAGCCTCACCGGGGGAAATGTGTTGGTGTGTATCTGCTCCTGAACTATCTCACCTGAAAGCAACATTATAATTACTTCAAGTGCTCGTAATTTAGGGACGCCGTATGTCATCGTATGCTGATATCACCAGTTACAAATTACCTTTCCCAGACATTACGTACTCGTATCTCTAGTGGCTGGTTAATTATAATCCAATTCACTTGTTTCTCAAATTATATTACTAATTATAAACTTAAGGGTAGTATAAATGTGTTAGTTAATTTTTATAGTAACTTCCCAAATAATACATGAGTTTAAAGCAATTTTATTGAAAAAGTAGTTTGAAAATTCTAATTACTAGTGTTTATTTTTTAAAAAATCATTCGTTAAATCTTCTTCGGAATATTATTGCTACTTTTTTATGCACGATGAGGAAATCCATGATGGATATCCTTTAACTAGGCTAGTGTCAGACTCTAATAGACTAAAACCCTCCTCTGGGGTCTTCCTTTGAGAGACTAGTAGAATATCAGAGGTTTTTCCTAGTCCCAAAATAATTATTCGAAATTCCGTTTCTTGTTCTTTGATTTTCAATTTTCTTGTTACTGAAAGACTTTAGGAAAGAGAACCCAAAGTGAATTTCGTTATAGGAGACTACTGCAGACTCTCTGATTAACTCTATTATACTCGGCGTGAAGGTCTCGCTTTGAGAATTGGTGTTCCGAATGTTCTGTTGTCATTGGAGCCTCATTATCTGAGAAGGCCTGGTGTAACCCCATACAGGAGCTGTATAGGTGACCCGCGGCCTAATTATAATTTTATATTTTGTGAACTATCTCTAAATTGATCAAAGGCCACATCTTCGACATCAGTACTTTAGCCTTATTACTGACATGAGAAGTCTTCTTAATCATTTGGGATGCTGATCAAAAACCAGACCAAGATATTTAATCTAATCTTGAATTGGGATGGCAGAAATTCCGAAAGTAAATTCCGGGATTCGGTGACTCCTGCTCTGCTCTTGCTAAGTGCACATAAACACTCTTATCAGCGTTGATTACCAGGCGTTAGTTATTGGCCCACTCGTCAAACATATCGGAAGACGTAGAGCATTCTTAAGGTGTACTGTTGTTCCTGTCGTGGATTCAGAAGGGCAATTTCTTAATAGTTACAACAATACATGATATAATTGACAAAAATTAAAAATAATTATAATTAAATAACTATCATTCTTGGGCATAACTTTATAACTTTACTACGTGCTACGTTGGGAATATCGTTAGTGTAGTGGACATGGTAGAACTCGCTTTAGTAGCATACGCTGGTGAACGTACTGTTAACTTAGTACAAAATTTTCTTTTACAAGGAAACACGTTCAGAATTTTAGGTGGTCAGATTACTTCAGCCATATTTTTTTAAAAGTAAGGCAGTCGCGCTTTTAAAGCTTTCAAGCAAAACTGCAACAGTGGCTTTACTGATTGAAAAGCCTTCATCTGTTACCCTCAACATCTGATGATAGGTGGAAAGCTCTGGGCAGCTCTGAACATAAAAGTCAGGAGACATTTTAGGATATTCATTGAAGGCTGAAGGATGATCGAGCAGAATTTTCTCAAGCATCTGAGCAGACCAATCAAGGGGTAGTTAGTCAGTTAATTTCACCGTCTTGAGACTGCTAACACTTTATGGTATTCATTGAAGGCCTAAAGACGATCGAGCAGATTTTTCTCAAGAACCTAGAGAAACCAATTGGACAGCAGTTTTGGAAAAAAGTTATTTTCACCGCCATGAGGCTGCTAACTACAGTGGTCTGCATCCAAACAGATCTAAAAAAGCCTAAGCACAGAACAACATTTGTTATGTTCAAGAGGGCGTATCTACCCTCGTGGGCAAAGATTTTCTTTCACCATAGCCTTGAAAGTTTTTGATAAATTCATCGTGCTCGTCGAATGTTGTTGTTACGCTGAGGCATTCCCGAAGGTTGTTTTGAATGCAAGATCTGACAGTCGATCTGACTTCAGAGATGTGGACTTTTGCAAAGCCAAAGCCTTACTTATGTCAGGGTAGGCAAGCCCTCTTTCATAATACAACGCTTTGTTGCCCGGGCGACGTCTGTTAATTGACTTAAAGAACTTCTTCACCAAATATTAATACTCGTTTATCGACTGATCAAAAGGCAAATTGATAGGCGGTCAATTATCTCTTGTGAGACCTGATCTCAAGTGGAATGTGATAAAGGTCTATCTGAGAAGATATTCTGCACTCTTTGTGACCTATAAGTACGATAGAGAATAGCTTAGAGACAGCTGCTTCAAGATCCATCGTCGAATTAATGACTTGAAGAGAAATAATTGTGTTTACACCTTTCTGTTGTATTTGGGACAATTAGCGGACTTAATAAAGAAAACGTGTGAGAGGGCAATATCGTGAACTGAAGGAGTAGTCAATCATTTCTGAAAAAAAAATTGAAAAACATTTAAAACGCCTTGGGATTTTTAAAAAGCTCGATATTTGGGTACCGCATAAATTGAAAGAGGTTCACTTAACACAGCGAATAACATTTGCGATACGAACCTTAAACGTAATGAAAGCGATCCCTTTCTGAAAAGAATCATCACTAGTGACGAAAAATGGGTAATGTTTAGCAACATAATCCAAAAACGAGAATGGTGTAGGAAAAACGATCAAGCACAAAGTACATCGAAAGCTGAATTGCATCAGAAAATATCATGTAGTCAATCTGGTGGGATTGCAAAGGTATTTTATATTTTGATCTGCTTCCAAGAGACCAATGATCATATCAAATCTGTACTGCCAAAAACTCACAAAATAAAACGAAGCAATTAATGAAAAACAGCCAGAATTGGTAAAACGCAAAGTAGTATGTTCCACCATGACAACGCGAGATCTCACACATCTTTGGTCACTCGTAGGAAATTATTAAGGCTTGGTTGGGAAGTAATGTTACATCCCACATATAGCCCTAATCTGCTCCATCGGATTACCATTATATTTCACAATTTCCAAATTTTTTTTAAATTGTAAACTTTTACAAATGACGAAGATCTTAAATCTCACTAGGCTCATGAATTATCAAGTTGCAAGATAGATGGCGAGAGAGCATTGAAAAAAAATAGAAAATATTTGATTATTTTTTTTGTATTAAAAAAATCTTTATTTCTTACGCCCAAACCAAAATTACTTAGTTCTTAGGTCTAATGATTGCGATTGCCAGATCAATGAGGTCAGGATTGCGATCATAACTAAACTCATTAGGTGACCAGATCTCGTAGTCAAAGTAGACGTTTAACATCTAGGATAACGGGCTTATTAAGTGGAAGAATTTTGTTTGTTTTTAGGATACACTGCTCTGATCTTTAGGTTCGAGTTGTTAACGAACTGAATTGAGTAGACGACCATTTATGTTATTGACGGTACTGTTAAATAGACTTTGTTCCGTATTTCTGACAATCGCAGTTGCGTGTAGACTAAACAGATCATCGAGCGGAAGCTGGAAGTGGTCGAACCCTTTTTTGAATAAAATGGCAGTACCGCCATGACTCGAGTAGTTGATGTTGAGCTGTATATATGTAATATACCTTAAAATTCTGGGCTTCAATCCTAAGTCTCGCTCACGAGCATGAATATCCTTCTTTTAAATGAAATGTTTAAGCTTTCCAAGACGATCTCAAAGCCCATTCATATTACTAAAAGAAGTCTATATAGATGTCGAGAGAGTAGTTATTAATATTTTATGGTAAATGGCTTAATGTGTAGTAGTTTAGGCATCCAAACTAAAGACTATAATAACGGAAAACGATATTATGGCTTGTAAAGTATCCAACAACACAGTTGCCAATAGTTTTGCTAGCAGTTCTTTTTTATATTCGTTGTAAAGAGAGCTGATGCTGTCTAAAGTCTGCTGGTAGCTGGTTTAGCACCACCAAACTGGGTATACGTTCTTGTCTTTAAGTTAGAGAGCCTCTGGCCTCTGTGTAACGTGACGAGGATCTTTGCAGACATCCCGCTCGACGTGGACTCTTCAAGGTCAATGTTTGACCGAAAGCTATGTTTTGCACATTCATTTTGTATGTGGGTTAATTAGTGTATCTAATATCTAATACACTAATTAACCCACATCTAATAAATATGCATATCAGCCGGGTAAGTCAACGGACTCGGCACTGGACGACCTAAACAGGCTCATCACAAAGTCAATGGAAGACAAAGATATAGCCATGGCCACATTTCTGGATATAGAAGGGGCGTTTAACAACGTCACAACAAACTCTCTCGTGGAAGCACAAAAAAGGAAAGGAGTCCCGTCAAGCCTTTGCCAATGGATCAAGGCCAGCCTGGAGAAAAGGACAATCATATTCACTTTGGGGGGCCATACCATTAAGGCTAAGGCAGGGGGGGCTGCCCACAAGGAGGAGTGCTATCTCCACTGTTATGGGCTACACTAGTAGATGACCTTCTAGGAAAACTGTCCAAAGAGGACATCAACTGCCTAGGGTACGCGGATGACTTAGCCATTGTCATCAGGGGCCGGTTCGTGGGAGTTGTCTCGGAGCGAGCACAAAGAGCCCTAAACATAGTAGACAATTGGTGTAAACAGGAGCGATTGACAATCAATCCACAAAAAACACAAATTGTCGTATTCACAAAAAGACGAGCATTGCAAGGCCTAAAGCCACTGAAGCTCGGGGGTACGGAAATTCCCTTCGTAGGGGAGGCAAAGTACCTGGGAGTAACCTTTGACGCCAAATTGACGTGGAGACCACACATCACAAAAGCCACCAAAAAAGCTACAATATCATTGGGCAGGTGTCGCAGAATGTGCGGGAAAAATTGGGGACTAAACCCTAAATTGACTCTATGGCACTACACCAGGGTGATAAGACCCATGATAGCCTATGGAGCAGTGGTGTGGTGGACTAGGACAAAGCAAAAGGAGGCGATAGGACTCCTGAACAGTACACAAAGATTAACATGTCTCAGTACAACAGGATCCCTAAGCACGACCCCAACAGCAGCCCTAGAAGCCATCTTGAACATACCACCACTACACATCTTCATTCAGGGAGAAGCCAGGTCCGTATCATACAGACTGATGCAAGGACAGGCGCCCATAATCCGATCACACGGAAAAACGCACCAATGGCTAGAAGACGAGCTGAAGGCTAACGCGATTACAGCAATGCCTAGCGATGCCATGGTGAAAAAATACAATTTCGAAAAGAAATACAAGGTTCTAATCCCACAAAGAGAGGACTCAGTCGAAGGCCAACCTACCAAAGCAGAATCATGCTGGTTTACGGACGGCTCAAAGACCGACAAAGGGATAGGAGCAGGTATATACGGCACAAAACCCGAGACAAAGATTTCTGTCAGTCTCACCAAGGACACCACGGTGTTCCAAGCAGAGGCGATAGCTCTTCACCATTGCACAAGAGAAATAGCAAGACAAGACACCAAAAGTAGGTCAATTGCTATATTCTCCGACAGCCAGGCGCTACTAAGAGCACTAAGCTCCACACAGGTCGAATCTAAGCTAGTGTATAAGCGCTCTTAACCAACTTGGCTGTCACAAAAAAGTAACAATCACATGGGTCCCAGGACACGGAGGACATCCGGGGAATGACATAGCAGACGAATTGGCCAAACAAGGCTCGTCAAAAGCAGTAATTGGCCCGGAACCCTCTTGCGGAATCTGCAAAACCACAGTCAAACGATCCATAAAAAATGGGTGGAGACACAGGCCCATACCTGGTGGACGAACTCACCAGGAGAGAGACAGGCGAAACAGTTCCTTAAGAAACAATCGCCAAAATTCACGACCGAACTCCTGAACCAAGACAGGAAAATGGTCAAAACAATAGTAGGCCTGATAACAGGACACTGCAAGCTCAACAAACATATGAGCAAAATAGGCCTGGTGGAAGAAGCATCATGCAATTCTGCCTAGAGGAAGAAGAGGACTCGTTCCACATCCTATGCCACTGCGAGGGTCTAGCAAGGATTAGATATCAAAAGCTAGGCACTACAAACCCAAGCGCGGAGACTTATACCCAAGCCCCTCTGGCAGGGCTAATAGGACTAATCAAAGAGGCAAAGCTAGAGCTGGTCATCTGAGATAAACATGGATCCACAATAGACCTGGAAAGGTCGCGGTGGAATAGGCGCTTGTGCCACCCATACAACATCTAATCTAATCTAATCTAATATCTAATAATTCCGATCCCCAGATCCGAACTATAGGATTGTGATTGGGACTAAACTCTTTGAGTGACCAGATCTCGTTGGTCAAGTAGATGTTTGTGTGGATTGCAATATTTAGGACGTCGGGCATGAAATTCGATTTTGGGTGGAAGTACATTGGATTTTCACGACACACCGTTTCGATATTCAAGGTTGAGTATTCGATCATTTCTGTTGGTGACTTTACTGTTTCATACAGGACTTTTCGAATTTAAGTCGTTGGATAAAATTGTTAGCAGACAAACAATGGATATAAAATTCAGGTCATCATCTTTAATTGACTTTGTTTCGTATTTAAGATAATCATAGTTGCCTGTAGAAAAAATAGATAGTCTTGCAAAACCTGAGAGTGATCAAGTCCATTTTTGATAAATATGGCAGTGCCGCCATGGCTTGAGTAGTTGGTTTGACCTATAAGTGTGTAATACAGGGTTGCTGATATGTATGGAAACGGTCGAATAAGTAAGAGAGCTAGCAAAAAATGTTAAGATACAAAAGTTTTAGGGTTTTTAAAAAAATACTAGAATAAAGATAAATGGGGTATAAAGGATCAGTTAAAAAATCAGGACGAAACAAACTTGCTTTTTCTTTAATGGAACACCCCGTATATTGTTCCATATTTCAAACTTGACCGTTTTAGAGATATCGAACTTTGAAAATCATTTTTTTAATAAATTATACAAAAATAGTTAGCCATCAAGTCACTTGCCAAAGGTAGGTAGGACGCAGCGTTGTTATAGAGATGGAAATCTCCATAACAACGCTGCGTCATTACACACAAAACTACTTCTGATTGTAAAACGTATATGATTTTCAAAGTTCGATATCTCTAAAACAGTCAAGTTTAGCTTTATGATGTGCTATACCAATTTTGTGTAGAATTTCGAGATGAATTGAAATATGGAACAATATACGAGGTATTCCATTAAAGAAAAAGCAAGTTTGTGTCGTCCTGACTTTCTAACTGATCCTGTACACTTCATTTGTCTTTATTCTGATGTTTTTTAAAAAACCCTAAAACTTTTCTAACTTAACATTTTTCGCTAGCTCTCTTACTGTAGGAGATATTCGACCGTTTCCATACATATCAGCGACCCTGTATATACTAGAACTCCGGGATTTAGGCGTAGGCTAAGCTGAGTTTGGTTCGCGACCATGTTGTGAATATCATTCTCTTTAACAAAAAGTTCGAGATCGTCAATACGTACTTATAGTCTATTCATCAATCAAAATGGTTTATTGATATTAAAGGGTTCAATGTGTAGTGCTTTAGACAGACGAATAAAGGGTTTTGTTCTTTACTGATCCTGATGCAGCCTAGGTGGTTTATTGTACTTCCCCATTGCCTTACTTACGCAACTATTCCAAACTCGATGCCCTGCACTAACTTGTGCAATCCTTCAGGGGTTGTGCGTGGAAATCATTTGGTACCATCTGTCTGTTACCAAATGTGAGCTGTCTTTTGTTTTCCAGCGCATTATAACTGCACAGAATGTGCATTGCTGCTTCCGGTGCCATATCACATAATCGACAGCTGATGTCGCCGTTGTGTAGATCGATTTTACGTAGGTGTTTTTTAACAGTCATGTGGCCTACCAGTAGTCCGGCAGCTTGGTTAACATTGGACCCTCTTATGATGGCCTTACTGTGGTTAAGGTCTGGTCTAATTTTCCAGTATTCCTTGTGTTTGTTGCGAGTCCACTTTCTGACTTCAAAGCGGTTCGCCTTTTTGTTATGCCCAAGACAAGTTCAGGTCCCATAAACGACATGGTGGCTCCCTGCATAACTAATTCGTCAGATTTTTTATTTTGCTCGATGCCAGAGTGCCCCGGCGCCCAGACAAGTGTTACCTTGTTCTGTCTGGTGAGAGTCTCGAAGCAGGCTAATACCAGTTTGGATGAAGTCTTTTGGCTTTGGAGATCCTTCAGTACCGCCTGGCTGGTAGACATGATATAGATACGCCTGTCTCGACAATTAAATGATCGCGAATATATTTGCTTGAAAGACTGTTGCCAGGCTACCCAGTGATTGGGCGTGACCTGTCTTCATCTTCTCGTTGTAGATTCCTGATCCTGTACCTGTATGTGATTTGGAACAACCTGTATACCAGATCACGCCTTGTTTATGGCTATTCCATTCATTGCGGCCTAGAACAGTAACCTTTAAGAGTGCATTTTCAAGGTGTCTTATTATTTGCAGGAGAGGTTCCCCTATGTCTAGCTGCAGTCTATAGAGTGCCAATTTTGCCTCCCTCACTATCAGAATATGAAGTAGTGTGAGGTGTAATAGCGTCTACATTGCTGCAGTGGGCGTGGTTCTTATAGCCCCTGTTATGCTGATGCGAGCAAGTCTTTGGACCTTGCTGAGGATTTGTATGGTTGTGTGTTACGTGGCTTTGGGTCACCACACCAAAGCAGCATACATGATTGCGGGCTTAACTACTCTGGTGTACAGCCGATATACCATCCCTGGTCTGAGCCCCCATTGTCTGTCGTACATACGTCTAATACGTACGTACGATGAGAGGATTATGATCGGCACTAAACTCGTTGGGTAAACAGATCTCGTGGTCAAAGTAGACGTTTGATGTAGGCTATCGGGCCTGAAATTCGAGTTTGGGCGGATGTCAAGTTGTAAATAAACTAGGACAATCGCAGTTACATCTAGACAAGAGAGATTGTATATAAAGATGCGCATTAGATAAAAAAAATGCGTATCCAGTAGCCTTCTAATGTTATTGTATGTTGTTTGACTTGTTAAAAAATATAACCATTTATTGTAAATAGATACAGTGTTGTTTTTATATATTATTTCATATTTTATATTCTGCATTCGTTTGCAAAAACATATTGCGCCACGACTGAAGTTTGAACCTGTAACAACCTTAAGGTATTAAAAGTTACTAAACTTATAATTTATTTAGCTTATTTTTGAACAATAAAATATTTTAATATTATGAGAAATTATTTTATCATTAAATCAGTGTAAAATATAGAAATAATGATTATTTATTATTTTCTTGTTTTGGTAATATTTTTAGTACTTTAATATGTGACGAAATATGTTTTTGCAAACAAATGTAGAATAAATTATTTATTTTATAATAATATTATTAAAATGTATATATTTTAGAATTTCTTATTATGGCTAGTTCAATGAAAAAATCGAAATTATCCGAAACATGTAGTAGCAGACAATTTTAGGCTTGGTGGACCACGGTATGATTGAAAAGCAATTTGTATGTTATTTTATGTTCTAAAACTGTAGTTGGTAGAACATCTTCAGTAAAGCGGCATTATGAAACCAACCATAAATTTCTTCTCGATCGAAGTGTAGAAGAGCAAAAGGAGTATATATCACGTGCCTTAAAGAATAAAAATGCTCAAACTACTACTTTAATGAAATATATTGGAACTCAATCAAACACCACTGCTGCTAGTTATCAAGTTTCAAAAAATTTTGCTCAATATGCGAAACCTTTTAATGAAGGCGAATTTTTAAAGGATGCTTGGCTGCAATGTGCACCATACTTATTTCGAAAACAAAGAAAAAATTATCGAAAGAATTAAAGACATGCCGATAGCTAGGAATAAAATGAAAGAGAGAATTTTGGGTATGGCGGAGAATCTGAATTTTCAACAAAAAAATCATATAAAGTCTTGCGATTTTATATCCATTTGCCTTGACGAGTCTACCAACCGACCATACAACAGCCGACTGCAAAGATAAAATCCGCTGAGCTAAACGCCCGCCTGCCCAACGCAACTGTTAATTAAATGCACATCATGTGGAAAAGAGGATCACGGTGCCTGGTCCACCAAATGCCCAAATCGTCCACGGCAACCAATTGAGGGAATACCCAATATAAAAATCCACTGCTCAAACAAAAAATCAACCGAAATTGACGACTTGGACGTTAAGAAATTACGCGTTCATCAATCAATCACTCTCCATGATCATATTTTAGATACATACACGGCTGAAATTAACAACCCTACTAACACCGTCCGACAAGCCTTGCTAAAAAAACTACGCGAACTATTCATAAACTCATACAATATCGACACTCATGCCTCCTTTTCCGGAAATAGAATGTTCGTAGTTATGTTTGAACTTTCCGCCCACCATATTATTCCCACCGTCCCTATATAAGGCGTTCGCACAGCACACTCTATTGTTAACGTTCAATAGCCTCAATGTGTTGTATTGCAACATTAACTCGCTCGCTAATAAATCCCTCATCCTCAACAACTACCTTACCAGCAACCTTACACACCTCTGTATGCTCGTTGAAACCAAATCCAAAACCCCATTCTCCTTTAAAAATTGGCCATCTATCCAACTTTCAGCCACAGTGCACAAAAAACATCAGAGGGGATCAATAGCTGCATCTCATCCCTCTGTTAGATTAGGCAAATCAAATCCTCCTAAAATTAATCATCCACTAAATGAATGTTTACATTTCACTATTATCTTTCCAACTTTCCAAATCAATTTGTTTCTTGTTTACATTCACCCTCATCACAACAAATTCCTAACCTCAGTTATAATTTGAACAAATCCTTCGTCTTATCAAACATAAAAGACAAATTTACAGAGACACTCTTGAACTTCGACAAAAATTCAACAAAATGAACAAAGACATTAAAAAACTAATTACGGAATATAAGACGGACATCTGGATTAATAGCTGTAGGAAAATTAATGACTCAAAAGGTAAAAAGTTTTGGACAGAAATTAAGAAACTTAGTAGATACAAAAAGACGGACAAACTACAAGAACTATACGACCCTATTACTGACGAGACTATAACAGACCCAGACATTATTACACGTAAATTTGCAGACCATTTCAATTTTATTTATTCAAAGACACAGGACTCTATATTTGACCAATCAACATTTCAACTTGTAAATGACTGGTACAATGATTTTTTTAGATGCAATGACAGTTCAAAACCGACGGACATTTTTACAGAAGAGGACTAATTCATCACATTAAAAAAGGGCAAAAATACAGCGACTGGACACGACCTAGTACAAAGACATATATTAAAATCGTTACCTAACCATATACACGTCCATATCCTTAATATCCTCAATTTGGAATAATCATCTGTATCCCAAAATGTGACCATCCTTCATCTCTAATATCCAGCTACCGTCCCGTTACTTTACTTCCCGTCCTAGGAAAACTCCCGTATCCCGAACTACCAATTTGGCTTCCTTCCAAAACGTTCCACTACCCTCCCCCTTACCATCCTTACCTCAAACATCCAAACAACACACCTTGAAGGAAAGTCATCAGCCATCCTACTACTAGACATACAAAAAGCCTTCTATTCTGTCTGGCATCAAGGTCTGTTGTACAAATGTTACCTCCTCAAAATTCCTTCCCATATTATTTTCATTATTAAGCAATTCCTTTCAAACAGATCTCTCAAGGTCAAAATCAACAACTCCTAATGTTGTAAGGTAGTGGAGATAGAGGGGATCCTTGGGATAGACCTTGTACAGGAGTAAAAGGGGAGTATTTTATCTATCTCCACTACTATACAACATTTTCTGCTTCGACATCTACAACCCTGATCCTCTCTACTTTAATCCTTCTAAATACCTTCTTCAATTTGCACATGATACAGCCCTAATTTCCCATGCACCCTCCGTACCTAAAGCTCTTGAATCCCTTCAGCAGCTCATTGACACCCTACAACTCTGGTTTGCTAAATGGCGAATTAAAATCAATCCCCACAAATAACAGCTCCTAATTCCCTATCACGGTAACAATAATCCTACACACAATATTCATATCTCCAACACAACCGTTTCCCCTTCTACATCCATAAAATACCTAGACATTACCATAGATCGAAAAGCCAATTTGAAACACCATACAGCTTAAAACAAATAAAAATCATAGCTTGAGCCAAAATGTTCAGAAACTTAACTTACAAAAAGAACGGTATATCTATAAAAACAGCGGTTAAAATATATAAAATGATATGCCGTCCTCTACTCGACTATGGTAATGTCCTTTTCTCCAACTCCTACAATCCTACTATTCCCAATATCCAAGTTAGCGAGCGATCCTCCCTAAGAACGTTAACCAAAATCCGCCACCCCAGTAATCCTCTACACAATTCCTCTAACCAACTCCTATATGACTCTACCTCTGTTATCCCCATCAAGGAATGCCTTCTATACTTAAAAAAATTTCCAAAAATCCCTTCAACCATCACATCCTTACCCTCTACTGCTTACGCAGAAATCCTAACCTAATCCCAAAATTCAAAAAAATATATATATAAAAAAATGTTTTAAGAAGAATTGCTTTATTTGTTTATTTAATTATACTTACGTATAGTTTCACCACGCTAACATTTCGAATGAAATTTTATTGTGGCACGTTACCTATTTAAAAAAGAATTTTTATGACTTTGTGGCACGGACATCATAAAAGGTTCGCCATCCCTGCCCTAGAACATCGGGTTTAAGGCGTAATTCTCGATCATTAGCATTAATATCATTTTCTTGAAAGAAAGACTCGTGCTCGTTTTTGAAGCCCATTCATATTCCAGAAAGGAAGTGCGAAGTCTATTTGGATGATTACCTGCGCATTTACATATATTAACATTCAACTCTATATGTTTACTACAATTAATATTAGTTGAAACTATACTATAAGATTTTATGTTGTAGACTTTGTTATAATAAATGGAGAATTGTAATACGCTTGATATATATTTCGTTAGGACGTAGATACAATAATTGTCGCTATATATTGCGGTTGTGGAAATTATAAATGTGATAATGTGGAGTGGTTAATGGGGTGGTGGCACCTGCAGTTTATATATTTCCTGGTGACGGATGCGGAGGAAACCCAACTGAGAAATGAAGGTGTTAGAAGTTATGAGGCCGATCTCTCTCCCGCCTGGTCCGGATATTGCCTCCCGTTTGTCTTCCGCAGTCGCAATATCGTGAACGTCTGAGCTACTGATTGTGGCGGGACCGAAATCCGTAACCCAGCCGATTTGTCATGCCGCCGCTGACGTCCACCGCTCCCCCAAAAGTGCACCGCCGCCTCGAACACCTCAGCAAGAAGTCGGCGTTTTACTGCAGCTTATAGTGCCCTTGTATAATGGTATCCTTCCACGGTTATGGCGGTCGTTTCCCTTATCAGCCCGAAACGAAATGACTCTTTACGCGCTAAATACTGCGCGGCGCGCCGTTTTAAAATTAGAAGCGCTTGTTTAAACCGGAGAAGTTATGACGCCTCCTTTTTTAATATTATCTCCACGGCCCCGAGTAAACCTATTACACTTAAATTTTAAAACGGCCACATTTTCTCGCCCTTATCGGGCCCATTATATCTGGGAATGCGTTGCAAACATCGCTGCATCTCTACAGCGCCCGCCCGCCCGCGAACTGATGACACCGAACTTTCTTATCTCCACATAAATTTTCCCGAAAATTTTATAATAAAACACGACCCAAGCAGATCCACTGACTTATTACCATCGGCCCTTTTGCGCGACCCGCAAATAACAACATAATACCACTGCGGGCACACCTCCCGGGCAACGCCGTAATTTTCCCGCATTAACATAATAATGGGACTTATAAATTTAAAATTCCCCACTTAACTTCATGCCGTAAATTAACACTCCCGAGTTTTGCGGAATTAATGCCACGGCTGGAACTAGCGTTAAATTTAGTGGACTCGCGGAGTTTTGTTATTCGCGCCCCGCTTTCCGCAGAACAATGATAATCTTGGAACGGGATAAAAGAAAATTTAAAATATAGCCAACTCAAATTCTATAGTTAAAAGTTCATGACTTAAGTCAAATTTATGGTGAAGTAAGCACATGTAAATTTAAACCTATTTAATGTGTATTATTTACTTAATTTAATTACTAGGAAGCACAGAAATATGGTCTATTTAAAATCATGATAAATTTAATTTTACATCATTTCTTATATTTTGATACCACATAAGAACACAACAAAAGTTAGGAAAATGTATATTACAGGATTTAATTTGTTTGCGTTCGCCCAACATTGTTAGAACTGATATTTCTGTGTAGATATTAAAATTGATTTAATTAGGTTATTAATATAATTATGTGCATTCATTTCAAATAAAAGTGTAGAGAAATATTCTTTTTGAATCATTAATTTTTGTTACATTATTTCTTTTATTTATATCCATATATCAGCATCTGTCAGTTCTATGTAAATACAATTACAACCACTACACAGTATTCTACAGCGTTGTTTTTAAAGAGAATCAATTTTGAAAGATTTTTCCACTAAATTAGGCAATGATTCCATTAAGCAGGAAAAATTTGATCCTGAAATTCAAGAGATTTATATCTTTCATAGATTGTAGTTGTATACAATGCTTTACTTTATTTAATAACCAAAGTCACTTCAATTATTGACAGCATCCCTTGTTATCGTTTTTAGATATGTTTCAATTTTTCGCTGCTACAATGGAAAAATTACTTGACTTGATAGTGGTGGTATTTGTTTATAAATCATATCATACCAACTATGGCAACGTTGGTAAAATGGATTTCAGAAGAAGGTTTATTACTTCTAAGAAGACTTATAATCAGGATAAGAGGTTAATGTAGAATTAGGAATTGATTCCGCCTTCACAAAGTTCAAAAACGTAATTATTTGATAAAATCTTTATTTAATCTTATCTAAAATGGCAAGATGCAGCCTAATCCATTCTCATCATATTTCATATTTCACAAACTGGAGTAATAACTTACTTCCTTCAGGATATTAGGTGATGCCGTTAGATGCCACTTTTTTATTTACATATCCCTAAATTTTTTGTTTCCATTTTTTCAATTGGCATCATAATATAATAAGAAGTATTAGATTCATTTTTACCAACAGTTATTTCATGTTTAATAATGAGAAAGTTTTAGCGCTTTAATAAATTCTTTTTTCAGCACTATGTTGGCTATTAATATAATACATCCCGATTAGATCATTCATTGATGACCTTTTACCATCTTTTGGTTAACGTCATGTTCAAAGAACTTCTAGCCTTTCCCAGAAAAAATAATGAAGTAAATGCTGTTTGACGCCATTATCTGAATTGAATTTTTCACCATTCAAGAGATTTGCCAATTTTGGCTGCTTTTCGTTAATGGGTCTACTTAATTTGTTCAATTGCTGATTGTACCCAGTTGTATTGATGCTTTAGTTCTGTGGTAGTAGCTCAAAATATACGACATCCTTGTAATTCTACCAAATCGACAGCGTAACCTTCTTTTGATGGATATTTACTTTCGAAGTGGTTGTAGCCTGTTCGACGGGCTTACATCATAATTGTTTTCGCACGACGTTGTCGTAAACCATCCATTTCTCATCACCAGTGATAATACGTTTGAGAAATGAATAATTTTCATTGGTTTTCAAGAGCACGTCGCAGGCGTTTATGCGCTTTGTTAAATGTATTTCTTTGTGCTTGTGCAAATGTCTTTCCACGGTCGTTTTAGAAATGTTTAATATTTTGTGTCACGGTGGTTTGCTTTGATTTATGCCTTTATTTTATCGTCTTCGGCTTTAACTGGTCTTCCTGAACGCGGCGCATCTTTGACGTATTTGCCAATCATACATAGTGTCACGAGACGCGTGGGGAGAGGGGATGCGTCATGGACGTGCCGACTGGATCGAAATAAAAAAACAAGTGTGAGATATAAGTGTCAGATAGAAATGTCAGATGTAAATACGTGCTGGTAATATTAATTGACTTCAATAAATCATTATTTACACACCCGTATAACGCGCAAAAACGTTACATTGGTGTCAGGTGTGGGGTGTGAAAAATTGCAAACAAAATGGCGAAGTGCGTTACAATAACGGACCTAAAAGTGGCTGAATTAAAAGTGCAACTGGAAGAACGGGATTTGGATACGAGCGGCAAGAAGAGTGTGTTACAACAGAGACTTAAGGGAAGCGCTGCAAGAAGAAGGCCATGATCCAGACACATTTTTATTTGATATCGGAGGCGACACAGCATCAATTATGGAGCAATTGAGGCAAAATTCCGATAAAATGACAGAGAAAATGTTGGAAATTTCTAGGAATCTGGAAGAAAAATTAACGGAAAATGCCGATATAATGAAACAAGAAATGCTAGAAATTTCTAAAAACCTGGAAGAAAAATCTCAAGAAAATTCAAAGAAAATATATCAGAAAATGACAGAAAATTCCGATAAAATGAAACAAGAAATGCTGGAAATTTCTAGGAATCTGGAAGAAAAATTAACGGAAATAAAAAGAAATTTCGGAGGAATTGAATTAAATGACATAAAAAATTATCCTGTCCACTCGATAAAAATGAAACCACCTAATTTTGATGGCCAAACTTCTTGGAATAATTTCCAATTTAGAAAATTTAAGGCCGCAGCATCAGCCAATGGATGGAACGCAACAGAGAAGGCTACAGCTTTAATTCTAACACTGCGTGGGGATGCAACAAATGTCTTGCAGAGAGTGTCCCAGGGTGAGATGAATTACGACCAATTAATCAAGCATCTGGAAATAAGGTATGGTCAAACACACCTTGAACACGTGAACCATTCACAACTTAAAAATCGCTGCCAGAAATCTGATGAGAGTTTGCAAGAATTTGAAGCAGATATAGCTCGATTAACACGACTGCCGTATCCTGGTGCAACAGAGAACATCTTGGAAACATTAGCTGTGCAGGAATTTTTAGATGGATTGAAGGATAAAGACATACATCAGGCATTAATACTCGCTCGACCAATTAAATTAGTAGACGCACTGTCTCGTGCGCTCGAGATAGAAGCAGCGAAAAGTACAGTTAGGAGTCAAGGCCGTGTTCGGAAAATGGATGATTCACGAGAAGGATTAAATGATCTTAGAAAAATGATACAAGATATCATCAAGGAATCGTTAGCAAACAGGAAGAAAGTGGAATGCTGGATATGTGGAAAATACGGTCATATACAACGTCGGTCAGAGAAAGAACAAGCCGTCCTCAGGGGGTGTCCGTCGGCTAAAAAACATCAAGCCCCTAGAAAAACTGCAAAAGTGGCATACTTGTCACACCACGTCGATACGGTTTTTGTGGATGGAAACATTGATGGAAACTCTTTTCGACTGCTACTAGACACGGGTGTTACTAGGACAATTATAAGACCTGATATTGTGTCAAAACCGCAAAATGTAAGACCAACGACCTGGAAATTACGAACAGCAACAGGAGAACCTGCTAATATTCATGGTGAAATAAAATCCACGATTACCATAGGGAATACATCATTCCAACACCAACTCATAGTAGCTGACATTGAAGACGAATTAATTCTCGGTATGGACATCATGAATACTAGAGGCTTCCTGTTGGATCTTAAGAATGGAATCCTAAAAGTTAATGGAGAGAGGAAGTGGTACTCCACAGACGGAATATTGGTAGAGTCCGGGTAACCCTTCCAACGGAAACATCAGTTCCGGAGAGAAGTGAGGTAATTATTGAGGGCCAATTGGAAGAAGCATCCCATCACAAAAACATTATGATCTTTGAACCTATCGTTGATGACGATAAACTGGGACGAGGAGTAGCAATAGGAAAAACACTCGTTTGCACCGATAACAATGTATTAGTTAGAATAATGAATACTAACTATTACTCTGTTTATTTGAGGAATTCGATATTGCGGAAAACCACAGCAGAGAATAAAAACAATGAAATGAGTTATCCGGAACTAGAAAAGTTGATTTCCCTTTCGACCCAAGATTGTAATCCAACTAAAAGAGAAAAAGTAAAAAAGTTGATCATGGAATATCAGAACGTATTTGATATTGGACAAAAAGGAAGAACCAATATCGTTCAACATAAAATTAATACCGAAAATTCTCGACCGATTAGGCAGACAGCCAGAAGACTGCCACTGGCGAAGCGGGAGGAAGCTGATAGGATTGTGCAGGACATGGGGAGCGAGGGCATTATAGAACCATCTAGTAGTCCGTGGGCCTCGCCAGTGGTATTGGTAAAGAAGAAGGACGGATCAACACGCTTCTGTGTTGACTATCGTCAACTAAATAATGTGACCAAAAAGGACAGTTATCCTTTACCTCGAATTGACGACACATTGGATACCTTGGCTGGATCTACATTTTTCTCCACACTGGATCTTAAAAGCGGATATTAGCAAGTTGAAGTAGCTCCCGAGGACAGAGAAAAAACAGCATTTACAGTAGGCAATGGATTATGGCAATTCAATGTTATGCCATTTGGACTATGTAATGCACCCGCGACGTTCGAGAGACTAATGGAGACGGTACTAACAGGACTATCTTGGAAAACATGTTCGAAGACCACATGAAGAACTTAGAAGAGGTGTTCCGACGATTACGGGATTCTGGACTAAAACTCAGCCCGAAGAAGTGTCACCTTTTCAAGAAAGAGGTGCAGTACCTAGGACACATTGTTTCAAGCCAAGGTATTGCAGTCGACGGCCAAAAGATCTCAACGGTGAGGGAATGGCCAGTTCCAAAGGATTTACACCAACTCCGGAATTTTTTTGGATTATGCACGTATTACCGTCGTTACGTTGCGGGATTTTCAAACATCGCTAAACCATTAACCCGCCTCACTGAAGGAAAACAACGGTTCTTCTGGAACGGGGAATGTCAGGAGGCGTTCCAAAAACTGAAAAACGCACTTACCAGCGCACCAGTTCTAAGTTATCCTTTGTCAGAGGGAAGGTTCTTGTTGAATACCGATGCAAGCAATGTAGGAATTGGAGCTGTTTTATCACAAATACAGGATGGGCAGGAAAAAGTGATCAGCTATTTTAGCAAGACTTTATCCAAGCCGGAGCGGAACTACTGCGTAACGAGAAAAGAGTTGCTTGCAGTAGTCAAATCAGTAGAACACTTCTATAAATATTTATATTGAAGGAAATTCTTATTGAGAACCGATCATGCTGCTCTTAAATGGCTTCTTCAGTTCAAGAATCCGAAAGGACAAGTCGCAAGATGGTTGGAAAGACTTCAGATGCTTTGTCGCGAAGGCCATGCCCAGAAAATTGCAAGCACTGTAACAACGCCGAATCAAAGGAAAGTCAAGTACTCCGAACAGCTGTAGAAAGCGATGGCTGGAATTTAAAAGAAATTTGGCAGGATCAAGACGACGACCTTGTTCTAAAGCCCCTGATGACATGGAAGGAAAGTGGAACCAGGCCAACATGCGATGAAGTCTCCAAATATTCGCCTGAATTGAAGTCATACTGGGCTCAGTGGGATTCTATTGTACTGGACAAGGGACTGCTTAAACGCATATTCAAAGATTCAGAAGGCCGCGAAGAACGAAGGCAGGTTATAATTCCAAAGAGTAGAATACCTGAAGTGATGCAAGAGATTCATAGTGGATCTTCCGGTGGACACCTGGGTATATCAAAGACTTTAAACAAACTTCGGGAGAGATTCTACTGGGTGAACTGTAAGGTAGACGTCAGGGAATGGTGCAAGAAATGTGTGGCCTTCAAATAATACCCACATCAATATATTTAGTAATTCAGAGCTCATCTCGATAATCCCTAAAATGTGATAGAATTTAGTAATATCCCCTGGATTTGATGAAATCACATATATTGACAACTACATAGAAAATGTTAAGAGTAGTCACTTTAAATAATTGGCGGGTACTATCAAAACGAGAGGATTTGCTAAAATCAGTAATTGTAGTCCTTCTGAAAAAGATGGATAAGGATAGTTTAGACCTATATCACACTCCTTTTGTATACTAAAAACGCATAAGCGTTTAATTCAAGTTCGTTTGAACTGGTTTCTATATCACAACTTTATAGCCTGACCTGTCAATCTTTAGAGATAATTTGATTGCGATTGGTCTTTCTCAAAAAGCATCTAATAATATTGTTACTTTCTTCATGAACAGGTATGATGTATATATAAAATAAGGTTTTAAGTTGAATGGGCCTCGGGAAACATAATTGGGATGAATACAAAGCTCTATTCTAGCCCCTGTTTTAATTTATACATACATCCATAATTTACACCAGAATCTCTGTGGATGGTTTTGTCGTAATAATACTGCACATGTATTTTGAAGATGTTTACTCTATTGGAGCTAGTTTAAGACTGTTATCTAGTTACAATATTATCTAAAACTAAAAGAGGGTGGGGTGCTGGTGTGGGCGTACCCTAGAGTGCCCGATGGTTAACCGGGGGTGTGACAGTGTTCCAACACCCTTTGTAAGTCCCGTCAAATATCTGGGTATCATCTTGGATAAGAAATAACTTTGGGAACATCATATCCTACATATCCAAAATAAATGCGCAAAAGGCTTTATTATTAAAGCATTGATTAAGATATCATAAAGGTGCCAGTCTAATCGTTGCACTAGATCCCTATCATATTGATAGTTCCTTTGATTTGTCGGTGGTTCTTCAACCATAAGGATGCTTGGACAATAGATGGCACTTTAAGGGTAGTATCTTAATCGAGGGTTTATAATCGAATTCGTTTCCCTGTCACCAATTGCGCTACGCTGACATTAACTGCCAGAAGTTCCTCCTAAAAAGTGAATATAAAACCAAATTAAGGACAAAATAACAGCTTTCAGATGTGGACGAAGATCGCTGACCCAACATAACATCATGGCGCCAACTGGTTTTGAGTGGAAGAACATAACCTATTTTGAACTCCGCCAGTGCTTCTTTCGAACAAAATTTTACGTATGTTTTTGTAATTTGTTTTTTTTCTGTATTTTATGTATTTGTACCAAAGATACAAATAAATAAATAAATAGTTTAAAACCGGTCCGTGGTTACTGTTGACAGGGAGCAATAATTAATGCAGCTACTAAAATGAGATGGAGCAGTGATATTACTTATTCACTGCAGTTCTATTGGTCATGCATCCGTTAAATCCTTGGCTATGGATATATGTTTTATTTAGAAGCAACTAAAACGCTCCTCAAGAGTGTAGATAGGGTCCAAAACAAGGCATAATGAACTTCACTCTGTACAAAATTCCTTTACGTGAAGCAGCTGCCTCTAGATTAGAGAAGGAAAATAATGCCATAAAAATTTATATTAAAATTGTGATCAAATAATTCATTGTATCTGTTAAATAATCTTTGTTTAGCTACAGTATCTTAAGTGACAAGTAGCTATTGGAAAAATAAGCCAAAGGGATTAGGGCATCAAGCATTTCTGGATAAGCCGTATTTAATAATAGACAACAGTATCTAATCAAATTTAGAATATGGGTGCCTTAGTATGATACCGGATATAGTATAAACACAATATTCAACGGCTCCCTCACTACATGCTCAAATACTTAAGAGAGAATAAGGTGGAGAGCAACACTTGTTTTATTCCATAATGTTTCTACTTTCAGTTGCCTCACACGTGTTTCGATCTTCGCAGACCATTATCAAAGTTAAACTAATTAAAATTAATATATGTACAAATTTATATATTGTGAAGCATGTAGTTTAATGGACGGACAATCCCGCGATTAGAATGCTGCCGGCCTGGATTAGCTCCTGTTGATAGTTTAAAATAATAATCCCCTTTTCGATGCCTTTCTTAATCTCTAATTCCTCCAGGAGATTAAGCTTTTTTCCTTTTCGGCAGACATCTCTCCTATGTGGTGGCCGGTGCTAATACAGTGTTCGGCTAATCCTGTTGTTATTTTTACATCTCGAATTGCCTTTTGATTTGCCCGTTCATTAAACTACCTGATTCATAAATTTGTATGTCTTAATTTTAATTAGTTTAACTTTGATAATTATCTGCGAAGACCGAAACACGTGTCACGCAATTGAAAATAACAACATTATGGAACAAAACAAGTGTTACTCTCCACCTTATATAAATATCTGTTTCCATCAAGAGTGTAGCGCAACAAGCATTAACTTTACTGAAGAGAGTAGTAGATCAGTTCCTATTAGCTACGCAAATGTTTACAGATGGCTCAAAAACTGTCAATGGTGCGGGTTATGCTTGTATAATTCTTGCAAAAAATGTGCTATTTTCTACACGTCTCTTGTCTACAGATACGGTATTCATGGCCGAAGCGTTGGTCGTACTTCAAGCTTTGAATGGGCTATTTTAAACACTTAAGACATAATTATATTTTCAGATAGTCTGTCAGTTCTTAAAACTCTAAATGATTTCGACCAGCTATTAATAAATTAATATGCTCGTTAGAGAAACTAATTAATTTGTAAATCTTCGATGTTCCACACAAAATATGGGCTAAAGCTCATAGCGACATTACATTTACCGAAGATGCTGATTCCTTAGCAAAAGTTAGCATCGATAATAAAAATATTCCGTTGCATGCTCGATTTCCGTATACTGATTTCGTTTGGAGGGGTTGGTAGAAATATTGACTAAGTAATCTTTCTGACCGAACGAATTATAAGCAATTTCATAATATCTTGCCTAAAAATATATCATACCTTCAAAAATATTCACCTAAAGGTCTCTCATCAACAATATTTCGCTTGAAAACTATCTAATTACATAACCTCCTGTCGTCTGCCCCGGCACTCATCTACAAAAGTTCAATGCTTGCATAAAGGCATGGTGAAGCTCTTGTTAATGTACTCAAATTAGATACTGGCTTTAAATTTATTTTAGCCAGGATAAATCGTCAATATAACTTTTCAATTAATGCATTGCCAATTAACAAAGATATAACAATGATATTTAATCACTTAAGAGACTAGTCATATCAATGAAAAATATAATGACTTATATTTAACATGGTTAAATAACTCACATTTTTTTCAACAACTGGCAGATCAGGTTGTTCAATCATTGACAATGATAATAGTAAAATTGATATTTAAAAAATGAAAGCTTTAATCCTAATCCACTTTATCTTTTATTTTTAATGATTAAATAGAATCAGATGGTCAAAAATGCAATGTTGTTTATTCGAATCCCTGTCGTGGTTGTGATTTCGTTTACATATATTGGACAGACTAGTTAGTGGCTTAGATCTGGAATCACCAAGCGCAAAAGTGAAAACAAAAATATTACTCATTTCACTCATCGTGCCAATTTTACAGGCCACCACATGGATTTTAGGGTATTGTGCCTAGAACACTTATAAAAGCTTACTCTAGAAATGTCTCATCCAGCCATCATTTTTGTATCTATTGCCCTTATTATCTGCTACTATTTGATGGTATTTAAAGTACTACTCAGAACCTGCAAATAAGTAAATTTTATCTTTAACATTTCTTGCATCTTATGAGAACCAATTACTCATATTATTACACTGTGGTTTCTGAATGAAATATGGTAGCCTATAAATAATGTGCGCAGTAAGCATTAGCATAAAAATCTCGACTGTTTTATACGTGACGTGGCTGACATTAGTTACCAGGGCGAATATGTTTTCGTATATTCATAAAGATAAATATAATTTATGCGGCCATAAACTATTGCATGGTAATTTTATGATAGCCACCTGCTATAATTGGTTTGTCATTCACGATATTTTATATAAATCATCCGGCGTATTGTCAGGTTATACATCAACATTAATATTTTATTATCTTTATTTACGGAGGACGGGCGTTTTATTAAAATTATTATTTATATCTCTTTTAATGGCACCTGCTCGCAATTTAATGTCGACCATAATTACATGCTCTCCGTATCTGGTCCTAATCGGGTTCCTTTTTTTTCTTCACTCGCGGACACTTTCGCGTCCCATTATTATTTCCTCAAATTGCAATCTCGTACGAGGAGGGGGCGGGCCCTCGCCCACCGCAAGCAAATTTCTATAATCGGAACGCATTAACTGCCCCAGGGATAAGGTCGGACGTGATAATTTCAATTTTCCGACGAGGAAAGGCGGCCGTAAAGCGAAAAGCCTCGTGTGTGTGCCGCAGTTCAGCGAATTAATGTCCCTCTATATTCGCGAGCCATGCGTGGTTCTCGGGGCAATAATGTTCCCGTTTTATGAAAGGTTAAAAAGATTACAATGTTAATATGAGTTATGAGTCCACGAGCGGTCATAAACTAAGCGAAATGTCATTCCGTGAGACGGCTTATCGTTATCGTTGCTTTTACGTCCGCAAGCCCAGCGTGAGGTGCCGCGCCAGCGTCCCGACGCTCTGCGTCGACACACACATACAACACTGAACTAAGTGTAATATTTTATATAAATTGGATGCACAATTATTAATTTTTTTTTTTAAATTTGCCTATACACAATTTTTCAACAACATATTTGATACTAATCAGCTGCAAGGACCTTTAGTTTGGCGGTGGAAATCTTCTGTATGACCTTGATAGTATCAAGACGATTTCCTTTCATCACCAATTTCAGTTTTGAAAATAGCTAGATGTCACATGTAGCCAAATCACATGATATGTGAGTTATCGTTAAAAATGATACCTTTTTTGTGAAGAACTTACATATCATGGTGGCTTTGTGCGATGGAATATTATCGTGCAACAAAAACCAACTATCCAGCCCTCGATATTCCGTTCGAACTCATCGAATTCTGGCCCTCAATCGTCACTGTCTGACCTTCTGGGGCAAAATCGCAGTAAACAATTCCCTTTGAATTGAAAAAAGCTTTTTCCTGATTTTGCTCTTTAGGAAGCTTTTTTTCTCATTTGGCTTTTCTAATAACTACCACGATCTTTTGTTTTTAGCTCGTAATTAAAACGCCATGTCTCTATTCTGGATTCTTTCGATATGTTTTTAATAAAACAATGTAATGCGAAACTCTGCAAACTTTTTGATCGCCTGTCACAGTGTATGGCATTAAGCGTGCAAAGACATTTAATTTGGCGCAATCTTCGGTTAAATGTCTATAGACTGTCCTTTTCGATATTCCAGTTTTCTCATAGAATTTTTTAACACTCTCAATGTTATCTTCGTTGCGGTATTTGGTCATTCTCTACAAGACCATCACAGAATCGGCCAAACCAACAGAACCAATAAAACAGAATTTAAAATTTGGTGAGTGTTTTATATCTAATAATGTTATAAAACAAAGAATAACATTTGAGTATACGTTATATTAAGCCACTTTAAATATTTGACTATCTTTATCGAATTTAAACATAACAAAATAGATCCTTAACAAACAGAAAAATTGATCACCTGGACATATTACATATGTGTAAGTAACTTTCTGCGCCGGATATAGTGAAGATTTTTTTCCGCACTTTGATTAAGATTCATCTATGTTGAAAGAAGCGAAAAATATACCAAAGTAAAAATAATTTTAAAAAACTCCCATTAAGGAACGATAATCTACCAACAATATCAAATGTATTACAGATATTTATTTATTTATTTATTATGATTCTTTGGATTACCTGTTAACAAAATACATTAATAGATACAAACATAAAAAATACAATAAATTTTGAGCACAGGAATCGCAGGTGGACTTTATTCTTTAGAATATTCTTCCAGTCAGACCCTGGTGGAATGTTTCATATATTCCAGAATTTATTCGGATTTTTTCTACATATATTTATTTTAATTTATACTTAATATATTAAGCATTTTGCTTAAAATTTATAAAATTTGTGTAAAAAAAATGATTAATGAAATTATTTCAATGTATGTAGACAAAGTTCTTACATAGTCTAATTATTATATGAATGAACCTTAAAATTAAATTATTCACATAAAATTGACACTTAAGTAACACGTTAAAATTCGGTCAAAGCCACCTTAAAAACAACGATGTTTGGAATCCAGCTGTGAGTAAAAATAATTTAAATTAACAAAAGCAATGGCAAAAAGTATAATTTAAATGTTTATGTATCTATGTAATAAATAGCAAACGTAATAAAGCTTAAAATTATTAAATAAATAAAATAAATATATAACATAAATGACAGTACACTATCTAAAAACGAAGTTATAAAAATAAAATATGATAAAAACTAATTTAAATAAATATAAAATAATCGGAAGAATAAAAGCAATATTAAAATTAAAAACATTTACATTTTCGGAGTAAAATGTCTAATATAATAAAAATGATTAAAAATATAAGAAATAATATATATTAACGATAATGATAAAACAATAATAAAATAATAAAACTGGTTAAAATATATAAAAAAGGAAAGGTACGTCACATGTTATAAAATATTCAAAATATATATATATATAAATAAATAGATAAAATCATTCCAAAATATTGGCATTTAGGAATTCCTCAATTGAATAAAATGCGTTCTGGCTCAAAAACGTTTTCAATTTTGTTTTAAATTTATTTAATGGCAGATTTTGTATACTACTCGGTAGCAAATTAAAAAATTTTATACAGAAGTATCTTGTGCCAGTTTTGCTTTTTGATAGACGAAAAGCCTCAACTCTGTATTCACTTTGTCTTCGTGTTTCATATGTGTGAAATTCTTCATTTTTATTAAAAATGTGTATGTTTTTCTTAAAAAATAATAAACATTCCATAATATATAGACTTGGAGCCGTCAGTACGCCAAATTCAGAAAAAGCAGCACGACAATCGTCTCTGTAAGGAATTCCCGCAACCACTCGAAGCGCTCTTCTTTGTATTTTAAAAATATCGCTTAAAATAGAAGAGTGACCTTATAACAGAATACCATAATATATATGGCAGTATATCAATGAGTAGTATGCAGACAACACAACATGATTTGGAACTAATCTTGATAGGTTTCTCAATAAGTAAATATTAATGTAAACAACATGTTAAGAGTCTTTTCGCTATTTAATTTTAATTTATTGCTGTTGAACCAATCAGAAACCATGTTAAAATCTGTTTTTAAAAACTCTTCAGCTACATTTAATGATGACGCCCTAGTTGCAACTGTGATATCATCTGCGTATAATATAGCTTTAGAGTGGTTGATGATACTTGGTAGATCATTTATGTATATCAGGAATAGCAACGGCCCTAAAATTGACCGTTGTGGTACACCGATATTTATTGCTTGTGATCCTGATATACATCCGTCAACAGATACAACCTGTGTTCTATTTGCTAGATAGGTTATAGTAATATAGTTTACGAAGCAGAATTTGATGATTGACTGAATCAAACGCTTTGCTGAGATCAATAAATATACATGCTGCAATTTCATTGGCCTCAAACGCTTCAACAATGATATTAACAAGTTCTCCTACGCTATCTATGGTTGACTTATTTTTTCTAAAACCAAATTGATTCGGTGTAAATAGATTATTGTTATCCATGAAGGTTGTAATTTGTTGAGTTAAAATTTGCTCCAAGATTTTAGATAACACAGGCAATATACAAATTGGACGGTAATTGTTTGGATCACAGTGATCACTATTTTTATATATAGGGACACACTTAGCAATTTTAGGTGGATCTGAGTCTTGTTATAGGGATTATTAACGCATCAATAACAAGGCTGATGATGCCGATATTTAGACCATATATATCTTTGCTGCTAGTTTTCCTTAATTTGGAAATTACATCGCGTACTTTGGCACAAGACACCTCGGTAAATGTAAAATATGACTGTTCGGCGATGTGAAGACCATGCATTAAGTAAATCGGGTCACGAGCACTCTTTGGCAGCGAATCAGTGACTCCTTTTATCACTGTGGCGAAGTAGTTATTGAAATCATCTGCACATATGTTTATCGTTTCAGTTTGCTTTTATTTTAGATGACTCTTCGAATTTATTACGGACCACATTGCCTTCATCGGGTTTTGGGACGTTTTAATAAGGTTTTCGCATGCTAACTTTTGCGCTTGTTTAATAGCCTGTTTGTATTGTTTATTAAAATCTGTATAATATTCACGAAATTCTTTATTATTAAAGTCATTGTTTAGCAATTCCCTTAACAAATGTAGACTATTTCGCATAGTGCATAGTTGTGGAGTAAACCACTTAATATTTTTATTTTCTTTTTTTGTTGTTCGTTCAGGAAATGCTTGTTGAAAACAGTTGACAATATTTTTTATTAAAACGTCCCATCCATTATTTACATTAACACATATATCAGACCAGTTAATATCATTTATTAAATTATAAAAATGAATTTTTCCTGAAGCTGTAATTAGTCTTATTACGGTATACTTTGACGTTTTTAGTATGGAATTATGCAGTACCACTTCCAAACCAAGATGATCCGATACGCCCAGGTTAACTGCAGATGAATACCCTATTTTATCATAATCGTTCGAAAATATATTGTCAAGACATGCACCGAGCCTTGTAGCATGTGTTGACAACTTCCATATACCATAACTCATGAATATGTTACATATTAGAGTGCATCTCTTATCGTTAGAGTTAAAGTTAACATTAAAATCTCCACAGATATATAGACTGTTGCAGGAAATATTTAGCTGTTCTAACATTGCTGTTATTATATCGAGAAAATTTTCAAAATTGCCAGTTGGAGGCCTATATATGGAAATAATCATAGTTTTCGACGTGCTAATTAAAATGCCGGAAAGTTCACATGTAGACTCAACTGATAATGATTCTAGAAATGATAAAGGCGTATATTGAACACCTTCCTTTATCATTATAAGGGAACCGCCATTTTTTGAATATTTTCTGCATAAGTAAGAAGCTATGTGAAATTGATTAATTCTAATAAATTCCACTTCGATCTCATTCAGCCAATGCTCAGTAATTACAATAACACCAATATGTTTACCCACAGCATAAGATTCCATCTGTTCCAATTTGTTGCGTAAACATTGAATGTTTATATATAAGAGTTTTTCTCCTATTGCTTCTTCTATCTATCTACATGAGGAGGCGCCAGAAGAAGAAGATTTGGGTAAGAGATGTGAGATAACTTAGGGTCTTTTATAAAGAAATTTAACTTTCAATTACAAAGTGTCGGAGTAAAGGACCCTCTACACGAGGCGCATATAAAGAAATCTCACGCTGCTTTTGTTTCTCTATTTATTGATAATAAACTTCTTCAGCATATAGCTACTGAAAAAATAGATATGCTTCATAAAAACATTCATTAAAAAGGGTTCTAGGTTGAAAGCCTAGTCCAAACGCAATGTTTTCTTACTATTATAATATGGATAGAATTATTCAAATTTTGTCTAACTATTTGAGTAAGAAAGTGGTCTATAAAAACAAAATTCATACTTTAATGATTTAAAAGATACGAACTGATTTTGCGCATAATAAATTTTAACGAAAATGATTCGCCAACTATGATACAAGAAGATACATTGCAAGAGTCTGAAAGATAAATACAATATAAAAGAATATTATACTCCAGGGAAGTCGGTATGTATTGATAAGACAGTTGTTCCTTTCAGATGTTTGTGATTCAAGTAGTACAATATTAATAAACAACATTATTTTGGGATAAAACTGTTCAAAGTATGCTGTCAGAAAGGATATACATATGTCCTTAGCGTTTGCTATGGAAAGCCTATTTAATCAGTTGCCTTCAAAATTGTCATGTAGCTAATGGATAATTGATATCGGTCGCATACATTACACTAATAACTACATACAAGTATTGAGTTAGCACATCAACTATTATGCGCACCTTGTCGGAAATTTGAGAAGCATTAGGAATCATAATGCAAAATATTTTATCGTCCTCTCCGATCAGATAAAATCATACTCCTCGCCATTACATTAAAGCTTAAATGGTACCATAAGTTCCTTGAAGTTTTATTGGCCCGAAATATATAGGAGGAAATCGAGTAGCGTTTTGTATAACGCAACATCGTCGGTTGGATTACTGATCAAGTATTAAAATCAATAACACTACAGTAAGAAGCTAAGAATATTGATATGTGCATTGAAAATTCTGGCTGCTATAACAAATAAATAATAACATAAACATAAAATCATCTACGAAACTAAATTAGTTTAATGTTTCGTCTACAAAACTACTTTCACAGCACAGGGGGAACCTGTCTTCGGAATGGTTGGTATGTTGCCATTTTGTTTGGTTTAGTAGTTATGGAACTGTAGCCGCTAGAGAAACGCGTATTTGCATATAACACTTACATCGAAACTGGGCGTTCTGTGGTTGCTACACAACGCATTTTTCAACACAATTCAATGTTGGAAGGCCCGGTTACGCGAAACACTATCCTGAAGTAGGTGCAGAACCTACATACTAGAGGATCGTTAAATGCTGGAGTACCTAGAGGTGGAGAAAGAAGTTGTTGAACCCCTAAAAATGTGGCTCGAATTAGGACAGCTGCGCAAGTAAGTTCATGTTAATCGGTAGTGCTCGCGCACTGAAGATTAGTGACCGGTCAGTACGGCGAATTTTGCGTTTAGATTTACACTTTCACCCATACAAGATGATGGTTGTACCGAAACTGATATTAAATTATTTGCAGGACAAGTCATTTCACTACGAGGGTACATCGAGGGCCCGCCACGAACACCTGATCTTACTCAGGTGTTCGTGAATTTTTTCTATAGGGGTACCTAAAGGCTTGCGTATTTATCGAGAAACTACGCACCCTTGATCAGCTGTTCAATGCTATCACCCGAGAAATTCTAGCGATTCCGGCCAACATGTTGGAAGGACTAGACTTCAGGAGTGTGTGGAAAAGAATGTACACTACTTAGATGACATAATTTTGCGTACATAAATGTTTTTTTCTTCTTTTCTTTGATATGAATACGAAATGGTAAATACACACCTACCTATTAAATAAATAAAATTTTAATTTAATTGAAAATTGTCTGAGTTATGATTTTTTCAGAAACGTCATACTTCTCTGTCGGACCATGTGTAATATATACCTACCTATAGCCTGTCATCTTTCAACTAAACACATATTTAACGAATTTAGTTGGTTAATTAGTACTAATGCAATGACGCATTGAAGATAAAAGGGCTTTACAGTAATCAAAAGTACAAGTGCACTCACTTGGCCCGTGTCGGACTTAATTAAAATGTCGCCAGTGGTTTTTAACAGGTATGTGGTGTCGCCGAAGCCTTCACTAAGGTCTGACTGAAACTTGGGCAAAATATTATAATCTGTCATCTGCTTTATTTGATTATTTGCATTTGTTTCTAAAACATTCGAAAATATGAACAAGATAACCTTAGATCAAGTTGAGTAGGATTTAATTTTTTTTGGTGATATTCCATGCAGTAGGAAACATTCATTCTAAAGAACTATTTATTATAGGATTTTTGGATTTTCCTTTGGTCTTCCCTCTATTGAGTGGGATAGGTGAGTAGTCCATGTCCTGTGCATTTTTTGAGGGCCGGTACATTTTACGTGACTAACGGTGTTCTGGGATTTTTTTTGAAGCAATTTCATATGAGTAGTAATGTCTCTTCGCTGCTAGAATGATGTATAGCCAATCCCTTTTTGAAGTAAACTTTGCTGTGGTTTACTTTGTCGTTTTACTGAGTGTGTTTGATGTCATCCAGTCCACTTTTCGTGTTTTGTATTATTCAGCTTCCATCTTTTTGTTGACTTGCAACATTCGTTTATCTTGTTCCTTTTTATGGGTTTCTTTTGCTATGTAAAATGTCTTGATTATCTAACATAAGACCATGAATATTACATTAATTTGGAGAATTTTTAATTAAGTGTACGAGTGAATTACCACGTATGTAGGTAACGGCTGTAACAATTATTTTTTTAACCGATATGTGATATCCGGTATGTTTCCGTATGCTGTATTGGACTTCAAATGGCGTGCGGAGTTCAGTATACCAAAAACATCGAAGTTGATGCAATATTCTGGTAAAAAAAAGGTTAAATAAATTACCACATAGTAACGGTCGCTACCACCATTTTCAATATTTTGGTGTTCATTGTGAACCATACTACATTTATCTTGGTTGGCAAGCTGAAATGCTTAATTTCAACTTGGCTCGCTAAGCCTTCAGGCCCCTGTTGTATCGTTCAACGAAATTCGCTACACACCGGGTACACCTGGGTGAATCAGTGGACATTCTCCAGCCAGTGGGTGATCTGCTTAAGAACCGCGCTGAAAAATTGGCTTCGTTATCGCTTATTATCCGTAGCTTAGGAAGATTGCTTCAATCAGTATTCTATCTTGTGCTTTAGACGATGCTATCTCCAATGGGAATAACTCTACCCATCTGGTGGCGGTGTCTTCGAATGCGTTTTTTTGTTCGCTGCTTTATACTTGGCAATTCTTTACGTAGTCGGAGATATCGTACCAAATTCCTGGTCAGTCATTATTTCTTAGTAGTTTTTCAAGGTGTATTCAACCATATAATGGCTTGCTCCTTGGTCGTGGGGGAATTTCTTGAGCAGCTCGGTCATATTTAGTTTCGGTATTATGATCTGTTAGTATCATATATACCCTGGCGGTCCACTGATGATTTTTTCTAGACATGATGATTTTCTTGACGCATATTGCTCGTTTCTCAATAAAACCACCGTTTTTGGGGGTAAAACTATGCTAACCATAGTGATTGTACAGTCCTATTGGAGTGGCCCTGGCAGAATGCAATGTACTGTAGTTAATTCATGGTAATTTTTCAAATACTTGGGGACATCGTATCAGATTCCTGGCCACTAACTATTTTTTAATATCTTCTTCGAGGTGCAATCTGCTACTGGGTCGTCGTGAAATTTCTTTTGCAGCTCCGTCTTTTTTGTTTCGGTATGATGAGCTGTGAGTATTTCTAGAAGGAAAATTGAAACACAGCTCATTTACATTTTGGTATACATTTATTAAATTATATAGATACCATTCTATTCCATAATCTTCCTCCATCTTTCATGAAACTTCAGAAATCCGTCCTTCCAGAACCTCTTAGGTTTTCTAAATAAGTTTTTATCTCAACCAAAGCGTTGAAATTTTTCCCATTAAGGGAATTTTGTAATGATCGGAAAAGTTGGAAATCCGAGGGCGCGAGGTCTGGTGAATTCGGTGGATGGGGTAAAATATCCCAACTAAACTCCAACCATATTTGTCGAGTTGTCAAAGGTACATGAAACCGGGCATTGTCTTGATGAAAAACGACGATCTTCCGATTCGCTATCTCTGGATGTTTTGTTACCGGCGTTCAGTTTACCTGAACGTGGTAACAAATGCGTAATTATATTTTAATCTATTTTATGAGCTACCTATTGCTCCTAATAATAATTTGCATAAATTCCGCATTATTGAAATAATCCAAACGAGATAATTTTCCAAAATGTGCAGCTACCAGTGCGGAACAATAGGACGGGCCCTTCTCGGCGAAGAGGATCATTTCCTGTTTCCGGATTTGCGGGGCCTACTTGACCGGAACAAAGTCGCGGTACCCAAGATCACCGTATAAAACCAGGCTGCGACAATCGCTCTTTACCAGTCGTCTGCCATCAGCGGCGGTGGTCAGCCTGGTCGGTTTTGACGATTCAAGCATCTTGGCTTTTTTTTAAATTAACTGTATATTTTTCTATGTTTCTTTAATCTGTAATATAATTTCTTCTTCTCTGGCCACGTATTTAATTTACACATGTTTCTCTTCTTCTTTTACTTTTTTCACAGCTAGCCGCTGTCCATTCGTTGACGTGGCGTGGAAGCTCAAGCAAGTAGTACAGACGAGAAACTGTTTAATCGAAGCCTGCGGCTGTTAATCGATGGTGAGCCTCGCCAGGGACCCCTGTGCCGCCTCCAGTACGTGTTGGTTCCAGAGAGTACCGCCGGTGCTACTTCCTTGCCAGTCCGTCACCAGGATGTCTTCTGCGCCTCGTTAACAGTTTTTGTTCAATTACTGTCTTCAATTTCTCTTTGATAGCAATACTTTTTCGAATTTATTGTTGAATTATTTGGTAAAAGCTCATAATAAAGGATTCCTTTTCAATCCCACCAGATATGGAGCATTACTTTAAATAAAGACCGACTTTTGGGGTGACTAAAGGTGGTTCATCACGCTTTCCCCAAGACCTTTTACGTTGAACGTTTTTATACATTATCCATTTTTCGTCCTCCGGTCACTAATTGCTTCAGAAATGGTGTCTCCTTGTTGCGTTTGTAAGAGATGATCCAACAGATGTTTCTCCGTTAAATCATACAAAACCCATTCATCAGGACGGTTTACGTAGCCAAGCTTCACAATGTGGTCGTGGATGGTTGATTTTGATATTTGGCATTCCTGCTAATTGACGTAATGTTGAGCGTGGGTTATTCTCGATTTCTGCTTTAATCAGATCGAAGTCTGTGGTGGACGGCCTAACCAGGCATTCTTGATCTTCAAGGTCGAAATTTACAGCTTTAAATCGAGCAAACCACTTCCGCACAGTTCTTTCGGCTACATCACCTTCACCATAACAGCGCATATCTTATTTGCCGCTTGTGTGGCAGTTTTGCCCTTTCGGAAAAAGAAAAGCATTAAATGCCTATAATGCCCTTTATTTTCTGCCATATCTCTTTTAGAATATGTACATATGTCATTTGTTTTCAATAAGTGTGCTATATTCAGGTCTCTTCTCACGATGCCTACCGAAAATCGGCACGAACTTTCCGGACACCGATGAATTTTCTTTGGACTAGATGATTTCCTTATCGTTATCCGCACACTGCTCGTCTCTCAGTCGAGTCATCGTTTTAACGGGTTAATCTTCGCTAACCATCGCGATTGTACAGTTCTCTTCGTGTGGCCTGGGCAGAAAGTTTGCAACTACGTTTGCCTCGGGTATTTTAATGACCAACCACCTAAGCAATCGATAATCCAAAAAAACGATTGTGGTATTCTCCTCAATGTAGCCACGGAAACTTGGTTCATCCTAGACTATCACTAGTGCCTCTTAGTGGTACTGATGAGAGTCTTAATAAAGAGAATGGTTGCGACCGTTACTACGTGGTAATTCATACACACCTCTTAAAATCTGGTGTGTATGGATCCGTTGTTCAGAATGCAATAGTGTGTAAGTCAAACAGGACGAAGTGTATCAACTCGTTTTTCCGAACATCATCGTGCTTTTCGTCTTAAGCAAGACACTAGCTCTTTTTCAAATCATTGTTTAAAATGCAAACACCAATTTTCGGATATAAATAATCTAAAAATCTTGCATAATTGCAACAAGGGCGCTAAGCTTAATCTCCTGGAGTCATTGGAAATTTTCAAACAGAGCCGTAATCCGTCAGTAAATCTTCTTAATGAGCTGACCGAACTAATCTTTTCGCCACTTTTTAATCTGGTACTACCCTCCCGAGATAATCCGCAAACAATTAGCGGCAGGTATATTCCCTCACCCCAAAATAGTTAGTATAAAATCACAATTTCATCAATTTATAATTCACTTGATAATGACGATAAAACGTCGAAACTCGAGTCGTGCTGTGTTGTTTAGATTTATATAATTGTGCCTACACGTTATATAATATTTTTACAATAATTATTTGTCGTTAAAACATAGTGAATTTTTCAATTCAGCGATAAGAGTCTTCATCAATTTCTCAAATGCCTCTTGTTGAGACGGTCCCTAGGTCCACAATTTATCCGTCTTAGTGAGGATACTTAGAGGTTTTGCTATTCCTGTGAAGCCTTTTAAAAACTTTCCATATCAATTGCAGGCTTGAAGTATGCTTTGCCGTTATTTTAGATTCTTCGAGGTCTGGCGATTTGCTATCGCAGCTATCTTATTAAGGTTTGACTGTATTACTCCTTCGCTGATTATATGGCTTAGGTAGTGAACTGATTAACACCAAAGGTGGTTCTTTCATCTATTGATCTTCAGGTTGAAGTCTTCAAAATGTAGAAAAACGTTCTTCAAATCTTACAGGTGGTTTTTCATGGAAGTGGACAGGATGATGATGTCTTCTACATATACTAGAATCCCGGTGGACTCTAATCCGGCCTTTACCTATCTGTCTCTGGAACGTCACCAATACATTCCTCAACTCAAAAGGTATTTTTGTGTATCTAAACAGTCGTAAAGGAGTGATCAACCTGTTTTGTCTCTCTCCTCTCTCCGCATTCGCACTTGGCGTTATCTTGATTGTATGTCGTGTTAAGGGTATATGTGAAACATATTTGTTTCTCCTCGAACTTTCTCCCCTGTCGTTCGAGTTATTTTTATAGTGTCTCACTGGTAAACTCTTCTGTATTCTTGTAAGCAGTTCCGGGTGTCCTTCTAACTTGAATTGCTAGGGCTGGTCAATCCCTGACTCTAAGTTCACACATTTTGAATTGAAGGTGCTGAGAAATTCACTTTCGCCCTGCATTTCGGACTATTAGTTTTGATAAATCAATAGCAATAGATTTATTTCCAATTTTTAGGCTGGATTATTCGCTTATTATCTTGATTATTGCCCAACGTACATTTTGGCATTGCCTCCTGTGAATTTGCCTTTCAAGTGAGCTATAGTTAATTGCACTTGGTCTAGTATATTCCTAAAATCTTGTAATGGCTATTGAAATGCGGTCTCTGATCTTGTATTTTATTAAACCGTAAGTTAGTTGGAATTCCTTTCGGAATTTCTGGTCCAACTCTACCAATCTTTTGGCTCATGAGATTCAAAATAGATCAAACGGGACCGTGGCTGCTGTTGTCAGGGAATAATAATGACATTTTCCTATGATTGTCGGTGGTTATTCATCCGAATAGGATAGGGAATCATATTGCAATGTTTGGACATTAGGTGGCATCTTATCATCTTATCTTGAAAAAGTAAGTCGCGGTATGTATAAAATGTGGTTGTTAATAGAACTACATCATTTTTATATCTTGTATTAAGCAATTGTCGGTTGTGATGATTAAATCTATTGTTATGACTGAGGCAAACTCCGGTAGGTTTATTTTCATTTATTCGGATTCGTATGTTTATAAAGTGGCCGTCTGACGATTTGAGCGGAGCGCCGACACACATAAGTACACGCAAACTAAATTTCACATTTTATTATAAACCACACGGCTCTGTTTTATCAAATAGTTCCGCCTCTTTTGTGCACGTTTCTTTGCATATTTTCCAAATCGGCGACGATCGACAATGAAAAATTCCGCACGAAAAGCGGCTTTTCCGTCACATGTGACACGGAGGTCGGGGCGCCGGTCGCCCCCTCGATAAGCCCCCCTTTTGACGTTTCAATTTCTCTTTAATTATATCATTAACATATCGCATTCCGGAGACGACGGCGTGCGTGCGAGCATGCGAATTATATCGTTCTGTGTTTTATGTTGAGGGTGGTGGCCGCCGTTTATGCGGGAATTTCTGGAATCGAAACCGGGTTTACGGCTGGAATTTATTCAAATTAGTCGCGGAATTATTTAATTAAGCGCTGTTTTCATTTAAATTACTTTATTATTGCGCTAACTTGCATAATTGACTAATTTCAATGTTTATGCTTTACCTTGGCCAATATTTAATTTGAACAATTTTATGTAATATTCCTGTGCAATTTACATAATGTGAACTTGCCACGATAAAAACTACTAAAGTAAAAATATTATATTAAAATTAAATTTAGGTAATATTCAAAATCTGTAATCCAGAATTAGCTTTTATTTAGTTACTAATAATCTCTAAATTTAATGTCAGAAATGATACTAATGTCAACTTCTGTTCATAATATTTTAACAGAGGAAAAATCATTCATGTGAAGTGTGCATTTTTTAAAGTGTTCGTGCAATTATATAATAGGTTTAATCAAGAAAACAGTAATATTTCAAATTAATTAAACAGTGACCTTAATTAATTTTATTAGAAATGAATGTTATAATGTTTTTTTTAGACATAAGTAATTGTTTTATTTATTAACTATTAATATATTTTTAATTATTTTTCTATAAAGTTGATGATATCATCTATTAGTGATTTCAAGGAAATCATAAACATGTAATTTCAAGATGTAAATTCTTTTTTTATAGATATTTATAATAATATATTATAATAATCTTTTTATTATTATAACATTGAATATAATAAAGAAATGACCATAATTGTATTTTTTATTGCACCTCTTTATTTTACAGATTCTCAGTAAATAAGATTCAAGTCGGGCTGAAAGACCACCGGTCGATAGCCAATGAAGAAAACAAGAAGAAAAGAAACATACTAATTGTCTTATAATCAGATGTAATGCTAAGATTCAAGATAATTAATTTTCATTATGAGCAAAAAATATAAATTATGTAGAAAGAAATATAGTTACAGATTCATATATCATATTTTTGAAAACTCATAACTTGCCTATTAGCACCTTAAGACATAATATGCAAATTTAAATATATTTTTTTGGATTAGTTGTATTACATCACACCTTCGTAGAAATAGAAGTGTAGCACCTGCTCGGAGACCGCTTGTGAGACTAGTCCAAAACAATAAGTGTCCAAAGGATGCTCTCCTCGAAATGAAGCACCATTAGTAAGAGTATTGCGGTGGCTTAATGATAAATACGATATCTTTTATGTTTCATATCAGCAGACATATTATTTTGGAAATTTTATTTTGAAAAGCGCATCTCACCTATTTTGCCATTCTGCATGAGGAACGATGGAGCGCTACAGTACAGCAATTTGTGAAGGTCTTCATTAACCCAAAATCGTAGTTGAGTAAGTTAGCTTACAATTGTTTCAATTAAATCTTAATGGCTTTTGCCTTTTTGATTTTTGCCAAGCAAGATTATGCCCGAAAATTATATCGAGTAGAACGAAATCGGAATTAATTTTCCTCTTAAAGGGTAGCGGGTAATACAAGTTGTTTTTTCTGGAGATACAATCTACTGAAATGCATGCAGACATAGTTATCATTATTATTATTTTATTAATCTCGTAAGAATCGAGAACAACTTGGAGTACGTTCTTCAACAGTGGTGTCTCCTTGGTAAAGAAGAATAATGCTATGACATATCAGCAGTGAATAACAAAAATCGGGATAAAATATCCATAACCTATTTTGCTGTTCCGCATATAGAGCATGAGAGCGAAGGAATGCTGCAATATAGCAAATTATGAATATCTACAGTAAACTTAAATCGGAAATGCGAAAGTCATCTGCGGCCTAATAATCATTGTGAATCATTTACATGTATAATTACTATAGATTAACTAACATTTTTTTCTTTAAAATTACGTGTTCGTTTTTGAGCAGTTAAGGTATGATTAAAACTTATCTGGAGAATTTTAATATCATCTTTAATCGAAATTAATTCTTCTTCGAAGAGTTATGGACACAACAAAGCACTTTTTTTCGCATGGTCTATTGAAATGTATACATGAAGACACAGATATATATGCTGATTTATATAGAGTCACCATTTATTAGTCTAGTAGAAATCGAGAACGGCTTAAAGAACGTTCTTCAGATGAACAAATTTTATTATATTAAATAATGTTCGGATGCAAATTTTAAATATCCTGGGTATAGATAATAAATATATGGTGTTGAAGACAGAGGAAAGTTCTGCAGTACACCTGCACTTATTATCACCTGAAAGCTTATTGTAACAAAATTCTCTGTTCTAAAGGGTGTCTCAAAATGAACTGACATTTTAATCTATTACTAAAACATATTAATAGTAGTAGTGTTTGGCTATCGACCACGTTGTCCTTTCGCCGTGAGATTTATATAATTATGTGTGTGTGTAAATAAAAAGTATCTCTCCCGTCACTCTTAAGCACCATTAATTATATCAAAATGGTGAATAGGGTCACCCATCCAACTTCTGGTCTGAACCAACGTTGCTACACGTTAGTTCGGAGCCGCAATCGCATGCGCCACCACCGGCGTGTTAAAACATATTATATTATTGGAAAAGTACGAATGTTTTTATTTCAAAATAAGGTACAAACATGGAGGTTATGTGTAGAACACAATATCCGAAATTGTTTGAAAATGGTCATTCTTTTGACAAAATTTTCAATTACATTTTGGCATAATTGCGGACTAAGTTCATTAATGGTGCGTCTAATTTATTCCTTGAGCTCCAAAATAGTCTGTAGATCATTGGCATACACTTTTCCTTTCAGAAAATCCCAAAGAAAGAAGTCTAATCTTGGTTGTCAATTCACATCGCAGCGACGTGAAATAACACGTCTATGGAACTTTGTCTGCAATAACTGCATTGTTTCGTTCGCAGTGTGGCAGGTTGCACCATCTTGTTCAAAGGTTGGTTATCATGTCACGATAACGAACACCATTAACAGTAACCGCGTTTCCCGTAGCAACCCAAAATCCGCACCAAACAGTGACTTGTGGTTGATGCATGGGAAGCTGTTGGATCACTTGAGGATTTTCGGTCCCCTAAATTCGACAGTTTTGTTTATTCACGTAGCCAGTAAGTTGAAAAAGCGCCTCATCGCTGAAGATGATTTTCTTTGAAAAATCACCATCGATTTGTTGATACTCCTCGGTCCAATTGGCGAATGTACGGCGCTGCGCATGGTCTGCTGTTTGCAGGTTTTGTGTCAATTAGATCTTGTAGGCATGCAAATGCAGATCTTTAGTCAAAATACGCTGCACAGAGCTTCTTGAAACGTCCAATTGCTGAGCACGATGGCGAATCGACGTTGAAGGACATTCGTCAACACTCGCACTCACTATGTTTTCAATCGACCGACCGGTACGAGAACGGTCACTGCTTTTCGAGGTTAGAATTGAACCTCTAACCACAGTGTTGCGAGATGGTGCGTTATGACCAAAAGAACAAAAGACTAGACGTGCGGACTTTTCGAACCATCTCTGCAAAATTTTCACCATTTCTGTAATGAATTTTCACAATTTCTAGGCGTTGCTCGATCATATAATTATTCATGACTAAACATCAATACTTTCTGATGCCAGTTGTCAAAGATTAGTATTCTATGTTCGCCACAAAAAATGGCGCGCAATTTAAAATGTCAGATCAATTTGAGACACTCTTTATAGACAAAATGACGAAATTTATAATTTTGTATCCATGGCTACCATTCTAAACTATATAGAACGCTTTTAAAATATTGAAAAGCATACAACAGTGTCGCACTTAATCGGGATGAAATCAGTTATTCTTGACATCTCTAGAGAATGAAAAGGTTGAAACTTAACCAACTTGAGAGTATGAGTTGATTTTATGGTAGTCAGAAAAGAGTATACAAGCAGAATACTCATCTAGTATGCTTAAAACACGGAGTAAGTTAAGTTTAGTTTCTAAACTGTTGAATCATCTTAGACGTATTACAATATTTTAAATTTTAAGAACATGCGTTTTTATTTTTCTCCCTTGGCAACCTCCCTGTTACCAAGATCAAGGAAATACCTTCGATTCCTAAGACTTAACGCGTATCGTACTGTTTAATGAGCTAAATTAGCTCCTAAAAGTGTTCCACATTCAACGGAGTACTAACATTAAAATTAATGTCGATATTATCGTTAGAATTTATAATTTGTCATTCTAAATAGTCCACAAACGTATGTTTTATTCATATCAGAATAGATTAGCCTATTTGCCCTTCTAATTGCAGTGCTGCTGTCGTTTGAACGTCTGAAAAAAACTGCTTAAGAAGCTTATTTAGCTCTTAAAGGTGCTAGCTCTAGTTGCAATATTTCAAACACTGTACTAGAATTTTGTGCTTCTACAGAAATAGTTTTTCAGTTTTTGAAATCTTGCAACATTTTTATTATGAAATTATTAAAAATCATTGCAGTATTGTACCAATGACTGACACTGTCACTTTTGACATTTGGAATAGGCTCTGTATATTGTTTACTATGGGTATTTGATTTTTAATTTTTTTTAATCCTCAATTTCTCGACTATGGTTTGATGAATGGGTAAAATCGTTTACAAATTTAGATTCAGAAAAAAATCTCCTTGCGGATGAGTACAAAATATATATACAGTGCAATTTGAAAAAAAAGTTGATCGTCTTTTGTCAAAAACTGGATGCAAGAAAAAATATCAGTACAGTTCATATTAAAGTCTTTTAAAAATCATTTAATTTAATGTTTTATTTATTCAAATCGGATCAAAAATAAGCGAGATACAGCACCAAAGGTTATTCGTCAGTCACCCTGTATACATATATTACAAAAACACGCGACTTAAGTTTCGACACTTGATAATGACATTAAACCGTCGAAACTTAAGTATATTACAAAAACACGCG
Organism: Ontholestes murinus; assembly: GCA_963969525.1. Classification (NCBI taxonomy): domain Eukaryota; kingdom Metazoa; phylum Arthropoda; class Insecta; order Coleoptera; family Staphylinidae; genus Ontholestes; species Ontholestes murinus. The sequence continues at coordinate 54,998,791 of OZ018392.1, read as the reverse complement.
ACTTAAGTTTCGACACTTGATAATGACATTAAACCGTCGAAACTTAAGTCGTGTGTTTTTGTAATATATGTATAAATATATATATATATATATATATATATATAAAGATTTTTTTTTTATTGAATAAGGGTCGCAAAAGTTATTAGTAATTTCTTTAAATAAAGAATTCAGTTTATCAGAAATATTATGGGCTAGTGTGTTTATATAAGTGAATACAGGTCTAATTTGTCCTTCGGGTTTGTGAATTTAAACTCCTAAATTGGCAAAAAAACATATACGTTTTTGGTTTAGGTATGTAGAAGATATTTTATTAAATAAGGAATTGTGGAGTACTTATTTAGTGAATAAAGCATTATATAAACGTAAGCTTAAAGTGTTTTTATTGATATAAAACAAATAATATATTCATTTAATTATAAGCAATACGATCCAATTTATTGATTTTAATAATAGCTTTTCTACTAATCTTTATTTTTATCATTCTTCATTTATATCTCTCATTAGTTGGTTTATTATTAAAATATGCCTCCTCTGTAATCAATTTCTTACGCGTGTGATGATTTATCGATAGAGCGAATCTAAATAATTTTAAATTCTGTATATGCAGTGCCCAAATTTCTTAAGATTATATAAGGCAAACGGCCTTGCATATTATATATTCCTCCTCTTTCTTGTCGACGCACGACGGCTGATCTATCCATTATTTATAATTTGATTAATGGCTTGATTAGCTGTGGTAAATTGCTACATATGTCAAGTTTTAACACACTACCTGCACATTTGCATAATTTGGGCCATTTATTTAGACAACGTTTTCACTCATCATATTATGGAATGAACAATACTTTTGGTATAAGAACTTTTAACTCTCTCAAGATAAAACTTAGTAAGCTAATTAAAAAATAAATATACAAATTAAATATTGAAAATTGATTAATCATGATAATTAATAATGAGAAAAATAATTTTTCTTTATGAGCATTTCTGTACTTATGTTTTACATTATAATATCAATTATTATTCCTAATAGATTGAATTTGCTACAGTTACTTGCTTTAAAGATTCAACTTGGTGTTGTTAAGATATAGTTTATAGCTAATAAACATAATTTAATGCAAGTTTTTTACTTTACTTTTTACTTTTTCCATCATTTTTTATGCCTCTTCAACCAATGCATATTTTCGACTGAAGCAGTATCATTGATAGAACCACTAAAATACTGTTAGAGTCTACCAGGAGATCATTTATATAAATCGTAAACAATAATATTTATTTCCATTATTGATTTCCGAGGAAAATCCAACAGCAATATCAATTGCACTTCTTTGAGGTAAATAATGCATCAAGAGTCTAGGCCTAGGATCAAAGTTTAGGTGCAATATAGAATGAATCATGTAATCGAGTGCATTACTTAAATCTAAAATATTACTTATTACCACCTCTCTATTCTCAAATATAAAATCTTTTGTAGAACGGAATTAATAAATTTATTATAGCCAATTTGGTTGTAAAATGAAGGTGGTGTTAAAGTCATATATTCTTCGAGTGAGTCTTATCAGTTTGTCGTCAATTTCGGGTTTGTCTAAAATGTTCCATATCAATTTTCTACTAACATATATTTTCTGTATGTCTATGAATGCTAGGTAAAATTTGTTACGTTTTTGATGCATTTTCTTCGGTAATTTGTTTTAGTGTGAAAATTTGATCTTGGATACTCGTAAATCCACTTTGTGCATCGTGTAATTTACTTTCTATTTTGTTTCTAATCCTTCTCTCAATTAATGTTTCCAAGATTTTGACGATCGGGTTCAGTAAGTTTATGCCTCAATAGTTGTTGCAATTTTGTTTTTCTTCGCTCTTGTGAATTAGTACTAGTAATGTTTCTGTCCACTCAGATGGTATTTTCTCTTCCTGTCATACCTTGTTTATTATTTTTAGTACAAAATAATAGTCCTTCGCTGTAAAAATTATGTGTAATTTATAATTTTTTTAAATAATAATTCAATGCTTTCAACAAAATTTTCAAAATCTCGTTTAAGATGGACGTTTTTTACTTCGTTATATATCATCAATTACAAATTAAACACATTTTTTTCTTTGTTTATATAACTATTTGGTGACTATAGTTTCAATACATTAGTGTATCATTTTCAAAGTAAAAAGTTATACAGGCAACGTAAAAATTGTGTTTAATTTGTGAATTTTTTCATGAAATTAATTATTTTAGCACCCAGTTAATCAATTATATCCTTATTCCATATATAGACTCTTTAATTCTTATCGTTCATGGATAATTTGGTAGTAGCTTAATTTCTTGTGTTTTCATTATAAATGTTAACTGCATTTGTCATTTTAATCAATAAAATTTAAATCGCAATCTTCAATATTTATTATTATAAAGGTTCGATATTGTTTAGTCCTGGTTGTACTTTACTCATTAAATCTGGTTGTTAAATATAGACAGCCTTTATTCGCGTGCATATAGAAAATCCATAACACGATAATTGGCACTTCTGTATACTGAATAAAATGTTTATGATTTTTTCCTATTTGATGGCATGCCCTAATGTGCACCTTGCGACCGATCCTGCAGTGAACAAGCCAAAGAGAAATTTGAATTGTCTGCAATTAAAGAGGGGCGTTTTTATATCCTATACTTTGCGAAATTGTTGATATTTATATCGGGGCCGCAATTATGGGAAAATTGAGGGGAAATCAGCGGTTTCGCGCGGTACATAACGAGTTTTATGGTTGTGCTCCTGCTTAATGCGAGGAAAGGTGCAACTTATTTGCTTCGATGCATGTTAATTAAACGTTAACGCCGTTACGGCAGGAAATTTGTTTACCATTATCTTCCGAAGGCTTTATAATTCCTGTTATTTATGGGCGTCCGATTAAATGTTGCACTTTTTCGACTGCGACGAAATTACCATGCGGAGGTAATGAGAACCGTAACTGGTGGTTGAATGGTGTTGTGAAATGAAGGATTTGCTCGCGTTTAATAAGGTACACACTGAGGATATGAGTATACATCTCGGGTGCGTGCTGTTATTAGGTTGTTGCGTTTCATTGCTGTTTGAACATTTTTATAATTCTGCTTTACTTGATGCGGGGTTATTTAATTTCATTGGAATGTGTACTGTATGAGAAATTATCTTCATGTTTAATATAAAAATAATCAAAAAATTACTTAGAATAAGTAAGTGTAGAGAAACGATTATTGTGTAGATTACCTTAAAATTGTAACGGCCCGTAGCTATAAAACTTCTTCCATGCCTATCTAAAATATGCTGACAATGGATCAAAACCGGCTTGTAGTTGTTGACCACAATAATAGTTCTATTGGGGTTTTACTGACTGTTCTAGCGTTTTATACATTTTACTTCACTATGAATTAATGAATTCAGGTAACCTTCTCATCCAGATCAAAAGATCTGTTTTCTGCAATTTCAAAAACTGTCAACCCATTATACGAGGGCAATCCAGATAGTGACAGACGTTTTGGCCTGGCGCGGCAGTTGGCGGCACTGACGCCACCATCTTGGCTACAGAATGTTTCTACACCTAGTACGCAATCAGCCGTGGTGACTAGAGCATCGTGCATATTGTACTTTTTATACAGTGGCGCTTTAAAATGGGCGCTGCAAATGAAAATTCCACCAGTTGTGAAATGCGTGGTGTGATAAGGTTTTTGTTGGCGAAAAATTACAAACCGATTGAAATTTATCGCCAGATTTGTGACGTGTACGGCTTCGGAATAATGAATGAAAGCCGAGTTAGGCAGTGGTGCATTGACTTTAAAAATGGCCGAACCAATGTTCACGATGAGGATCGCAGTGGTAGGCCTAGTCTTGTGACTGATGAATTGTTGGTGAAAATGAATGAAAAAATCGTTTTACGATTACGGAACTCTCGGAACATTTTCCCCAAATTTCACGGAGTTTAGTTCATGAAATCGTAGTTGGTAAACTTGGATACCACAAATTTTGTGCCAGGTGGATTCCAAAAATCCTAACGGAAGACCACAAACACAAAAGACTTTCTACAGCAATGACATTTCTGGAAACCATGTTATCGATCGTATCGTATCTGGTGACGAGACTTGGGTACAGCACGTGACCTGTGAAACAAAACGGCAGTCGATGCAATGGGGTCACACCCATTCGCCCAAGAAACCGAGGAAGTATCTGCAGACGCTGTCAGAAATAAAAATCATCACTGTGTTTTGGGGTGCTCAGGGAGTGATTTTCGTTGATTTTCTTGAACGTGGTCAAACAATCAATTCAGAGAGGTATTGCGAAACACTCCGAAAATTAGGACGAGCGATACAAAAATAAAATTTTGTTTTTCCATGACAACGCTCGTCCACACACAGCCAATCGTACTCAAAAGCTCTTGTGTGATTTTGGATGGGAAATTTTCAGTCATCCGCCATACAGCCCGGATTTGGCCCCGAGCGACTACAATCTGTTCCTAACGATGAAGACGTGGCTCGGTACGCAACGCTTTGACACTGACGCTGAATTGCATGCCGGGTAAACTGGTTGAACTCGGAGGCGGCAGATTTATACAAAGATTGATAAGCTTGAAAAATGTTATGATAAATGCCTTAATATAACGCCGAAAAATAGCCTAAGAGTTTATCTTCAAAATGTGTATCATAAAAATTAGTTTTTTCACTTTGTTTATTTTTTATTTCAAAACGTTGGTCACTTTGTGGATTGCCCTCGTATATACTCTGTGGCATGGAAATCGCAACACCAAAAAAAGATAGCAGGTTTTTGACCAAACTTGACACAAAAGTTTAACTATTAAAAGATAGCAATTGATTATTTACAGAATCAAACTTTCTGCCTACACACCACTAACTTCTCAACATCACAGAATGAGATTTTATGTTAAGAGGCCTGTGCATCAAACTGTAAGGATTATGGTATAGGGTGTTGTTACTTGTGAAAGTAGATTTAATTTGGTATTTATCTGAGGCAATATAAACGCCAAGCGATGTGATGATAGAAACCCACTTTTTCAGCCCGTTCTCATATTGTAAGAGTTTATAAGGACCTATTTTTAGAAGATAATTTAAGCAAACATACATATAAGATGAAAATTAATAAAAAGACAAATATGATGTCCATGAGCGTTTCTGCACTGTGTTTTACAATAAATGTAAAAACTCCAGTTAACAGTTAAAACTACTCCCCGTACTACAGCACCGCCAGGCATTGAATGATATAACTGTTAACTGTCGTTACATGTCTGAACTGATATTCAGCACGATGTAACAATTTTGTGGTGTTATCATTTTTTAACCGCTTCTCGAAAAGTGTTATGCAATGACTATCTGCAGACACGTGTTTCGCTGTATCACAGCTCATCAGTGCAGCTATGTCATAAATTACGCGCGTCCTTTCTGTTGAAAGGCCGCTGCGAGAATGAATCAATTCCAAATAAAATTGATCCATTGCCGATGTTCGAATTTCGAGACGCGTTTAAAAAACGATATCACCACAGATAATCGCCCGCTCTCAGCGTTTAAATATGCAAATTAAATATTAAAATTTGTAGTGCAGTTATTAATGATGAAAATTAATAAAAAGACAAATATGATGTCCATGAGCGTTTCTGCACTGTGTCTTACAATAAATGTAAAAACTCCAGTTAACAGTTAAAACAACTACTCCCCGTACTACAGCACCGCCAGGCATTGAATGATATAACTGTAACACAGTGCAGAAACGCTCATGGACATCATATTTGTCTTTTTATTAATTTTCATCATTAATAACTGCACTACAAATTTGAATATTTAATTTGCATACATATAAGACTTTTTTGTAATTTTTTCCTATTTTGTCCATTAGGGTAGAGTATTACTTTCACTAGCAATTATCTGACGGTGACTCTAAAATTTCAGCACAAATTTGCAAAAGTTGTTGCTTATCTCACACCAAACTAAATGTTTAAAGTGTTTTTTTAACATAAATTAGATACAATATTTAAAAGGGTTACTTTGCTATATCTGAGTGACCGACAAAATTAATCTAATATAGTTCTTCAGTTAGCCACTGTGCTATTGGTATATAGTGACTGCAAACTTTGAAAAAAGAAGAAGAAACGCTAATTAGTAAGTAAATTGTTGTGTTTTCTATAGGTGATAAATAAAACTCTTCGGTTTTGAGAATTTACACAATTTAATGCCACAGTGTATCGACATTGAACTGTGCAAATTCTTAAAACCGAAAGTTTTATTTATCACCTATATAATAGAATTTTACCAAGTAAAAGCCTCATCAATCCAATGTTGTATTTTCTTTGTTAGATGTTTGTATTTTGCACTTTTTTGTTTATGATGTCGTATTAAGCTATGGAGTGTTCTCTGTCTAATGCTTCAATTAGTACAAGTAACCTTAAACACTGTTACAGGCTATGTTTTCATTCGGTGCTGGTTGTACCTTGGATCATCTCAAACTACAATACATAGAGACTTTCCAAATGAATACATTAAAAAATTGAACTATTATATTATGCACTCTTTGATACCCGAATTCATTGACCCCTTTCTAAAAGATGCAGCTAGAAACAAGACTACCCTGGAAGAAATATAATATTGACTGATAAACCCAAAAAGAAGCAGGAAGTTTCGACATTCTCAAACAACTGTATCCTGATAGGAAGAAGAACAAAAATAATTCAAGAGAGAAAAACAAAGACAAAATTCTAGAGACCTTAACTTTTGAGGTTGAACAAATGAAATAAAAGAATGTCATATGCAGAAATTATTGATATAGGGGTGTCTCAAAGATCAATTTTATGCCCACTATTGTTCTTACTTACATATACGACAAAATTCCAAAACCTATCTACTGGATCTGCATCGAATTTGCCAAGGGTGATCAAATCATTGAACAGAACACCTAGGCCTAACTAGGCCCGAGCCATTTCGGTGTTGGCGCCCATCCGTGGTATCACTGAGAACCGATCGAGCCCGCGCCAGCTCGTCTGCCTTGCGGTTGCCTTCTTCATTATTGTGTCCCTTGACCCAGCGCAGCTCAATACTGTTTGATTGTGCTGCTTGTTTCAAGGTGTTATGACATTCTTCTACTAGTCTGAGGTGATCTTGTGACCACTCACTGCTAGTATTGCTGCCCTATTGTCTGTAAGGATTTGGATATTCCTATCACGGATGTCACGGTGTAGGATTTCTTTTGCCTCATAGACTATGCCAACGATCTCTGCTTGCAGAGTAGTTGTGTGCTTCTCTAGAGGTATAGCTAGTGATAGGTCCATTTGTTGCGAGTAAATACCCGCCCCGGATCCTCTTTTGGTCGTCTACACTCCCGGTTCCTCTTTTTGTCGATACATTATAAGGTCTATTGAAGACGTAACAGGGTGGCAAATTGTCCGTCTTCCTTCCAAGGAACGATGTCTTCTTGACAGCCTTCTCTAAGAGGTGACAGTGTCTACCGGACTTGCCTCATTTGCACCAGAGTCTAACTCCTCTTCGTATAAGTCGAGAGGTGGAAGGCAGAGCATTGCCCCGGTGGTGCTGAAGCATGCTATCCTTTGCAACTGAGTCAGTTGCTTTGCTAAAGTTTTCTGTCTGGCTTTGGGCCACCAGACCAGTGCTCCATAGATTAGCATTGTTCCTACTACCGCTTTGTGCAGCCACAGTGCTATTTTGGGAGATAGCCCCCATGTCTGCCCCCACAGCCCTCCGGTATTGACAGAGAGAGACATGCTTTTTTACATTTTATTTTGAGATGTGGTTACCACGTCAGCTTGCCGTCGAGGATCACTCCCAGGTATTTGACTTGCGACGACAATGTCAACCGGGTGTTAAGAAGCTTACGAAGCTTCAGCTTACCTATTTTCATTTTCCTTGTGAAGAGGACAAATTCAGTCTTTGACGGGCTTTTGGCCAAAGACTGGTCATTACACCAGTGTTCAATTATTTTGAGGGCCTTCTGCATCAAGTTGCATATCACCGTCTCAAATCTGCTTGTTAGCAGGATGGTTATGTCATTTGCATATCCTATGGTGTGGAAGCTATTGTCGTTAAATTGCCGTAATAGGCTTTCAACAACTATGTTCCACAGGAGTGATGAAAGTACTCCACCCTGTGGGCAGCCTTTAGGAACGATCTTTCTGACAGTGGTATTTCCTACATTTATTGTGACTGCCCTATTTTCCGGCATGCATTTGATCCACCCACAAATTATGGGTTTCCCACCATGCGTGGAGAGGGCAATTCCCATTTTTCTGAAGGTCTTCTTATCAAAGGCATGTTCCAAATCAATTAACACGCCTAGGTGGACATTTTGTTGCCAAGAGATCGTTCGATTCGGTCTACAACAGTGTGCAGAGCCGACTCTGTTGATCTCCTCTGTGTGTATGCATGTTGGTTAGCGTAAATCGGATTCGTAATCAAAGCCGTCACGCGAATTAATCTTTCGCACAATTTCTATAATGTTTTTTACAACCAGGTTTTGGTATGCAAATAATTTTTTCTTTTCTCTATGCTAGAGTCTGGCTAGGTGGGCTGATGATATTCCAGCCCCCATTGGAGAAGGGCCGGGAATATACCATCCAAACCTATGTATATGTATGCTGATGATACATCTACTATAATCAGTGATTAAGCAAATTCTGATACAGAAAATATTTCAAAACATCTGTCGAGTAAATTATCTACCTGGTTTCATAGTAATCAACTAATCTACATAATTCCTTGGCGTAACGATAGATGAAAATTTAGATTGGGCTATCCATTTTTCAAATCTAACAACACTCTCAAAAGATTCCTATTATATCTAAAATCTTAAAAATTATTTAAATTTAGGGCAACTAAGATGTTGATTGTTGAGTTACGTAAAGATGGTTCAATATTTCGTAATCCCTTTCTCCAAAGTTTATTTTTATTTTGCTAATTGTACATTCGTTTACGATATAAACATTTTCAATAGCTGTACAAAGGTACACTCTTGTAAATAAAAATAAACTGTGGAGAAAGTGATTACAAGTTATTTTATATAACTGAGATACGAGTTATGCTTCTGAGGTACCTCGCCTTCATGGAAGTTAGAATTTATCTCACAGAAGCGTATTATCAAGTATAAAGTTATAGATCGCACGAAATCTTGTAGGCCGTCCTTTGAAATGCTAGGAATATTAATCTTACCTTCTCTAATTATATGTTAGAAAATATTAACCTGGGGGTGTTCAACTGACTAACAAGTAAAATAAAAACAGAGTCATCTCCATCAATGTATATAAAATGTTATTCTCATTTCTAAGAGAAAAATCTTATTTATATTAGCGAATATTTTTAGCAAAGAAACACTTACGAACAAGCTGTAGTAATAAATATATTTTTGACGCGTGTCATATGTTTTCACTGTACATCGTGGACAATAAATAAATAAATATAAATAAACCATTTGGGAGACATCTATTGTCTATTCAATTAGAGCATATTATGACAGAATATTATTTTCCGGAGAAAGTATCCTAAGAAGAAATGAACAAAGCCATATAGAAGAATATTGAATTGAAAGAAATTAAACAAGATGATCATATTTTATTCAAACTTGCTAGTAAGAAAAAAAATGTTGATTTGGTTGCAAGAGTCATAATGAAGTAGACATTGTTTATGAAATTAAATATTTTGTAAAGCCCTGAAGAAATACTTTCCTTTTAAAAATTAAACTATTTGGGAAATTAATATGTAAATTGTCTCCATCCGCAACTACAGGAATCTGGGAGCGTAAGAAGCAATTACCATCCATATTTCTGTAATAGGCAATGTATTTCAAAAAGTAACTAGCGTCTTTTAGAATTAATTTTAAATAGGAATATATAATATAGAACTCCTAACTAAAAATGAAACACAACCAGCTAACTATTTAATAACATAACAAATAGGAAACAAAATCAATTTCTAACAATGTTGCAGAAAAACTATAGTTAAATTAATTTTGTTATATTCTGTTATGTAGTTTCTTTCTAATTGTGATTGAATATATCATATAAATTATTCATATTCAAAACATACAATAGGAATCTTTATTAAAAAATTACCGTCTATTGTTGGAGCCATGGAAGGTCAGTAATTACAGTTACCGCTCAGCATTGTCCAATAAATTAGCACAGGCGCACCTGATGAATAATTTTTTGGCAGCCCCGTAAATCCGAGACGACGGTCGCATACTGAAATTATGCAAATACCAATATTTCCTCCATTACTCACAACATTACGTGTAATTATTTCAATTTGCCCCAATCTACATTCCTGATTACCTTTAATAGCCCTAATTTACCCTCCGGAATTGAGTTGTAGCAAGACGCACTTATAATACCAATAATAATCATGCCTTAAAATATATTAATTTCCCATCATTATGTGTAATATTATAATATATTATTAATATTTATGTTTACATTTTAATGTGCCGACACTAATTAAAGATAATTTCCTGAAAAAAAAATTACCGACCTTACGGTAATGCCACGGTGTGGTGTTGAGAGGAAAAATATATTCAAACGGCCATTAATGTAAATCATAGTTAATTGTTTAATTATACATTTTATATCTATGAATAATTGGCCGTTATTGCCTTTTCAATACTTAAACACGATTTTATATGTAAATTGATAGTTCTTTTAATAAAATACAGTTAAAATTTATGTGTTTACCATTAGAACCGAAACGGGTTTTATAATAACATATTTTTAATTCGTAGAAGAACAATTTTAATGAATATAATACAAGGTTTATGTTATAATTTCCCATATGATGAAACAAACTAAAAAAAAACGCATATTTTGATAGAGTTAATTTGGACATAATCTCTTAATAGATTTTCTAAAACTGAATTTTTTATGAATTAATAATTTAACTTAGAGCCACCAATTGCAATACATAGTACAACAATACTACAATCATATTTGTTCATTTAAAAAATTTACAATTTAGCAAAATGTTTTGTTATAAATCAAAGTACGAGCAGTTGTCCATGCAAGACAGGAATATTTATATTCATACAAAATTGTTTTATGCGAACCAATAAAATGGAATTCGGAGATTTTATTTTCTGTGAACATATTAAAAATAAGTATAAAATATTGAATTTTCATAAGAGTGCAAAGGATTAAGTGTATTAAATAATTTTTGGACGTATTAGGGTTTGTACAGAAATCATATATTATTAAACATTTGGCATAATGGCCTGTTTAGTTGAGCCAAATCTCAACTAAATATTAATAAATCTCAATACATTGAATTAATGTTCCCTGCCAACAACTGGTGTTTCGATCTATTTTGTATCTCATCAACGTAGCCCAGTTCAAGTCAGGGAATCTGAGTCAAGTCAAAAAACATTTATTGGTTTAGGTGAATATAAAATAAGTAATGAAGGAAAAGGCGATAGTTTAGCGAAGGATAATTAGTCTTCATCTAAGACGCTAGCAGCCCCCGAAGGGAGGTTATCAGCGACTTGTAGGAGAAATAAGGTCAGGGATCCTTTTTTTAGGAAAAGTTCACGCAGGAATCTGCTGGTATCACTGTTTCGAAATGCAATACTCTAACGTCTGGGTGTAATAGGTCAAGGTTGGGTTAGTCTTGGTCATGAAATGGAGTTAATCACTTTGGTGATCTATCTGCAATAAGATGGTTAAATGTTTTTAAGTTTTTTTTTTTTAAATGGGAATGAATGGCATCCATTTATGCAGGGCAGCTATGAATAGAAGGCGAGATCTGCATGTATCGTTTATGTGTATTGAGAGCAGGTGGTTTAGCTTATTTCAGAAGTGAAATTCAGTATATATGACCTTTATGGCTGGTTAAACATGATTCCCCAGATAGAAAGTGGAGGTAGTTTACATTTTCGGAAGCAGATTGTTTGCGTCTTGGTGTGGTTAATTTTCTGCCCAGGCGTACGGGTTGTTGTATAGGCTGTCCAGTTTGAGAGATCAGGCAGTTGTCCTATGCTGTAGAGAAATGGAGATGACATAGATATTAAAAAGATAAGGGCTCAACTCAGTCGTCTTCGAAAAAGAAACTCGGCGGTGAGTTGTCTCAGCCACGTTTGTAATTGTAAGCGGGACAGTTCGAACATGGATAAATCTAGTAGTACGGCAGAGTAAACATGTCCTCGATAAATTCTTCGTGTCGCATTTTGAAACAGATAGCTAGGTTAGAAGTGCTTCTAACGCCACGGTAGCCTTATTATTGGTCTGGAATTACGCTGTGAATTATTCAGAAAAATTAAGGAGAATAAGTTTAATTCTTTCGAATGCCTTGCCGATGATGATGGGGAGAGAAATAGGTCTTTACGATTTGATGTCAGCAATTGGTTCACCATTTCTTATAATGATTTTGTTTGTTCAGAAAATAAGCTGCCGAGACGCAAACATTTAAGGGATCAGAGATGAAGGATAGCTTCGAGAGAAAGGTATAGGATGAGGCAGTAATTATTTCAGTTATGGCCGGCTCTTGCCCTTTCTTGGCGCAGCGAGGATTTCTTCAGGGCCGGCGAGTCAATTGGTGTGAAAAATATTGCATGTTAAATTGAGGTTTTGGGATTGGAGCAAGTGCGTTTGAGGTGATCGGCGAAGATCTGAGTTCTACGTTTTTACTTTCTGGGGAATTATTTGGCTCATAAGAGATTTGAACTGGCCTGAATTTTGCACCCGGTTGGTACCCAAGACTAAAATTTACAGATTTCGTGGACATCTGGGTGTTATTTTATTTGGAGAGGTATTAGGCCAATTCCATTCAATTTGAATCACTGAAATGCAAGTTATGTGACGGCAGTGGCTCAGGTAGAAAGTGAAAGTAATTCACATTTTCGGAAATATATTTCTCTTCGTGTGGTTAAATTTTAGAGCGAAATCTAGACAGTACTGATTGTTATATGTGTCACCGGCTTATGGCTGCATGGTAGTTTTCGTCTGTTTAAGCGAGAAATGCGGATGACGTAGATATTACAAAATTAAGGCCCAGTACACATCTTTAGAGAAGATCAGTCCAGAGCGATAATACGTTTGATTGGTCGCTGCAGCAGATAACCGTGCAATGTTTTCAGTAAAGGTACTTTGTGGAGAGTTGCATCAGTCGTTCTGTATCAATCAAGTAGTACAGAAAAGTAAACGTGTCCTCGGTTATTTCTTTGTGTCGCATTATAAAGCAGACAAATGACTGGTTTAGAAATGCTTCTAGCGCCGCCGAAGCCGTGGTAGTGATCTGGAATTATGTTAATTATGTTACAGAATAAAATGTGAGAATTTATGTTGGCGCAACGCCTTGCCGATGACGGGGAGGAAAAAAATAGGTCTATACGATGTATGGTTTTTTTATGATGATTATGTTTGATTGAAAAGTACGCGGCAGAGAGGCATTAATGAGAGCGGAGATAACGAAAATCGCATTGAACGGTGTCTTATAAGGGGATGATTAACTCTGGCCAGCCGAGTTGCTCTTACCCCCTCAGTGGTGGAAGGGGGGTTTTAGGTGGTCGGTAAGCGTGTAGGCTTTCATATTCAATTTCAAAGGAGTTACCGTCAATAAGAACTGAGTAATTATCTCATTTATTCTCGCTAGTAAGAGATTTTCAAATCATACAGCATTTTGCATCCTGTCGATAACCAAGACCAGAAGGTGGACTTTGATCATTTCTGGGTATGCTTCTTTATCTGGAGAGGCATTGAAACTCTATTTGATTTTAATCGTTAGGAATCGGGTGTTCTTCCATTACCTAAAATGTTGGCGGTTTTTAGTTTGATAAGATAGACGGAGGGAGATAGCGGCATTTGCGGCAGAGTTGATAATTGTAGGAAGTGTGGAAATGGCATGTCTGATATCATGGATGGTGAGAAAAATAGCGGGAGGAAGTTAAGCGGCTAGCGTGGAGTCCAGTCTGCATTTTTATAATCGTTGACGTTTTTAAAGGTTGATGGTGAAATAGCTTCCCATCTAATTGAAAAGGAGGTGACGATGGAAATGTGGTGCTGGCGATAGATTGGTAAAGAGAGGCATACTGGTGGACAAACGAAAAATTGACCAGGTGACTAGAATGTGGTCAATAGTGAACTCTTCTTAACGGTAGGCAAATGCAGCACTGTTCGTGACAGCGAACACGCCCAGGTAAAGGGTTTTGTATCGTTTTGTAGTAGGTGAATTCAGATAGATGTGAAAGATGTTGACACGTTCGCTGCCGTCGCTGTCAATATGATCGAGAATGAAATTTCCTTCCAGGCCGACTCGGTCTATACGACTGAGAACATCATCTTGTGCATGGCGCTGACACGCCAACTTCTTGGTCTGAAATACATTGATCAATATTGACTGACCAAGTTGGCGTGGACTAACGGCTGCGACATCCCAGTTTTTGGCGTGCAAATTATACAACACGATAAATTACGCTAAAATACAAACAAACAAATGTACACGCGAAGCAAGCTCAAACTTTATTGTAAAACCAAAACTAAACATCCTAAACATATTGACAAAACAATACACAGGACATCAAAAACGTAAATTCTGAATTTTTAAACACGATTAAATGTAATATCAAGAAATAAACAAATTCTTCCAGAAGTCATTCCACACTATACCTGTGTATTTTGTTGAAACACTTTAGGGATATGTAAGTTTCTTCTTCATAACCTTTACAATATAATCTAATCTTGCCCAAATTCCTTGCTATGCGCCTGTTGTGAGTTTCTACACACTTTTGGTTTTTTGACTTAAACTTCTCCTAACTTATGACGCGATCGAATGTTAGGTGAAAAATGCCTATGTCGGAATAATTTACTTCCTTGTACATAATCCAGGCGTCTACCACAACAGTATTTAGCAGTATTTTGAAAGCTAGCTTTCTGTAGCATTCTAGAGTTTTTCTAAGTGGTGACTGATATGCGGTCAATTGATCTCACTGATCGAAAGATCAGGCTATTACCATTTGAGGTTTTTCTTTTATTTGTCCTCGACTTTTTCTCACTTGAACTGTTGAATTGGAATGTGTTGTTGAGAGCATCAATACATATCTCTTATCTCTCCAGGAAAGCACGGTAATTTTCTTGTGCAATATTTTTTGCAACTTTGGTTTTTTCGGGACTACAAATTTTAGATTACCTTTTAGGTTTTTTCTCAATGTACCGATCAGATACGTTTATCTTCTTATGAGTTGTTCTGCTAAGGCTAGGCTAGTGTACCAATTACCGGCAAATAGTGTCCTTCCGCAATTCTCCATTACAGCAAAACTTGAATATCTTGATGCCGTATCTATGACTTTTGGTCTTTATGTAGTGACGCATTATCAATCCACCATGGAATGGTATCAATGATTCGTCGATGCAGACAGTACCGTCTGAGTTTGAAAGTTGTGAACCACTTTATTGATCAATGTTTGAATTTTATGAAGTCTATCATTATTTATATTGGTTTTATTGCCGGCAAAGTGAACCATCTTCAAAAGCAGTTTAAACCTATTTCCACCCATTATCGCAGGAGAAAACTCGTTTTTCAATATTGGTTCTTTGCACCAATAGTCTGAAATTCAAACTAACTATTCCCATGTATACAAGTAATCCGAAGAAGCTCTTTATTCCATATATATCTGTGGGAATCCAATTGTGTAATCTACAATAAGCAGTAACATCGTTTCCAGCAACAAAAGTTTGCATTGCATATAAATTGGCTTGTTCGGAAATAAATGCAAATATATGATCGTAAATCAATGCAGAGAAACTGTTTATAGTCACTTCATCATTCAATAGTTCAGATAATGTTTTTTCGACTCCAGGTTCTTTTGTAAATTGGATAAATGCGGGCTGCTTATCTCTAGGTATTTCCACTCAGGTCAATCCGGTTTCAACATCTTCATTGTCACATACTGCACCCTCTAGGACATCACTGTTTTCCTCGTCAGTTGTGTTATACACATTTTTGGTACTAGAGTTTGCCAGGGAGCCAACAGCTGATCCTTCTAGATCTATATTTTCGAGTACAAGTAATAAAATTATCATACAATATAACCAAAAACAGCGAGAGAAAAATAAACTTACCTTCTAGGTCAGACGACCCATTCTGAATTTCATAATTTCTTGACACGTTAGCGGCTTTTCGTTAATATCTGTTTAGCCCAGACATAATTTTAATTTTAATGTAAGGGTCTTTTAGTATAACTGCTAGAAGTTTGTGAGCTAGCGTAAGAGGATTGTAGAGAATTTATTTTAATGAAATCCATCATAGACACCCTTACAGTGAGTTATTATCGGACTTCTACAGACTAAACCCACTCCTCTGTGGTCACTGTTGTGACTAGTGCAGGACCAAAAAGGTCTTCATTAGTCTATAATGTTATAAAGTAGTATATACAAGTAATGTCATAGTTTGAATTGGCCGCCAATTTTGCAGATGGCGCCAAATGTCAGTGTGCATTTATGATGTAGATATATAGTGAATTAGTTCTCAATAAGCCATGGAGCGATACACACCTCAAGATCGTGGATTAATTGTTACTGCTTATTTGACAAATTTTAAGTCTGTTGTTTTAACGGAACGTGAATTTCGTCGTCGTTTTTTTGTGTTTCTAGGGCACATAGATTCTTCATGTAATGCAAAAAGATTGCATCGTCTCAAAGTGACTCTCTGGTGCGGCATTTGCAGTGAAAAAGTAATAGGTCCTTATTTTTTTGATGACGCCGATGGCGCCGTCGTAACCGTAAATGGCGAGCGTTACAGACAGATGTTAAACGAGTTTTTTTTGCCGGAAGTTGCTGCATTGGGTCTCGATCATTGTTGGTTTCAACAGGATGGAGCAACCTTTCACACAGCTCGGATAAGTATGGAGATTTTGAGACACCAATTTCCAGGTCGAGTGATATCCCGTTTTGGAGATTTGAATTCGCCGTCCAGATCGCCAGATCTAACAGCACCAGACTTCTTCCTTTGGGGCTTTTTAAAATCTCGCGTTTACCACAATAAATCACGAACCTTGCAAGACTTAAAAATTAACATTGAAAAAGAAATTGCGAATTTGGAGCCAGATGTTTTGCAAGCAACAATTCAAAATGCCGCAAAACGAGCGTAATTATGCATCAACTCGGGAGGTGGCCATTTAAGCGATATAATTTTTCCAAGTAATGTAACCAATATTACACTTTCAAATAAATTTTTGATGAAAAGAGAGCTCTTCTTTAGACTAAGTAGTGACGCATAGTTGAACGAAATTTTCTTGAATTATGCCAGATGGGGAATTAACTCAACTTTTTGTTGAAGGCGGTGCGGGCGTTTTTCGTTTCGCTAGGGAAGTTGGGGCCATAGTCTTTGCTCATTGAGGGAGACTGGATGGCAAGCCGTTATTGGTGCCTAATATCCAAACACAGACAGGAAAAGGAATGGTAGAGAAAAGTTGGTCCACTCGAATCATCATAGTGGTTGTAATGAATTTCTTCTCGATGGTAGTGATGATCGATGATCTTATGATGAGGGAAACGGAGTTTTAATTTGAAGTTTTAACTCTCCAGATAAACCTTGAAGCAAGATAATACCATACAGGTGTCATAATAGTTGTTCTAATTCTTTGTTGATGATTGTATATGATGTTGATTTATTTTAGAACATGGTTTTAAAATTTAGGGCCAACATTACACATTGAAAATTTGCTCTAAAAATTTGTTCTAAAAATGTGTTATCTTAATTTTTACTAACATTATCGTTTCGATATTTTCAATCAATTACATAGTAAGTAGTAGCTTGTATTGAGTGAAGTATTAAGTGTAGGCAAGTATTAATGGAAAGTTAAAATTTTCAAACTTTGATAAAATCTCTAGGTTTCTACAATTCGTACAATTGCTAATGAATTTAGATTATATTAGTGGTCAAAGAGGTTGTTGGATAGATTGTAAATAGGAAGGTATTATTTTAAGGGTTCTTAGTGCGAAACCACTACCACCGTTTTCAACATAATGTAGGGAAGAGAAGCTATTGGGATTAAGAAATAAGACAGCTCTTTGTTTCAGTAGAGGGTGGCAGATCATTTTATACATTTTGATTGCACTGTTTATGTTTATACCTTCTCATTGATATGTTAAATTTTGCGCCTTAAGTTTTCGATAAACGTAAAACTAATGCCGATATATTATATATTTACTCGCTTGAAGCATAATTTAATAATAAAAATACGAAAGATTTCTTTCTACAACAATACTGATGTTTATTTAACAGAAATAAACACTTTAATACTACTGTTGCTAATTATACCATATGATTTTAAGTAATTAAATATCAAAAGTGGTACTTGCCAGAAAAGTCATTGTTGTATGTATGTAAGTGATTTAGTTTTGAGGTTAATAACACTTTTATTGTAGATGTATAAAACGTTTTGTATTTTTTAATTATTAATAAATTCACATTTGTTTTTCAGAGGTGATTTTTAAATTATAAATTGCAGGTTTTGCTACAGTACAATTACTGCATATGTTTTATTTACGCATAGATAATGATAGTCCTAAGGCTAGTTCACTTAATGAGTAGTGTAATGTTCACCGCTAATAATTGATTAGTATTAATTATTAATTGGTTTTACCGCAGGCAAATTCACTGTGCATGCTTTTAACTTGTTTGGCTGCAAATATCCTGATATATTCTAAACACGTACGTGCAATATTCCACGAAGTGCTGGAAGCAATTGATTTTAGAGAACTAATATTGACGAAATTGCATATTTCAAATATTGATTAATGTATGTATATATTTTTTAGTAAAATTTATATTGTTAACGGTGGAGGCTTCTACTTCGTTATACATAATTCTTCACAAATAAAAAAACTTCTAGTTTGATAATGACAAGTTAAAATTGTCGAAACTATAGTCACTAAATAAAGTCCGTGTTATACAAACAAAGTTAAAAGGTTTTTTTATTTGTAAAGTTTATATGTCAATTCTTAAGTAAATAAATAAATTAATGGAATATGTAATAGTTTGAAAATGTTTATTACTAAAATAATATTGATGAAATTTTAGTTTAGTGTTTTTTAATTGGCAAAACAAGTGCTTGCCTAATTACTGCATTATTATCATCAATAAAACACATCTGATTGTAACATAATAAAGTTACATTCAAAACATACATCTTTAATCTTTTTCATTTATTCATTTAATTATGTCTATTTGAATATAGTGTAAAAGTTCATAAATACAAAAAAAAGGTTAATCAAGTTTAAAACCCGTATAAGAAGCTTAAGAATATAAATACGTACAAGACGTAACATCTTAAAACTAAAGTATAAAATTTTAAAACGAACGAATTATTAATATTCTTTGCACTTATTTCTATAAATAATAACAGTGATCTTCAGTTTTATTATTGTTACCGTACTCTTGGTTTAAAAATATTAATGATATTAAATGATTAAATACAACTCATTTAACATTCTTATTTAAAATAACGTTATAATTATGTTCGCCTTCAGTCCAACACGGGGATAAAAATTAACATTACAATTAATTAAAAAAACGCTGTTAAATATTTATGTGCTCGAGTTCACGCCTTGTAACCATCGACAAAGTAAATTATAACATAATTAATCCTCAGAGGCTCATTTAGATAAATATAACTGTCATAATTCATCATACCTTTAGCACAATTAAAAATTAACGTAGTTATTTTAATGAGATAAAAATGTGTCTATTTAATGAAAGGAGTTAAAGGAGCGTAAAATATTACTTGAATAATGGAAACAGTTATAATCTTGGAATATAAATGCACAATTGTAAGAAATAAAATGACAAGCCTAGAAATCTCAAAATACAATCTTTAAATATTCTGATGGTGTAGATAATACAAAATAACATTAGATTATTTTTATTTTCAGTCGCCTGAAAATTAAATAATATCATGGAACATAACAAGTGTTTCAAGTGTTTTCGTCACAAAATTTACATATTTGGTTTCATCAAGAGTGAAGCTCAACAAGTATCGATAATATTAAAAACATTGGAGTTTGAAGAGACGTTTGACAACGTACTGCACCTTTACTTTTAAGCAAAAAAGAAATAATGAAATATGCAAAAAATACAAAAGTACCTTTAATTTCATTTTGACAATTGAAAAATGATGCCACTAGGCCATTGAACACAATTTTCTATTCATTCATATCATTATTAGTAGGTCATCACATCAGTCCTTAGTTAAATTAACATTTAATGAGAAAATTTAATTTCTACTAAAACCTAAATCTAAGGCCAGGATTAAAGAGTTGTGGAAGTGTAAATTTAATAGAACGGCTAGAAAATTTCAATATATATATAATAAAAATAATAAACATTTATTTTGTTTACTTCTTTATGAACTCTATAATTATGCCGCTACTTTCATTATAATTTAAACATACACATATACTGTTAAATCAATGCAAACGCTTATAGCCGACTGAACGTGCTAATTAATAATTAAATTTCATTATGCCATGCGTATTTACTTCACCCATTACTTTTCAGTTCCTATTAATTAGTGTTTATGTTTTCGTTTTCGTAGTACAAATCAACATTTCCTCGGATCATAAATAAATACAATTAACGAATTCTGGATAACACATAATTTATCTGCTGTGTCGGCGCTAATTTAATCGTTATTTTATTCGGTCGAATAAATTTTCAATAAGTGACTTTTTTTGAAATAATATAATGCCATTAATTATTATAATTAAAACTGTATATTTAATGAGCATGATGTTATTGTTCAAGTTTGGTAATTCTTTCTGCTGGTGGCGTTTTAAATTAAAACAGCTATTTTTTTGTTATGTGAAGGATTCTTTTGTCGATGCAAAATATTTACATTTGTTCAATTCTAATCGAAACCTAGAACTCATGATTAAATTAGTCAAGCAATATTAAAACGAACTATAATTATTTTGTTGAAAAGATCTTAAGAGTTGTAAAAAAATATACATCTCTCAAATTAATTGACATATTTAACTACAGTTCTGGGTATTCCATGATCGATGGCAAGATGAACACTTTAACAAGTTTATAACTTTATTTATATGATCTAAATTAAATTTTAGCTAAATTAAATGGAGATTTGATTACCAAATAATAATAACGAGTAGTAACTCGAAGAATTAAAAATGTAGGAACTTAGGCTTATTCTAAACGATTAACTTCTTTCTAAATATTGTTACAATGACGCACTACCCTACTGAGAGCATCATTACAATTTGTCCGTCTAAATACGGGCTCAAAAAATATTTTATCCCTCGCGTGATATTGCGGAACATGTATATACATTAATAAATTTGATAATGGTATACAATCAATTTTAGTATTAATGATATTATAAGCTAAACATACATCAAAGAAAATGTGATGATCAGAAAAAAACTGTAAACCTAAATATTTTAACAATAAGTGATCATTTTCACTAGAATACATTATATTACACTTATACACATATACTTCACAAAAACCTTTTGTACACGTTCAATGCGATCGCAGTGGTATTTATAGTTAGGTGACCAAATGACACAGCACTAATCAAGAACTGACCGGACCAGTGAAACAAATAAATTAATAAAGCACCGCATTTCTTTAATTAATTTTAAGCGTTTTATAAATCCTAAAATGTATTTATTAATAATGGCATCTATGTGAAAATGAAATTTAAAATTCTGATCAAAAATTACACCAATATCCTAAATTTGCGATAATCTCTCTAATTCAATGTCATTTAATGTGTATTGAAAATTAGAGCTATTTGATATATTCCTTGCAAATTTTATGTTTTACATTTACTGATATTAAGTTCCCATTGTCGGAACATCAATCCTGCAAAATCAAAATATCATTTTGAAGTAGTAAACATTCTGCACTTGATTTAATATGACGACAAATTTTGAGGTCATCAACAAAAAGAAGATATGATAATTTAAGATGAGAGCCAATATCGTTCACATAAAAGAAACACTGTTGGTCCAAGGTGGGCACCTTGCGGTACATCTGCCTTAGCACAAATTGGATTAGATAGAGAATTTTTTAATTTAACAAACTGCAAACGATTTGTATTTAATGTTTTAGTGCAAAGAGCTAAATGACTAGATTATCACATATTAAATTATCTACTTCCGAAACGGCGCATACGGGAAGTAAGCCCATATCACACTCATCTTCTGTCCATTTGATGTTGGGTAGATTGTAGCCGTCTAGAACAACGACGGTCGAATTTGGATGGAGTTGAGTTATTTGATCGACGCAGGTTGAGTGGTCCTGGCATTTAATTAAAGGGCTATTTGGTAGCATGTAAATAGCGCACACAATGGATTTTTTGAGTTTGCTACAAATTCAACCCAGATTTCTTCACGATCATGACAATCAACAACTATGAGATCAAAATCTTCAACGAGAACCGCATTATGAAATTTCAAGAGTTTCTTGTATTTTGGTAGTAAATTGATAAATCTAGGTGTTTGTTTTGGTGGCGGTATGACTGGAAATATCTTAGAGGTATAAGATTTTTCCCCAAATTTAAAATCTTTGATAATGACACCATTTGGCCATGCATTAGGATTCAATATAGATGGTATTGCAATTTCCTTTACACGGACTTTGAATGACGTGCTAATATCAACTTTAAATAATTGATAGCATTTTATTTCTGAATTAGAACCAATTATATGCCTAACGTGATTGCTAATTCTTTTAACAGTCGTGTCGGGGTCTACGCGTGAGATTTGAACCCACTTTCTAGTTTCACGACTAGCAGTGAAACTAAAATTCTGAATATTTGGTTTCTCTATTTGGCCTTGGACCGCAGAAACATTTTGCTGGTTTACAGTATAACCAGGAGGGTGTCATTTTTCTGATATCTTGCAATCACGGTTAGTCGGAATTTGACAAATATTCCCTTACTATAAAACATTTTGTGTCGTATCATATAAGATCCAATGTTTTGCTTGGTAGAAACCTACCAGAAATATAGCATTTATTGCCTTTATTTCTGCTACGTATGCGTCAGCATAGATATATTTTTGAATCAAAAACTGCGTTGTTATTGTGTCAATCCTGTATCGAACATAATCTTATTTTCAGTGGCAATGATTTAAAAATGTTGTATTCAAGTAATATATGCAAAACTTTTATTTGGAACTTTCCTCTATTAATGATATAATAGATGGCTAAAAAACTATACGAAACTAGTTCTGACTACTTATCTATTTTCCTCCCTCCTTGTCGCCCCAGCCTCGCCAGAATATTCACCCTGTTCCCATCATCTCAAATCCACTTTCTCATGGTTCTACACACATCCACCCAATCCTCCCTTGCATTCCTCTACTAGTTGACTTCACGTATCCTTCCCGTTCTCACACAGCACGCATTCTCAGTATCCCTCGCTCATCCATTACTTCTAGTCTTTCGTTACGCATCTCATTCTTGACCCTCTCCTTTTTTCTAAAGCGTTTATCCTCCAGGTACCTTGGCCTCCCTGTACTAGCTACTCCCGATAGCTCTCATTGTATTCACTCTTTCCCATACATTCTTGTCTCTCTTGCCTCTCGCCACCTCCTTCGCCGTCTCATACACCCATCTCGCAACATTTCATCATACTTTAGGTACTCCTTCATGATCCTATCTGACAAACCCCAACCTCTCATACATTTTTCTTCTTTGCATTTCCCATCTACTCATAGGAAGGATATATCTACCTCCTTCACCAATCTCCCCTCATCTAATCCCCACAGTTTCATTTCATACCTGGCCATTCTCCGTATCGTTTCACTCCACACGCTCTCTCTATTCATTTCTTGGAGCAGTATGTATTGAGGCGTCGTTTTCTTTATCCCCAACAAGTGCTTCAGGAATCACGATTGTTCTCTCTCCAAAGTTTATACCTCCTAATCCCCCATATATAGAGACTCATCCATTCATCCCAATCTCACTACCCCCACACTTTCCTCGTCTCTCCCTATACTCACTTGATTCAAGAATTCAAGTAATAAATAAGTAAAAAGCGGCCTCTTATTTAATCAAGAAAGCGATAAAACGGAGAAAACCTATATTGACAATATCTGGTATTTTCTTATTTCCTGCATATTAAATTTATTTAACAGTCGAAACTTAAGAACATAAGAATAGCCAAATAAAACCTACCAGTTCTAAATAATATAGATAAAGAAAATTTCAAGGTCCACTTAATAATATTTATTTTGGACAGAATAATAATATACTTCACAAAAATATAAATATCCTTAAAATACAACTTTTTTCTATTTCCGAAAGTCAAGTCGGCGCTGAAGGGAACGTGATTTCAAAGTGTGGTTTAAGCAAAAGCGACGGAGGTTTTCAACGAGCTGGCAGAAGAGGACTTCTATCACTGCTTTCAACAATGGAAACGTCGTATGGAGCGGTATAGGGATCGCCAAGGGGAGAACATTGTAGGTGATGAAACCTTAGCTGTAATTAGTGACGAATAAAAAGTGTTATGACTTCAGTCCAGTTTTTTAATAACCACACCTCGTACATAAACGAAATCATACCTAGACTAGTGCAAATACTATTGCAATGTATACTAAAAAATAAACAAGTACACGAGTAAAAAGAACCAGTTGTTGACTCGAATAGAAAGGAAAGTCTAGGAAGAACAGAATGGTGAATTTTTCCTAATAATTCTGAGAAAAAAAGGGAAAATGTAATCATTCTGCTTGCCTACTAATTGGCAGAATATAAATCAGCAGACAACATCGTGATTGGATATGAATTACATCTATCTTGCAATTTGATATTCGGTTGTACACTGGAAAAAATCTGACAAGAGAAGATAATAAAGTAATTTTAGGCACAAAATCTACAAAATCCAATTCCGTTAAATATTCATCGCAAAAGCAATCGAATGGAGGGAAATTGCGTAAGACGTACAGCAGTGATTACAATATATACAATCCACGACGACGTCAAATATTTTTCCAAATATTGCAAACCTCATTGATTTGATAATAAAAATGTATTCAAGTCTTTTACGTTGTAGAAAATTAACTAATAATTTGCCGCTGAAGTCATAAGTTTCGTGTGATTAGGAGCTACGCATTCTTCGAACAAAATATATTGGATTCAAACACCTTCTCTCCTTATTATCCTAATCTGCAGGAAATATTCCTGTATGATGGACCACCACGGTTGGTTAATAGTATTTAATATGTCATTATATAAAGGTATTAATCTTTTTGATAGACAGAGGCGTAGTGACCAAAATTGCTAAACTGACTCCTTTGGCTTTTACGAACGTCTAATTTATTTGTATAAACATCGCAAAGACATTTGGTAGCAACTGTTGCGTTATAACTCAAGACAAAACTCCAAAAACATACAATGCAGAATATGTATCTCTTCTAGTATTTGGAATGTCATTTCACCATATATTGCAGAAAAATGAAATTTAATTATTTACGAGTAAACAAGTCACTCTAGCGTTAACCTAACACCCATAATCGTCTTTTTGAAATATAAAGTAGCCTTTAGAGTTTTGGATTATCATATTTAATAATATTTGACCAGAGCTATGGATCTTTTTAATAAACAAGAGCCCTAGAGATCAAAAATGCTGAGTTTCTTAGAGAACCATCTGTGGCTTTACGAACGTCTAATGTATTTTAATAAACATAGCAAAGATATTTGGTAGCAACTCTTGAGAAACTCAAAAAACATACAATGCTGATTATGTAGCTCTTCTAGTATTTGGAATGCCATTTCACCAAAAATTGCAAAACAATCAAATTTAATAATTTAACGAAACAAGTCACTATCGTTAAAATGCCTTTGGTACGACTTGGAAGTTCACAGTGATCTGATAAATCGCAAACTAACATTCACATATACAGAAACATTATTACTTTCCCGCTACCGTAATATTTTTCACTTTTTAGAGCTACTCTTTCATTGATTACATCTTCCGTGGTTTTAAAACAATGTTTTTCGTGATTGAATGGCATACACCCAAGTCAATCATTAATTTGGTCCTAGGAATTGTAGAAAAGATCAACGAAGGGGAATACCGGATTTACAAAGTACCCAGAGGCAAACGTAGAGTTATCATATGAATCGGCTAACCCTTTATGCTGCAAAAAAAATAATTTGATAAATTTAATACCTTTGAACTTAATTCGGATTAAGGAAGAAATTTTTAATCTAGTTGTTTTCAATCAACAAGGCACTATGGGAATGAATAAATCACCACAAAAAGGTAGTCTAAAGACTATCAATAGATTCGTATCGATAAAAATGCATCTTAATTAAGGATTTATTGACGCTCTAGTCTAGCTATCTGAATTTTGATTTATTTTACATACTGATGCTGCATAGTTGTTATCATTATTTTATACAAATGAACCCCGGTTTTGCAGGATGCTTCAAATATAGTATTCACAAAGGCCATCGCTTAGATAACAATGTTTAGGCCTTTTTACCACATTGGTTATTCTTTACAACTATTTTATGTGATGGCCGAAAAAAAAATAAAAAATTCCAAGAGTCTCGTCTTTCTTCCAGAGATGAGGGTATAAAGACAAGACCCTCGAAATATAATTTTAATTTTAGAGGTGTTCATTGAACATGTCAGGATTACTTGGCAGGCATGACTTATAGGTCTATTACCCAAAGAAGTAATTTTTTTTAGTTCTACACAGAGCCGGGGACACTGTAGAACTTATTAACTTTACCACGGAATGATTTGTTACTTAAGAAATATGCATTATTCAAATCAAATCAATTTATGAGCAAGTATTAATACCAAACACAACAGGAAATCTTTGACATACCACAAATATTGCATCTGTATTTTTTCGTAAAAGTTTCTGTATTATAAAGGGTCACCCTTGACAGCTAAAGGTAAAGCCTAGAACGAAAACCAACCTCACGAATTAGGAATAATTTTCTAGTTTTTAATAGTGACTAAAACTCTCAAGCAGACTTCTTTCTGGTTGCTAACTAGATAACTATTTTTTTCTGCTATACAGGTATATTGCAACGTAATTATGTTATAAATGAACATGGAACACTGTCAGATCTTGTGATAACTTCACAAAATATTAATTGCAATGTCCAACATTTCTCAGAAGCTGCAGTACCTGAGGACACACATCACCCTGGATATAGATTATACAATTCCATCGTTGACTTCATTTACATCATTTAAAAGTAAAACTTGCCCCAAATATAATTTCAAAATAGCCAATTTAGGCTCCTTTTATGTAGAAATTAGTAGAATAGATTGGAATTTAGTAATTCTCCGATTAATTATATTGGCAACGAATTCTACAAACAACTTTATTTAGTTTTTGATATGTATGTTCCAAAATGCATGAAATGCAATGGTTAATATCCTCCTTGGTATAATGGAAAATTAATAAAACTTCTAAAATCAAAACATCAGCAAATGTCAAAATATAAGCGACATCCAACAATATATAACAAGGCCCGTCTCATTTTATTGTTCGGTCCGAAAATGAGGTGACCTCGGAACCATCACGTTTTTGGCCATTCATTAATAAAAAACGTACATGTACAAATATTCCGGGAGTAATGGTGTACAATGAAGAAACTATATCTGGTGCAGTAGACATAGTATCGATATTTGCTAATAACTTTGCAAGTAGCTATGGACCCGTTTCTGGCTCTGCTGGTCCTTGATCTAATGGATCTTATCTTCTGGGTGACTTTTTTATAGTAGTTAGATATATATCTAACAGAATTGTGTTAAAACATATGAAAAAGATAAAATCAAATTTCATAATGGGAATGGGCCAGGTACCTGCGTTCTCATCAAGGATTGTGCAAGTATATTAAGAGAACCCATAACGAAAATTTTCAACTTCATATTAAATTGTGGCGTGTTTCGGGTTTGTTGGAAATCTGTTAAAGTTGTACCTGTCTTCAAAGCTAGTAAAAAATGTCAAGTTACAAATTACAGACCTATTTCAATATTATGTAGCTTTTCCAAAATATTTGAATGCATTTTATCGGATACTATTTATAGTAAGATTGCCCAAAGAAATGTTTGTTAATCAACATGGTTTTGTTAAAAAGCGAAGTACTTTGATGAATTTAAATAACGTACTAGATGTATCCTTATAAGCAAGGAGAACATTTTATTGAACCTACAATGTTGTGAGCTCTTAAATTAACTCTAGCTCAGCAAACGTGGTGGAATAAAAATGATTGTTTTTATATTTTACAGTATCATGTATAGATTTTAGAAGATAGATAATTGCAACATCTGTAGAGGATGCTACTGGTCCTTTAGTTTCCTCCCTATAACGTATCATCCAAGGTTAATCGACAAAAGTTCAAATAATAGGGGTGGCTATGACAAGATATTGACAATATACTTAGAGGATAGACACTTTTGCAAAATGAGAATGGGCTTTATCTTGCTAGAAAAGTGGGCCTTTCCAACAGGAATCGGAAGAATCTGGTGTTCTCTCACCTCATCCACATTTCGCTGCCTCAGATGAATACCAAACAGGACCTACTGTTATAAGTTATAGCACCTCATACCATAGTGTGATGTACAGGCCTCTAAACAGAAAATTTTATGTTACGATCTTCTCCACGTCTTCGTCTGATCCTTATGAGTCATCATGCATTCCCAAATTGAATCGAGAATCATCGCTAAACACCACCCTATGCCACTCAAAGTTTCAGGGTAGTCGTAACCTACACCTCTTCAAACGTTGATCTCGATGTTGAGTCGTTGGTGATAACACAAGGTGTAGCTGATAGGATTACAAACCGAAAGTTTTGATTTTGTTGTAAACCATTCGATGACCTTCTTTAGCTAATCATAGATCGGCAATTGATCTTGTACTAGAGAATCGGATTGCCATAATCAAAGATGGGGGTCTTCAACCTCATTTGTTTTTTTTTGTCTTGCGGTCCTTTAGTTTCGCAAATTGAAAGAGCTGTTAAATAAGTCATCACCACTTGATCCATATGAATGAAGTTTTCATCAATCTATATTTTAATAGTCAAACGTTTGTGTCCTTATTGGTAATGTGATTTCAGTGTCACTGAGTTCTTGTATGATGAAACAGTGAAGGAGAAAACGTACAGGTCACAGTGGAAGAAGATTCTTTAAGATTGAATTTCGTCAAATGAAGGAATGGCGAACTTAAATAACTTGCTATTGAAATTATTTGTATGGGTTTATTTACTGTTTCATGGATTTTGAATAGAATTTATAAAGCAAGTTTGATAAAGTACTAGCAAATAAATAAATACATTTACATGTATAAAAATATGAATAGTATTAAATAAAAATAAATAACACCAACAGTGTCAATTAAACAACGCGAGAACAATTTTCATCATCTCACCCGAATTATAAAACCTGAACCAATTATCATTTATTCAAATCACTTCTATACGCTGGACATAAATTAACATCAATTTACGACACTTTACTGGGCCGGGCTTGTAAAAAGTCATACAATTAGAGGCGATTTGTCAGCGGCAGGAATATTTAAATAAATAACTTCATTAAATATTCCAGCGGGACGGCCCGAAGAGATGAAGAGGAAGAGAAGCAGCAACAGAAGCGAGGTGCGGCCATGTGGGACACATATTAAAATGAATTTATATTTTAAATGTGGGCCCCGACCGGCAGTAATGACAACACGTGTTTATAAATCTATTCAATTAATGCCATTCAGCGTCTCGCAATAGGGAATTGAGTGTTTAATATTCATGGGATAAACTTATATGTTATTATGACATTTTACATAATTTATGGGCGATTCTGAAAAGATTCCATTAGCTTTCGAGCCGTCGCGCCATCGTGAAATACGCTCCTGACATAAAATAAATAAATGTTAATTTGTTTTTCTTGTAAATTAATACGTATTCGCGGTAATTGAGTTAATCAATTCAGTCATTACGGGCAATAAACAAGAAAATAAATCTAAGGCGAGACCGTGATCAATCATACATGAGAAAACGTTCCATTAACTCGATACTCTCTGGCGATAATTAGCGCTTGCCGTACTGCACACGCATTAACCGGAATCGCGGCTTATTCAATTAATCGGTATAAATTATGTACTGCAATTAATTCGCCACGATCAGCAATAAAAATCCTCACCGAAGGCTGATTTATACCTCTGCAATGTCGGACAGGAAAACGCTAGATTGCTATTTTATGGGCGGCATTACCTTGGCCCAAGCTGTTTTCAATATTTCAATTAAAATGGTATACGGTCTTACCTTAAACAGAAATGCAGCATATTACCGACAAAGCGAATGGATATATGTTTTGGAGAGCGCAGCTGTTAAAAACAAAAATAAATTAACTCTTGCCAGCCATTGGGCATTTGAATGTATCTATAAATTTACGGTAAGTTGGCCTACAGTTGATTATAATTTATTACTGCATCGTCTACAACATACATTCCATATAAAATTTAACCTAAAGTAAACTTTTTTTAAATTATAAGGCGTATTTAAATGATTAAATTGTAAAGAAATAAAATATTACATCATCCAATTAGTAAATTCTACTATATCTCGGCTAGCATTTTCTTCAGGCAAAGGATTACTCTTGGTGTTTTTTGATGATTAAACTGAATGGCTTTTATAAATGATCACTGAGTGGCTTCATACTATCCTATCAGTTGATACTTATTCTCTGCTTTCAACTCTCTTCGGTAGACACGCCTGTCATTGAATAGTATCTACCTTCTATTAGCGATCGACCCCTTTAACCATTGAATAATCTATGGCATACCTTCCGTTAGTGTAACTATTAAACGTCAATTATTTTACTATTATTGAATAATACCTTTACATCTATAAATATAAATACGCTCGGCATTTAGCCATTGGGTTGCTCCTTTTGTCCGTTAGAGGGCGCCACTTAGTTTTAATTGATAAATAAGGGGAAGTCGTTATTAAGCTATGTATACCTTGATTAAGTGAGATAGGTACATGCCTACTTCTCTCTGCTATCATTAATAATAATCTTTATTTCAGAGTGTCATTGCAAAAATGTACAAAATGAAATTGTGTCAGTACTTATGCTAGCTTACAACTTAAATACTAATATTAAATGACAGGCTAAGCCTCAACCTGAACAATTAAATAATCACTACCTTTTTTGCTTGATGGTAGAATTAGTTTTTGAAAAACCTTTTTTCAGTCATTGAATAATGTTCTCCTTAATAGATAGAATGATATTTATTATCTGTTATTTTCTATAGATAAAAGCCTTTACATGTATTCATTAACTCTACGTTACTAAATACTCAGTATCTATTTTCAGCCTTCGAATGGCTTTCTCCTTCAGATATTGAATGACATAACTTATGAGTTTGAAGATAAGTTACTTTCAAGTGTTAATTGCCCCTTACGTCCAATTAATGAGTAATCAATGCGTTTATTAATTAATTGACGGCCTATTACGGCTATTAGAACCACTTGTATCTTCGTCTTCAAAAGATATCTATATTACGAGGGTGGATCAAATATAAACCGGATTTTTTTATTTATCGGTCATTAAGAGAAGTATTATACGTAGTACTGCTGCAAGTGTTGAAGGTGATTGTCAAGAGGAGAAGAGGGCGCCGGTTTGGTTTGGTTCACTAAT
Source organism: Ontholestes murinus (assembly GCA_963969525.1). NCBI lineage: Eukaryota > Metazoa > Arthropoda > Insecta > Coleoptera > Staphylinidae > Ontholestes > Ontholestes murinus. Next base: position 54,967,163 of record OZ018392.1, on the reverse strand, counting down.
GCTTATTTTAGTCGAATGACTGCACAGTTAGCCTATAATAAGATTTTGAAAACTCAAGTCTACGAATGGCATAAAAAAGTTTTAAGTGGACGCACAACGTCAGAAAATGTGATTCATGCACGCTGATCGCGAACAAGCTTTACTGAGGCAAACATTCGTGCTATCCGTGAGCTGATTGAAACTGACTATCGACTTGCAGTATACGAAATTGCTGCAGAGGTAGGAATAAAGTACGGGATTGCTCAATCAGTCATATCCAATGATTTGGGTTATCGAAAGGTAGATTCCTCGCCTATCGACGGAAGATCACAAAGCGAACTGCCTTGTTGTCTGTGGAAGGCTTTTGACGTGATACCAAGCAGAAGGTGATGATTTTTTAAATCACATTTTCACTTGTGTTGAGATCTCGCTGCAGCATTGCACTTCAGAATCTAAACAAGCAGCAAGCATTGAGTGGAGACAAACTGGAGAAGCTCTACCTCTAGAAGCTAAAATCCGTCTGTCTGCTGGAAAAGTTCTTGCAACTGGTTTTTGGGATAGAAGAGGCATGTTTTCCTTCATTAGAGACGTTCAGTCAATGCTGAATATTATTGCAAGCTTCTTGATAAAGCTAACTGGCTTATCGACAGAAAAGACGAGGTATGCCCATCCAAAATGTCATTCTTCTTCATGACAACGATCAGTCACACACAGCTGCTTTAATCAGTTAAAAATTAGAAAAAATGATTGGGAAATATTGGAACAAATGTTGTTAGTCCCCGTGTGACTTTTATATGTTTGGTCCACTTAAAGACTAATTGGGAGTACGCCGTTTTTACAGAGACCAATATATGGAATCGTTAATGACCAATTGGCTGAAGACACGACCGACTATATTCTTCGAAACTTCCGCTTCCCTGTGAAAAATGTATACATAAAAACTGAGAATATGTAAACAATCAAAACATTTTTTTTTAATAATACATACATACTTTTTTTTTATAATTTCCGATGTACATATATATTTGATTCACCCTCGAAAGTCACTTTAGACTCTATAGAAACCATTGAATTATTAACTCCTGAATTTAATTTTTCACCTTGTCCTCCAACCCATGTAGAAATGCATAGTAGTTTTCTTTATTAATAGTTTGACTATGTTTAGGATAATCAATGAATATTATGGTATGCGCATCCCAAAAAATACCTTGCGGTTCTCGGGCTTCGGGTGCTTCGGACGGCTTGCAGAATTCAACCATTCCGCTGACTGCCGGTTAGACCCACAAATTAACACAATCCTTTTTATTGCGGTTAAACAAGGTCAAATTTTGCTTTAAAAGTCGAATATTTTCCGTTTTTTTGTCAATTTTCAAATACGCAGTACCTAACGCGCCCAAGCTTCTTCATGAATGAACGAACGCGTTCCTATGAGATGCCTGCGATATTAGGTATATAACTATAACTGTGTTGAAGTAAATACCTCATTTTTATTTGTACGGTTACCGCGAAACTCAGCAAACCACTATTTGATACTTGAATTCATTGAGACATATTAATCAAGTTATGCCCTTGATTTAACAGTGTTTAATCTACACAAAATTCATGTTTCCGTAGTAAAAATAAATTTAGGGGTAGTTTTATTTCGAACGCTGTAATTTATAATCGAGTCATGAAATTTTTACAGCAACTTTAGGTTGCTACTCTATAATAAATAAGGTTTGTAAGGCTATCAATATGTCAGGCAAAAAAACATTTAGTCCGTTAGGTACTGTCATTTTAAGAATTTTTTTAACCCTTCTAATCATCAGCAGCTGAATCTCTACTAGTAGTCTCATTGGTCTTATTCTCTCCCAGATCTTTCTTCTCTAAAGTCTTTTATGAGTTATCGGCCATTTGAATAGGTTTCTCAATTTCAAGACTATTATTCTCTTCATTAGTTACAAAGTCAGTGCTAATTTGTTCGGCAGATCATAGTTTAGCTATTAGGGACACCAGGTAGTCTCTATCTTTGTTATAAAAATATATATTTAATAATTTCAATATAAAGATAGTTAGGCTAAAAGAGAATTTAGATTTATCCCAATTTTTTTTTAATCTAGCAGGCCTTATTCAAAACTTATTTAAAAAAATGTCTTCAAAGCCATAGTAGTAAATACCGAAAAAAATATATAATATTCTTCAAAAAATAAAAAATAAAAAATCATTTAATCGCTGGCTGACAAGCCATTTGAGATAGCTTTTGAAATTTCTAAATAGGTCAACATGTAAATGACGATTTAAAATCCAAGCAATGGTAAGTGCTATTACCTTAATTCCTGTAAATGTGGGCTAGTGTTATTTTGTTCTCGAATATTTACAATGCATTTTTGTACTAATTGGTTGTGTAGCTCTACTCCTCACATATTTCAACCTAGTTTAAAAAGCTGTGGTTACAGGTTACAGTTGACAGATTATATAGAATCATCGTGAAGGTGAGTTAACCTCTCGTAAACTGCGACTTAACAGATTTATTGTTCTGTCCTTAACCAATCACCTGGAAACTTTAATGGGGGCGATGCTGGTCACTTCTTCGTAGGATAATGGGTCCCTGTCGAAGTATGAAAAACGCTTGTAGGCAATCGTGACACAATTGCATGGTAGTTGATCAAGTTTAATAAGTCGTTTTGATTGACGTAGGCCAAGGACAGTACTTTCGTCCACTGTTTTGAACCACCTCTCTTCTGTGTGAAATAGGGAGTCCGCTAAACGGCTTTGATCCCATGGGAGTGGTATTTGCGCCTCTTTTAGCAAGTTATTTTACCACTTTGTTGCCTTCGATACCCCTGCGCTCTGGGCCACATAAGGAGTTGTTCTTTGGCAGTTGCGAGAGGGATCACCGATATTCCCAGACAGTTCGCGAGCCGAGGCTGTAAGCTTGATCGGCCTGTAGTGCGGTTTGGCTGTCTGATAAAATGTATATATATGCGCGCCGTTTAGGTACTTATGTGGGAATTCCCTGACGCACATATCATTTGCAATTGCTTCCGCTTACAGAATCATGGGTGTCGTAACCAGAGCCATGAAGCTCCTGTGGTTTTTGTTAGGGCCGTAAATTCCTATTTCAGTACCTCTGTTATTCTTGGTACCATCTGTGTACCATAGAATTCGCGATAGCGGCCGGTCGTGTCGGTCGTTCGCTATCTGAAAGTGATATTTTGAACACAACAATAATTAATAATTACTACAAGTGATGATTATAGGTGTGCGGCGTGCTAGAGGTAACTTGTAATGTCCGATAAGGAAATCAAGTGCTGTATTTGCTTGTGTAAATTCCACGTCGGTTATCTAAAGTCCGAAGATAAGATTGGCTGTGCTGCGTGCTTCCGTTGCGAGAAACTAGGAGTCCAGCACGTTACCCTGCAAATTCTTTTAGATCTCCAACGGGAAGTGTCTGATCTTAAAAATGAGGTACTTTCCCAAGAGGAAAATCTATTGAGGAATGATCAAATAATAGATAAATTAACGAGCGAATTAATGAACCACAAAAATTTGTTAACAATCCGCTTGTTGATTCCCCCAAAACAATAGGGGGTCTAGAAACGAAGATATTCCCTGATATTTCTATACAGTATCCTGCAAAATCCAAGCAAAAGTTGGTTAGTGACTATGATATGACTGCAAAAAAAACTTCTACAAGTCACCAACAGGTGGAGATTACCAGTATAACGGAGGCCTCACATCCGGCAGCTCTCGTAGAGAATGTTCGTGAAGAAGACACAAGTAAAATCTCCGAAATACACCAAAACCAAGAAAAGGGCCCATTTTAACGGAGCTCTACAGAGAATACTCTCCAAGTATGTACATTTACAGGGCGCAAGTGGATCTTTGTCTCCAGATTGAAAAAAGGTGTCACAATTGAACAGCTGAGGTCATACCTAGAAGATAAATCCAAGTATCCAGAATGTCTTAGCATTGGTCAATTTATAATTGACCATATATCAGAAAGGAAAGTCATAAATAGAGGGGTTCCGCAGGGTTCAAATTTAGGCCCTATACTATTCATCCTATAAATAAATGACATCCCTATCTTTATCAAAGATACAATTTTTTTGTGTGCTGATAACACATTAGCTATTATCAGCAACCCCTCTAACATCACATTAGAAGAGAACTGTAACTTAACAATCAATGCTCTTTTTAGTTGGCTTAACGTTAACAAACTAACTATAAATCCCTCGAAAAGTACATACATTACTTAAAATGGACAAATATCTAGATTAGGGGCTCCATTGTACCAGTCTAATAAACCAAATAAACAAAAATTGTTACCAAATTAGAGTACTCAGGTCAGTACTAACTATTCTGCAATTAGTGACATTTTGTTATGCAGTAATCCAATCGAGATTATTATATGGCATATGCTTTTGGGGCGCATCTATACATTGGTCATCTGTGTTTATTGCGCAGAAGCGAATAGTACGGTGTATGACAGGTGCCCGCATACAAACATCTTGTATACAATTATTCACGGACCTACAAATTTTACCATAACCTTGTCTGACCATACTTGAGCTCTGTCTGTATACCTATAAAAATCTTCACAGATTCAGAACAACAAGCGACATCTACCACCATGCCACTAGAAATAACTACATTTATATAAAATGTTGTCGACTTAATATAAGTAAAAACTCACCAGATATACCCGGGCCTTTACTCTACCCAAATACATTAAATTATCTCCAAACATTCATTCATATATTTAAGAATAAACTTAAGACATTTTTACTAGAAAAATTATATTACAATGTACACAATTTTTCTCAATAATTATTTATATTAAACTAGTGCAGGTCTGTTTATAGTATATCATGTGCATGTGTGTATGTAAGGATATATTTATGTACATATGTTCCGCCTTTCCTTTGACGTGTCTAAAATGTTATTACTAATGTAATGTATCATTCATAAATTATTATTATTATTATATTTCTCAACCAAACTCCTTGACTCTTATCGAAGCCATTTTACAGCTTTCTGGACATGATGTCCCTTGGTTTGGACAGGAGGACCAGGTCTATTTGCTGCAGTATTTCTAAATGTCCTATCTAGGCTTTAGGTAGTGTTTTTTCCTGTGCTGTAGTCGAAGGGTTGCTATAAGTCCCTTCTTTGTACCAATAGATGGAGCGATGGAAGACATATGGTTGCCTCCATTGCCGCGGTAGGGGTCATTTGCATGTGAATGTTAAATATGCTAAAAGTTGAAGCCTACCCAGCTTTTTTGTCTAGTTTTTGGTTTTCTGGCCACCACATAGGTGACAATGGGTACAACCACCAATTTCTACAGTCAATACTTGATTTTGGGCTTTAATCCCAAAAAGAGCTGTAGTTATTCTACTTTTGGTTTCTCCTTGACAAGTTTAAATCTTTACGTGATCTCAATTGTTTGATGTCGCGGTGCACGAAGAGGTGCTGCCACACCAACCTAACCTAACCTTGTATAGCGTATTTATTACAAATTAGTGTGTTAGAAAAAAATAATGTAATACAAACTCATTATTATAGTTGAAGTGCTACCCACTGGAGTTGTCTATATTTGAGTTTCTTCTCTTCCATCAATAACGTCCTTGCTGTCTGCTTAGATAGTTCCTTTCTTATATTAAGCGTGGTCAAGTAAAACTTGTATCTGAGTGTACCCTTCTGTACTAACTTTACAAGTTCTATTAAAATAATACATAAAAATACATTCATAATTAAACTAACTTAAAAATTTGAATCATAGAACTTGAAAGCGAAGTTCACGTGTTCTCTTGTTCTTATACTTGGTAACTTGTGAGGATAATCATCAAATAATTCTGGCTACTAAAGTAATATTTTGGCCATTTCTGGCGTATTTAGGTCAACTTTCTACAGACCTTATTCCTCTTTCCATCCATTCTACCCTACTTTGGTAGGGCGACTTTTGGGTTTTATTTTGGTGTAAAAATCATACCACCGGTTAATATTCAGTTCCGTATTTTGATCAAATTCTAGAGGTTAATCGGGTCATCAACAGGGTTCTTCTTTGGTCATCCCGTTTTAGCCGAGTTGATCGTACATAGCAAAACCACCTTCGAATTTTCCAGAGGCTGCCATTGATCATATAGCTAATGCTTAGTCAATGTTTACGATGTTGTAGGAAGATCCTGGATTGTTCGCTTGTACTATATGATGAGCTTTTTTTCTTCTTTTGGCCTCTATTTCACCGATCCTTTATCGATATTTCGGAACTGCATACCGTATTTGCAATTTGTAATAGAACTACCCTCCAGTCTCCTCTATATTATTTATTTGTGATGTATCCTAAGATTTTATTATACTAAATCTCCACTCATCACAAAGTCATATAACAAACAGTGCACTACAAGTTGATGCGTAGCCCTAGAATTGTTGGTGATATATAGATTCTAGGAGTAAGGTATAAAAGGCAGTGACACCTAACCAAAACCAAGTGTGATCATCTGTGAATACACTTTACACGTTCACAGCTCCATATATTTAATTGTAAATTAATTATTATTTAAGTATTATCAATCTTACTATTAAGCCTAATCATACTAATAATTCCTTTCAATATCTTTGGTCTTTTTAAGAACACTATATTTGAAACCGAGTGTCAATTTTTAGTACAAAAAAAATACACGTTGAATAATTTCATTATACATTTCAACTTATTTCGCTGGATAATTTTACGGCTCTCCTGTTTTTAAAGCACATACTTCTGAAACGATAAAAATTTTGAATTTTAAATTAATCCAAATTGGAGTACGTTTTAAATGGACGCATAAATGTTTTTGGCGTAAGGCAATCACGGCAATTTTATGTTTACACTGACCTCAGGAGAACGATCGGTTTAATGCGCACCAAGGAGACACATGAAATTAAAACAGTCATAAATTTTAAATGTTCGCATGCAGATGTTTACACTCTCGCTCTGGAAAGGAAATATCGAACTCGTAAAAAGTCGAGCAGTCCCGCTTTTATTTATCGCTTTGCACTTTTAACGGCTTTTCTGGGTAATAAGTATGTGGGATTTATCGGACGTATTATTTACATTTACGTATCGGCTTGGCAAGTGGGAATTTTATTCATGCCAGCTGCATCTCCCTCCCCGGTCTTGATACTAATAATATATCAATTGCCGCATTAGCGAAAATAGTCAAGATTAATTAAGAAGTATTGGGTTGCTAAAAATATAAGGCGGTGGCAAACAAAATAAACTTTCATTTTAGTTACCTGGCTCAATATTAAGCCAATTCTCCAAGTATTGTTGGCTTAAGTGAAATTTTTGGTTTAGTGGCCAAAGTGTATCACTAGAAGACTTAAATTAAATCCGCACTCATTCTTTATTGTCGAATATCAAAAAAATGTATATTAGAAATTCTAGATTAGCATCATAGCTCCCTAAGCCATTAGAGGTTAATTCACCACGGGTTAAGTGAGAATTTAATTCAACATCCTAAGTCATCTTAGGAATTAGGTCCGTTTTCCCTGTTGATATAATTATAGTGAAATTTAGTGTCTAAAATTAATCGGAATTGAGTATTTACTTAAGCCTTTCTGGGTTTTTCTGGTTTTCTTCTAAACATAGAAAATACATTTTTAATGTAAGTTAAGATTTGTTCAGTTTTGAGGAAAAAAGTCTTATGGATATTGACTTAAAATACATTTAGAGTAAATTCAGTCTTAATTGTAAGCTTAAACGGTTTCGATACGGTCGTGTAGTGTTCATGTGGCATTGGCCGTTATCACCTAACGATGATGTTAATGTGGTCCATGATGAGATCTCTCGAGCCGGAGTCGTCGGTGCACCCAAGAGCGTGTGTGTACGTGTAAATTGATGTGCGCTTAGTATGCGCGACGGGCTTCCTGATGCGCCTGATGGGTCGCGTGTTCGCTGGGTGCTCGTGACGGCGGCGTTATCTTATTATCTGCAAGACACTGTAAGTATCGTATTCTAATTGGCTGTCTTGTACCGAGCTGGCTATCCGTATCGGGCGTGGGCCGTAAACCGATCGGAACAAGCCCCCGTCCTGATATCTCGCCGATGCAAATGTGTGACTCCCGCTATGGAGCCTGGTAGCTTGTTTATTATCCGCTGTTGCTCCTTTATCGGTATGTTAATCGGTGGCATTACCCTCGATCGCAGCACTTTTCAATATTTCAATTAACACTATCCTAAGTTATAGGACGTACAGCATCAGATAGCACCTTAATGGATTCAAGAAATAAAACTGTTTTGTAGTGCTGCAAATTGAAAACTTCTTTTAAAAATAAGTAAAGCAAAATAAGATACGTTCTAAGGAATTCTAAAAAACACCTATACTTTGTAAAATGTCGTAATCAGATCTTAAATACGGCGTTATTACTGTCACATTTAACAAAACAAAATTAATTAAGCGTAGCGCAGTTGAAAAGAGGGAAACGAGTTTTACTTTGGAGTATTTAACTCTCCGAGTAAACCTTCATCTTAAAACAAAAATAACTGAGTTTTCAAATATTTCACACCTGTGTTTCGGGATGTATGTGTCTCTAGTATTTATTTTTGACGTAATTGATCATTATCATTATTATCGTATACAAAAATATTTTACAGATGAAGCTACAGCGTTAGAATAGTTTTTATGGCTCCAAGCGCCACACTGCAATAATAGCATTGACCTGCAGGCGAAACTAAACAAGAGTAGCCAGATATGGTGAAGGAAGAAGAACGTCTGTTCCCAGAGGGGCGTCTGTTCTCTATATTAGAAGCTGTTAAGTAACAACCAGACATCGAGTAACTATGTTGTTAATTTGTTTACCCCAAAATATCTCTATGAAGAGGAAACTCTAGTCTTTAGTACCAGGCAGCTCTTCAATAGGCAAGGGGTGCAAAGAATCTTCTTGCTCGACGTAGTGAAATCAAAAATAAAACTGGGCACATGAAACGTGAAGACACTTTTTGCTTTGTTATTCTATATTTAAGTAAATATATACATAAAACTATACAAAAATTTTGGCACAGGTGGAGTTCACTGCTTTTCAATGATCTTCAGCAAAGTGAGGTGGCCAGGGTGTGGACTTAGCAAGCATGATAAACAGTCAGTATACTACTCAGAATTCGTTTTGCTCCCTTTGTAATAAAATAATACACCAAATATACATGCAATTTTGTACCGATATCGGATAGAATCATGTTCCTCTAACTAATTAACAACCCCTTTAAAATAAATATCAAATTTATGAGCTTATATAAGAAAACATTCAATCAGGAAATAGAAATGTTCTACGAGGAGCTAGACAACTTAGTGGAAAAATTAAAAAGAAACGAGATTACATTAAGGCTAATTTTTTATTAAAAACATTAGATTTTTATATACATCTCGTATAAATAACATATTGAAAATATATTTAGTTATTAAGTAAAAGATTTTGTGCTTTTAGTCCATATATATATATAAGCCCATAAAACATATCAAACAAATCTAAAAGTGCAACAGATCCTGCAGGCAGGCTTGCATTTACTTGCCTGGAACAGGTTCAACTTCTTTTAAAAAATTCTGCTTCAAACTTTCTCGTTGTTGCTGAGTTAAATCTTCCATGTTTCTTAGAAATTGTTGTAGGAATGTATCAAAAAATACATGGAAATTCACAGCCGCCAGAAAAATATGATCGGTCCGCAAATTATAAGATTTATCCAACAACTTCTGCAGAGCAACAGTCAAAAATTAGCTAAGCAAATTATGCCTAAATATACAGGGTTATTCACGCTATACGGCACGGAATATCGTGGCCAAAATACGTGACTTTCAAGAAGTTTTACTTTGGGGATATATGGGGGTCTATTAGGGCTACTTTTTAAAATTACTTTCATAATATACAGGGTGTCCCAAAAACCTTAAAAGTATCAAAGTTGTGTTTTTTTAATGAAACACCCTGTATTTTATTGCATTTTTGGATCCTTGGATCAAAATAAGTGTGTGTTTTAATTAGGTTTTTATTACTTAAACCTTAAGGTTTTTGAAATAATTTGAAATTTAACCTAATTTTCATGTTTCAAATACTTAAAAAGTAATTAAGTTATGCATACCAAATTTACACTGAAATGTAACAATAGATCATATTTTATTTTCCAAGTATAATAAATTTGACATCTTATACCGGGTGTAAAAAAAAATGGAATTAAACAAATTAAACAGCGATGTTCAAACAATAACGATTACTAACGATCTAACACAAAAATGCAAAATAAGACAACTATAACGAAAGACAGGCTTTTTAAACTAAAGTGGAATTCTAAATTAATTATCGGACGTTTTTAAATACCATAGAAAACTAGATACATTAAAATTTTCACTTAAAAAGTACTAAAACGGTGCAATAAACAATATTTTGGCGTTTTCTGTAAAAACGAGAAAACAACATATAAGATATAAATACCATTCGATAGGTAATTAAAACGTGCATTTGCTGATAAATTAATAAATATAGCGTTCCATTTAAATAAATGAAGTTATAGCCATTTAAAGTTCTCATTTGTTTAATTCCAATTTTTTTACACCCGGTATAAGATGTCAAATTTATTATACTTGGAAAATAAAATATGATCTATTGTTACATTTCAGTGTAAATTTGGTATGCATAACTTAATTACTTTTTAAGTATTTGAAACATGAAAATTAGGTTAAATTTTTACAAAATTCAAATTATTTCAAAAACCTTAAGGTTTAAGTAATAAAAACCTTATTAAAACACACACTTATTTTGTTCGAAGGATCCTAAAATGCAATAAAATACAGGGTGTTTCATTAAAAAAAACACAACTTTGATACTTTTAGGGTTTTTGGGACACCCTGTATATTCTGAAAGTAATTTTAAAAAGTAGCCCTAATAGACCCCCATATATCCCCAAAGTGAAACTTTTTGAAAGTCACGTATTTTGGCCACAATATTCCGTGCCGTATAGCGTGAATAACCCTGTATAAAATATATAAAAACTTCCATTTCGCATTCAAGTTTTCCAGTGCATTTAAGCTGGTACGGAATGTATTAATATCTGGCTTTAAAAGAGACTGTCCAAATAATTGGAGAATGGAAAGCATTCGTTGAGGCTACTGTGGGCTATCAGGATACGGTTTAATATCACTACACCCTGATGAATTTTCTAGTCGTATCTGAGACATGTAAAAGTGATACCAATGATTCAATAGTATCCTACGTAGTAGTTTAAGTAGTGCAATAATGACATCAGGATGATCGTTATTATATTTGGGCACACATTCTTCAGGCACAAGTCAATTATGCCAGGAAGAAAGTTTTTGTTGGAAGAGCCTGAAGCTTCCACAACTAGCTAAACTATCTGCAGGAGTTTATCTAATCCGGAAAATTGTTTCCCGTTTTGGTCCCTCACTGCAACTCCCAAAAACCTTCATCAGACTGCTTACCTAATGGTATGCTTATTTGATGTTTCAAAATACTTAGTACATTCATAATGGGTAATTTCAACGCCAAGTTAGGGGAAAACGCGGAGATCTAATAGGTGAATATAGTTTGAGACTGAGTAACGAGAAAGGAGTATATAAATTATATCAATTCTGCCAAGATTGCGACATGGTTGGTACTTATAACTGGTACAAACTACCAAAGCACCGCTTATACACTTAGATTGCACCTGGCGATATACCAGAGAACCCCATCAGGCACCAGATTTCATATTAACAAACAAGCGCCTCAGAAATTCAACCAAAAATAAGACTACATACCTAGGCGAAGATATCTCATGTTTCTCTTGTAACTACAGTAAAAGTACAATTAAAGATGATTGAGCTACAAACATCTAGAAAAACACGACCTCAGAAATAGTTGCAAAATCCAACAACCAGATCAAGCTGAAGTATCACTATGGAGGAAGTTCAATGGCGAAATAATAAGTACTAAATGAACATACTATACGGAAATCATAAAAAAGCGCTGGTTGACAGATAACTTTCTGGACCTCATTGGGCAAAAAAGGCTTTGTAAAATTGTTCCGGAAATGCATAACAAATTACAGAGAAAGATCAGAGCAAGCACACGTACTAAAAGGGACCATTGGATGATACAAAAATGCGTGGAAATGGTATACCTACATTCTAGGTACGATATGTTTAGCATGTAAAAAAAAGTTACCAGCCTATATAGGACGAAAGTGCACACCCTAAAGGCTGACGACATAGATGCACCGATAATAGATGAGCATGTTCTCATAAAAATTTGGGAGAACTATATCACAGATCTATTCCAAGACAAAAGGGGAGTGGATTGGGGCAATATCAAAACTACGGAGAAGGATAGGAAATTCTGAAATCCGAAATAATATATGCTGTAAAAACAGCTAATAATGGGAAATTCTCCGGACCGGACGATAAACTGATAGATGAAACTGATTTATGGGGACAACATTCAAATTCTTGTAAAACTTTTCAACTTTGCATATGACACCGGTACAATTCCAAAAGATTGAGTTCGGAACTCTATGTGCCTTCAACATCTAGCTGCAAAAAGATTGTTGTCTGTTTTATAGACTATACTAAAGCCTTCAACAGTGTTAGACATGCGAAACACCTAGAAAACTACAGGAAAACGGTTTAGACATAAAAGACATTCTAATCATTTAAAATTTATATTGGCATTAAATAGTCTGGGTTAAAACTAACGAAGTGAGTATCCAGCGAGGAGTGGGACAATTACTATTTATTATTTATTCGGACGCAATATTTGAAAAAGTCACAACTAATAAGTAATGGGGTGTAACTAATAAATAACATCAGATATGCCGATGACACCGCAATTAGAGCAGACAGCATATATGAAGTTCAACAACTCCTAAATTGTCTCAAGAAGAGAAGCAAGAAATGAATTAAGCATAAACATAAATAAAACAAAGTTCATGATCCCAAGCTGACGGCCCTACCCAAATGCAGAATTACAGTTAAAGAAACAATAAATTGAACGGTTTAATTGTTTCGAGTATTTAGGCACCTAGATTATAAACCAACTAGATCCAGATAAAGAAATATAACGATGTATAGAACTGGTACGAACTACATTCACTAGGATGAAAACACTTTTCTGTAACAATTCTCTACACTTACAATGTTACATCTGGTCAATTTTATTATATAACAGAGAAATTTGGACCCTCAAAATATAGACATTGAACCGTTTAGATGCTCTTGAAATGTGGATTCATAGGAGAATGTTATAATGTTATACATATCATGGGTTTATCATGTAACTAATGCCGAAGTGTTACGTAGAGCAAATATCGATCTGGAGCTCATAACAAACATTAAATGTAGAAAAATTACATCTTACGCAGAATTATAATTATGTAATTATGAAAGGAAAAAATCGAACGTAGGTGACACATCGGTAGGAAACAAGCTTCCTGGTTGAAGAATATCAGAGAGTGGACGGGTTTTCGTAGTGCAGAGCAAGTATACCGACTGATGGAAGATAGTTTTGCGGAAAGTTAGGAAAGCCGGACAGCAGTTGGTCGCCAGTTTGCTCCAAGCAGTCTGAGTAGAAAAACGTGCCTATGCGTGAAGTGTGCTTTTCGACTTTGTAACACGGCGCGATGGAGCGTTCGCTTGAACAGAAGCAAGTTTTTTGTGCGGCATGTAAAGATTGCAACCGAAACATTCCAGCTGCTTCAAGAGGCCTTCAAGAATGACTACATTTCAAGGTCACGGTCCTTATAAGGTGTTCGAGAAGGGCTAGAAGGAGATTGCCGACGAACCCAGTTCTGGACGCTCAACAACAGCCAGAGCCAAAAGTGTCCACCAAAGACCAGAAAGAACTTCGAGTCTGCCGCTGTAAAGAATTGTTGGAATTTATTCAAAATGAGCCGGACTTTCTTAACTCTGTCGAAACCGGAGATAAATCCTGAATGTTAGTTAGAGTACGACACAGAATCGAAAAGGTAGAGCAGTGAGTGATACACAAAATCATCCCACGCGTCAAGAAAGCGCAAATGAGTAAGTCTCGCATCAAACCGATTCTCACTGTCTTTTTTAATGTCTGAGAAATCATCCATTTTGAGTTTGTACCGCAGAGAGAAACTGTCAACTCAACCTTTTACCTGCATGTGCTCAAGAGATTGAAACACGGGTTCGCGCGCTTTAGGGCTATTATATTTATACACGGTCAGGCTTTACCATGATATTATCCCCAGTCACACGGACCAATTTCCTGACCCGGAACACCCCGGTGGTTCCCCGGCCCTCTTACAGTCCCGATTTGACTGCGTACAGCGTTTTTTGTTTCCCAGACTGAAGAGTGAGCTGAAAAGTCCATGCATGCTACAACGTTTTTAAGAGACATCCCTATCTAGGAGTTTCAGGGTGATTATTAGGCATGGCAGGCACGTTAACGCAAGTACATTGATGCTGGGGGAGAGTATTTTGAAGAATTTTAAACATTTAAACATGTGTCAAATATGCGCCGTTTCGAAATCTTGTTACAATTTTGAATGTAATTTCATTAAGCCTCTCTCATAGAGGCCCTTGTCCCTGGTAAAAAAATGAAACAGTCGATTTTTACAAGCATCTCTTGAAACAAATTTTTTACCAGCAAAATTGTTCGCCATAGAGAGAAACAGATAGAAATCGCTTGTTGCTAGGTACGGATTATACGGTGGATGCATAAGAACTCCCAACCAAGCTTCCGGAGCATCTGGGGAGTCACTATTGATGTGTGTGGCCTGGCGTTGTCCTGATGGTACACATTTCCTCTCCTATTGAACGATTACTTTTACTCTGGTCCAATTGTTGACAGTACAGTTCCGAGTAAAGAGTGTTCCCGTAGGGAAGCAATGCTCACAGTAGATAATTCCTTGTCAATCCCACCAAATATATAGCAAAACCTTCCTAGCCGTCAATCCAGACACCAATCATTTGAGAAATGGGTCGATTTTGTTGCGATTCAGCAGCAATGCGCAGATGGAAATTACCGGCACGGAATCGACGAAACCAAAATTGCGCGTGATTAGTCGTTATTTCATCAAGATCACAAATACTATTCACATTTTCAACAGCCGGGCTTGCATTTTCGCCTTTATGAAGGAAAACTGTAAAATCTAGCGGATTTTCTTTTTGCTGGTGTCTTGGGCGCGCGCTCAAACTAAACTGAATCAATTAATTACAAAACTAACAGAAACGTTTTTTAAGTACAAAATCTCATCTTTCTAATGCGACAACCCGAAGTACAGATAACTAAAACCATCTATTATATTTTATTATACGATTAATAAGTATATTTTTCCAAAAATATGCGCATTACTTTTATAATGGACCCTGTATGATAAAAATTATTTAAAATTTCTATAATTTTATTTTTTCATATAACTTAATAACTTTTGAAAAAATAGTTGTTATCATGATAAATAAATATGTTACTAATAGGTCTTTAACTGTTAAAACATCTAGGAGTTTATATATGACTTTACATGATATGGTTTTATTTTAAGCAAGAGCAAAAATCTTTAGAACAAACTAAATCTTGTAATCTCTGATAAATATATTGTCTACTCGGCCTTCCAGCATTTGATATAAGTATGTGGTAGTAGTGCAGTTCTTTATGAAAGTTAAAAAAAATATTCACGACAAACTTGGGTTCCTGGTCTCATGTCTACAACAATTTCACAGGAGAAAAATGCTGGTTGCTACTAAACTGTGACATCTGTTATGTCAGTGGTTGCCATAGTACGGGCACGTGTGATATTTACCTCAGATATAGCGCAAGCATTGTCTTTGATGAATGTTGATCCTCACGTTATTTGTATATGTAAATGTGTTTTCTACTTCAAATAGTCTCTCTGCTTTTTGGTCCCATGTTCATCAATGGGTAAATAATTTTTGTCATTACATGAACGGAATTAACTTTACTTGATTCTTGCAACCCCTACTACATTGCTGTAGTCATATGTACCAACTGTCGACAGCTACTATTAAATACTTATAATTAGTAATTAGTTATTACAACTCCTAGTGGTATTCTTTTAACTTTAGGAGTACAATTCATGCAGCAAAGTAAATTCACAAATATTCTGGTATCATAGAGTTTATAAAAAATCTTGTTATTAAATTGGAGTTTTTTGTTCAAAAGGCAATGATTGATGTGTAACAATTTTATTATCGATGATATTGCTGAAGGATATCAATATTCTTAGAAGTGATAAATGATTTGTTCTGTTGAGCGCCAGTATTTGTTTTGGGCGAGGATGGAATCGGTAATTGGGTGAGGTGGTGGGCGGGGAATTTCGCGATCCCATCGATCATAATCGGTCATGAAGGTGAACACATGTGCTAGACGGTGGTGGGGTGTCGTGGCGGTCTGTTTGCAGTCGGTAAACACGTATTTGGGGCTCTTGCATAACGAGAAATCGGCAATAAACCGTCCGGATGACGGATCGGATCGGAGCCGGCCTCTCGCCCCATCTCGCTCTCCTTCACGGACGGATATATATAAACAGCAACGTAGAATGTAACATATTGGACAGTTTCATCGCACCGAGAGATTCATAAATCTGGGCCCGCTTTGTTCGAGTGAGCGGTCCGGAGTGATTTACATTTTCTATCGAGACGAAAAGAGGAGCATAAATTGTGCAGATGTCCCATCAAATGGCTCGTATATCTTCGGCGTGCATGCCATGGGTGACCAAGTGTTGTGGTCGACGCGGATCGTCTATCATATCCGGCCACGGCACCCTCTCCATACAACACCGCTGACGGACATCGTTAAGGGAGGGCCGGAGCTGATAAAAGCAGTCATAAATCTCGCAGAATGCTAAAGTGCTGCTGCACACGATTTCTATACTCGGGACCCAATCATATCGTGAACGATCCACTGAACACGTCACATCCCATATCCTAAGGACATATATTAGTCGCCCCCCGGCGCTCCAAACAACCAACAATTCCCCGATCCATCACGTGTATTTCCGTTTGCTTTCAAAGGCAGAGGGCAGAACAGCGAAAGTACAAAGGGCGCACACACCCCACAAAGCAAGTGCAACAATCTGTGTGTATTAGATATGATCCTGGAGGAATTAATTACGCTCCGCTCCCGTGGCGATCCGTTGCCAACTTCTCCGCGGGATTCCCCTAATAGCGCCCTGGATCTTCGCAACCATCGGACCGTACACATCGGCCCAGCTGCCCATGCAGGGGAGACCTCACCACCTACGGCCACTTTATCCACGCACCACCAACCACAAATACGCCACGTGCAGAGTTTCCACTCGCACTACGTTTGTTATCCAACAATTTAAATTACATTACAACTCCTTTTTAGCCCTGTCACCACACACACAAAGCCCTCAAATGATTATAATAGTTGAAATACTGGGGTCCGAAGGTGTAGTTCCAAAAATTTCACTCATACATTGTAAAATATTTATTATAAACAAAACACAATAGTCTATATATCAGTTAAACTTATATAGATTTATAGTAATCTGAATTTTGAAAACTAGTTTACACAACAATACTGTTGATCAGAGGAAAGTAATTAATTATTGCCTTTTCACAGAACAAAAACCAGTTGCAGTTAGTGTAGTAATAAGAAAACCGCACTTTTAAGTTTTGGACACCCAAAATATTATTGGGTAAATTAAATCTGTTGACTAAAAGTTGATTGTGTACATAGAAACCTTGTAATTTTTATCTGTTGGATGAAATTTATCACTCTATAAAATGAATCGTATAAAATTTACTTAAAATTAAGTTTTATAATACATAAGATATGGATCTTTTTTTAAATATTTAAACAGAAACTTATAACATAATTTAAAAGGAAGATAGGCAACACAAGATACTGCATACTAAACTGACAAACTATAATATAACTGCTTATTTTGTTCCAGAAGCTGAGGTTTTCTCTAAGCTAATCCAATAAATAATCATTATCTGTCTAATTTATTTATCAAAAAATAAAATGTTAAGTTAAATGACGCAGTACTTGAAATAAACAATTTAGGCTTATTCTATCATTTTTTCCAAACACTGTGTGTTCGCACTTCTATCTAACTTTCATTATTACAGTCCTAATTTTCCATAAAAGACTTATTTCCAACAAGTTACCTAATAACATTTTGATTCAAACATAATATCATTATCCACTATCCACTTTAATAAGCTATAAAAGAGATATAGCAAAGAGCTAAAGTCTGACTGTAAACTATGGCTCGTACAGCTTACAATTCATGATTATTACAAATGAGAATATTATGTGCGTTGCATGCGGGTAATGACATGAGAATAAATCAAATTAGGATATTATCCGCGTATATAGATATAAATACATTCGTATCAAAATCATTTTCAACGAGAATCTGTGACCATAGACATTAAATCCTTGAAATTAATAGACTTGCATTAATCCAGGCATAATTAATGCCTCGGTCCGGGCAGCGTCCATTTGCATGAGGATTTAGTGCACTCCGGGGAGACGGTTTTTTTTTTGAAAATTCAACCGGGACCGCGGATATTATTTTCGCGGCAATAACCGCGCGACCGAATATTAATTCATTACCGCCAATAAAACATAAATTACGGCCTTTATCGGTGCTGAATAGTTTCGACGCGGTCATAATGCGAGTGTAATTAAAATTGTTTGACTTGGAACGGTCGTAAATTAAAGTTTTCCAGTTTTATGGAGGCCGACATAAAAATTAGCCCACCCCTAATGTTGAGCCCCCTAAATTTCTGCCGACACATAACCAGATGTGATTTGTTCCAGCCCAATTAACAACTGTCAGTATCGATTCGTTTTCGAGATAATCACATCATGCCCAACACGGATTTTATCTTGTGTTTTGGGGGGAGAAACGTTCACTTGGTTTAATCTGATTCCGGGAGTTATTTTTTCTGGTGGAAATGCAAATGATGGCGAAACGTGCAATGAATCAAGTTGTTGCTTTAATAGTTTCGTGTAGTTGGATGATAATGTTATCACACGTACATAGGGCGAGGGCGACTCTTATCGGACACATGGCACCCCCGGGCTGTTCGCGTGTCCGTCCAACCCCAAGTTTCAGACAGGACTTTGATATTTCAATCCCGGCGACGGTGACAAGTGGGCCGCCACAAAAACGCGCATTTATTATTTTTGATATCGGCCATAAATTTATTTATTTTGCGTGTCTGCGTGCTGGGATCCTTTGTGACCGCCACTGCATTCCGATTCTCATGATAACCACTTCCATATCCAATTACAATTACCGACCTGGACTGCTCGTAAATCTCTCAAACGTCACTCATTAAACAACGCAAGCGGCTCGCTTTTTCATCCGGACGCATTCCTGTCCGCCGTTTATAAATAAATGAATAATAATGCAAGGAGATGAGAAGATGCGAAGATGGGAACCAGGGGCTTTGATTATCGGACTGTACGGGATTTCGTCACGTCCGACCGCAAATGTCCGCCGGCCACAACCGCGAACCCTGCGGAACCGATAAATTAACAAGGCCCCGCCGCAAAACGCGCAAGGAATTGATGCCTAGGCAACGTTCTAAATCTCTAAAGTTCGTTAGCAAACCCACAAACGTAAATGTAGTTTCCCTATAGACCGAGTCCAATTGTTCAATTAGGAAGTAGTTAGTGAGTGGCGGTTGTGGAGTAACGCAAATCCATGGATTTTTAGTATTTCCCCTCAATTTTCCAGAGATAAACCAACATTGTCAGAAATAATTTAAGCAATCTTCTGCAATTGATCAATTCGCCCTTTGTACTCAAGCCCTCCGTTTTTTTGAATTGAGCTTTGTGTTTGTTTGTGCGTACGTGTCGCCGTCGCAATATTTCATAACCATGTGATAAAAATCAATGAGTAGCGACATCGACAAAGCTTTACGACTCGTTCAGCCATTGTTATATAAAAAGCTCATCCAGTCAGGAATTTAACGTAACGTAAACATTTATATATCGGCCGTATCGTGCAGGGAAAATATGACCGCCGTAACACGCCATGAAATGTGCAACACATAACCCCGGCGCTCTAATATCAAGGAATTTTATTGTGGATTTTATTGCGTATGCGATATTATGTCGTGCCCTGGCTGCCCCCCGCCGCCGCCGCTACTGCCGCCGTTGCGGTTTTTACAACCGCGCTGCATTTTTTTTTACTTACTCGCTGCGTTTAATTACAAAAGCATGAAGCTCGGCGCTATTAATTTCTTAATATACTACGGGAATTAAACAAGCTACTTTACTGATGATAAAATGTAATAATTATGCTTTCTGGAATTACGCAACATGGAAAATACTGTATTATCTGGTAATTAAAAAGCTATCAGGAGGATTCTCTTGAATAATATTTAAAGGAAAACTTACCTTAACCAATTTAAGAAACAAGCAATACTTTAATGTAATTGACAATATTATTTATAGTTAGTGATTAGTAGTGATTAGTCCATTTTTTCATTTTTTTAGTATGAAGAAAATTATTAGATTTTTGAAAACTATTATTATTAGAAAAGTATAAAATACTACACCTGTTTTTGGAGCTTTGTTTTATAATCAATTAATTTTTTTAGATAACTTTAAATAACCTGCAATGATATTGACGTTGAATAATCTCAAGAGACTTTGAATGGCTCAAGATCTTTAAAAATCGTTGTATTACCTTAAACAACCTTCAATAGCCAATCAATGATCTTTAATTATCATTGAATAGCTTTAATTCGACAAACGTTAATAATAACTGTATTAAATGATCTTAAATGATTTTTGATAACATCAAATAAATATATTGAACAGTAATTCATACAGTATTAAGAAAGAAAAATACATTAACTAAAACCTCTTAGTCTGATGACTTTATGATGACCAAATCACAAATCATTACTTTACTTTTTATAATAAGCAAAGCAAGAATTTTTGATTAAGTTCATCATAAATAAAAAAAAAACACTTCACATTACTTAATCCGAAATTTAGACAAAAAACTTTGATTGATCGTTGCTTTACCTAATTTAATTATTTTTGAATTAGATTATGATGATAACTGTTCGATCTTGAGTTATCTCTAGAACCTTTTGATGATTTTAAAAGATTATTGGATGACCTTAAGTAAATTACAATGATTAATCGATGACCTTGCATTATTTTAGGATTATTTTTGATTGTTTGTTGTATTACCTGCATTAGTTATTTTTGGATAACTTTAAATAGTATTGTATTGAAAGTTAGTTGGCCTTGAATAATCGCAAAGGACTTTTAATGACATTTGATCTTTGGATAACTTTAAATAACCTTCAGTGACTAATCGATATAAATTATCGTCAGATGATCTTAAATATTCTTAATGGCAGTTAATGACCTCATATAACCTAATATAACCTAATTAAGGACTAATTAATACCTCTGATTTATGGATTTATGTCCATACATGGCGTTGAATAGCAATTACAGAACTTTCATGGTATTTTTATAATCTCTCCTAAATTATTTCTATAATTTAAAAATGCTTACATTCTAAACATTTTTAGAACATCCAAAAAAACAATTTGTAGGAAAATATTTTTAGAGCACACACCGATGGTGACGTATTCGGTTGCGGGGGAATTAGCGTTAGCGAGAGTGCAGCAATGTTAGATCGGGTCAGCAGTTGGATGGGTGACCGGTACCATTCACCATTGGGATACAATTAATGGTGCTTAAGAGTGACGGGGGCGATCCTTTAAAAAACAAGCTCATTTACACACACATAAATACATAAATGACACATGGCGTAAGGACCTCGTGGTTGATAGCCAAAACACTACTACTACTACTATTACTATTTTTACAGCCAATTCAAAACAGCTTAGATATGCTCAACAAATTAAAAAAAAATACTAAGATAGTCTCTAAGCTTAAATCAATTTAGATATTTTCTAAGAGTCTCCTAAGAGAGATATGTTTAATGCTTGAAGCCATCACTTTGTGATACATCTTGAATCAGGAACTTTAAATGAAAATACACTTAGTTGATATCACATACATGATTTATTACGTGAATATAGTTATCTTTTAAAGGTTGAGGTCCTGATTCTTAAGAGAGATAATATCTTCTCAAATTTCTAAAATTAAAATATCAAAGAAATCTCCCAAAACCATCATATTGGTTTAAATTCATTAAAAGCGAAGAATACAGAAGCTAACAGCATGTTTTACTGGCAGTGGGTAGATACGGGTTTGAGTGGAAGCTCTTTGGAAACCAGTGAACTCTGCCCGTGATTCTTGCTATCTAAATTTGTTGTACGTGTATCATTAATTTATGTATTCTTTTCTAGATATGTATGTTATAAGCAAGAAAAAAAGTTATAAAGGATAATAATAAACAATTATAAACATTTTTGGATTCTTCTAAGTTTGAGAAGTTATTTGATCCTCCCAAACTTCAAAATTTGCTAACAGGTTAAACTTTTTTTTAGAGGATTGCTGGCAGATAAAATATTTTTGGATATTATTTATATATTAAATGTTTCTCTCCATAGGTGAAATTACCTAAAACTTTTTTTAAATTAAATATACAAGTTATAAAGTTAAAAGCCTTACTATATTTTTCAAATTTTTTTTAGATACCTTATAAAGTAATAATAGATAATAATTTAAGGCGTAAGCAGATACAATCTATCTAAAATGCTCTTTTCTCTATAATCTAGAAAGACGCTTCTTAATACATTCTTTTTTTATATACTTTTGTTTTAAAAGCATAAGTATTTATTTTCCGCATAAAAGAACTATCAGTGATATTCAACTTGGTTGTGATCGTCACTTAAGGCCTTAAGCAAACTCCGACATGCTTCAAATCATCTTTGCAAGTAACTAAAACTTATAACTTATGTAACTACCATAGTTATTTCTATCGTAGAAAGTTTTCCATTTCTAATTGAAAAATTTTCCAAAAATCTCTTTAGCCTTCGCATATTAACTGTTTTAACTGTATAAGGACAACTAAATCTCTCTATGAATAAAACATGTTATTTAACTTTGACTACCCAACAGATGAATTGAATCCACTTTTCCTTAATTTGAAATCTATTGGATTTAAATTTAAAAAGATCGTTGTGCAAGAAGCTAAATATTTTTTCGGCCGTTCACTTGAAATGGTTTTTTGGTGTTGTCTTACTATAGATAAAAGTTTTACGTCGCGTTTTGAGCGCCGATAATTTGGGTAATATATTTTGTTACACTTAGTCGTCCACTACCACTTATGTTAAATGCTCGTATTAAATATTATATGAAGCATATAACGTCTAAATATAACTTGCTTACGTAATGTAGCATTAATTTACAATTGATTAAAAATAAAAGACTTTAAAGGGGAATAAGACATGTTTTAAATTATAGGCATATTATGCAGAGTGTGTAAAACATCGCGTACAATCTTCACGTGGCGTTGATCTTCCAACAAATTGAAGACAAAAATCTTGTTAGAAAAACCTATAAACCATAAGTTTCTATTATTGATCTTTTAAAGTAAAAAGAAACTAATAATAATCCAAATATGAAGTCACTTAATTTTTCTAAACGTTTGTACTCGTCTAAAAAATACATTTCGAGTTTGCGAGGGAAACTCTAACACGTGTCCTGTTAAGTATTCTAGAAAATTTTATGATAGTCGTCAACCTTTAAGACCAGTATGCACTAGTTTAGTTTAGTTTATTTGCTTTACAAGATCTATTAAAAAATATATACATAAAATACAAACATAAATACAATAAATCACTTTAGATTATATAGAAGATTAAAGTAAAATAGACATGCAATGTCAATAAGACAGGATGCACGGCGACTACGAACTCGTCGCACGCATGTAGAGTAAGCGATTCTAATTGCAGTCACTGAAAATCCTCGCAGCAGCACTAGAGGAATTGAAAGATTACTTGACATTAACATTACTAAAATAGTTCATACAATTTCAAAAGCTGGGGACCGATATCCTTTCAGATTCTGTAAAACACAACCTTTGTTTTATGGTGACAACAAGAACAACCTGAATACTCAATATTCGGATGAAGTAACATTTACTTGAGATGTAGTATTTAATAGACACAATTTTCGTGAATGGGCACATGAAAATCCACATAATAAAAAACCATTTGGTCATTAACATCGTTTTTAAGTGAATGTTTAGCTGGGAATAATTGGAAGAAGAATAGTTGGACTACATATCGTACCCAAGAGATTAAATGTCAAAAATTGTCTTCATTTGCTTAATGAAAAACTTCTCGGATTACTTAAAGACATAACACCAGATATTAGTCGCAATTAAATATACCAGCATGTGAGAGTACAAGCCCATTATAGTGGTGAAGTCAGAAGATGGTTAAATTATAAAAACCATAAGCAGTGGGTTGGTCGTGGTAGCTCTATTATAGAATGAGCCCTAAGATCTCCAGATCAAAATATTTTGGATTCTTCTGTATGGAAATTTATCAAAAATATAGTTTATAAAACGCTACCAGAACCTATTTATTTATTTATATCTTGGTCTTCTTTCTTTAAAAAAGTGCATAAAATACGTTAAAAAAAGAAATTACAAAACCATACGCAAAATTTTGTTCGAAAGAAGCGCGGGCGGAGTTCATAATAAATTATGTTCTTCCACTCAAACCCCATTGGCACCTTGATGTTGGAAGGTCAGCGATCTTCGTCCACATCTGGTGAGTTAGAACAAAAAATTGAAATGCTATTCAGCAAATTAAGCATCAAATCTTGCACAATATTCAAAATAGCATACTAAGGATTGCTGCATGAAGAAATTTACATTCACTTGGAACATTTACATTAGTATTAGTAATTGTTTTGCTGTAATTTATTCCGTTGCTTGATTCAAATAGAGTAGTCTAATAAAAGTTGTTACTTAATATTTGTGGTTATAAAATACAAGGTTCTCAAGTTTAAATTTCTTAATTTGTTATGTTGAGAAGAAACCGTGCTTTTACAAACTTTTTTGCAATTCAATTTTTAAATAAGTAATTGTAGAGGTTTTCACTTCGTAATACATTTTGATAATTCAAAATAAGTAAAACAATTAACTTTGTTGGTATCACTTTTTATTTACAAGCTGAAGTTGTCAACACAAGTGTAAATAAAAAGTGATGCCAACAAAATTAATTGTTTTACTTATTTTGAAGGATAAATCAATTTTTGTTTTATTTTTGCAGGGCAACAAAGTCACGTGAAGCTTTCCAGCAAATGTTTGTATAAATTTGGTATCTTATATTTTTAATACGTTCTCAAATAAAGACTTTAACCTATTCTTTGGGTCATTATTGGATTTTCTACAGAGTGTGCCAAAACATGCTGTGTTTGTAAGAGGATGAAATGTATTTATATAAAGTAATACAAGTGGAATTTGGTTGGTAATTGTGCACTTTCTAGAGTGAAAAGCTGTTCTAAACATCTGATAAAATAAGCCATAATAAATCATTTTTGTCATTAGTATATTTTATCATACACAGTCTATTCGGAAATAAACTTAAAATCAAATCAATTTTCGAAATGATTTGAAATAATGTCACCAAAAATTATATCAATATGCCAATCAATAAATTAATTAAATAATATAAGCATTAGTATACATGGTATGTTAAGACAAACAAGACGTCTAAAATATATGGATTTTATTATTTAGCATATATTTTGTTTTGAGGTTTGTTCCTAACAATATGATATGTTTAAAGATTTTGCACAGTGCTTTAACCCATTTGTTATACTTTCGGAAGAATGTAAAGTATTTATTTATTATCAAAGATTTGAGACAATTACTGCCAAACTATAGCATAGTTAATTACGTCAATCAGGTTTTTGGTCAGAATGAAATCTGTGATTGACAAAAGTAGAAAAAATATCCCTTTTTATTCCTTAAAAAAAAATTATAAGACACGGTAATATAGTGATTACGTCTTATTACACTACTTCTCCCAAGGCTTGGTAATATTAGACGACGTAAAAAGTTTTGAGCTTTTTTCACTCTATTTCGACGATGACCCATCCTATTGGTTAATTCTGGTCGCTTCTGATCGAAAATCTGCCTTAATATAGCCAATTTTTGACAGTAGAGGTATGAATTAAATATTTACCCTGATAGAAGTAGCGAATAGTTAATATTTTTCTTCCATTCTCATAAAACTCACAGAAAAACTTTCTTTTCCCTTAATTATTTGCACTCGAGGCCGTTTCCGCACAGGCGAATCAACAACTCGAGCGTTTCGGAGCGCTATTTGATAATTGAACTACCTCTAACATAAATTGATTATACACACAAAGTAACACATAAAACTTTTATATTATAATATTTAATGTATCTTTACAGTTCTATTAAGATAATTAAGTAAGCATTAGTCCTTGTAATTTTGCTTTGTATGATATTTTATAAAGCAATCGCCGAGATGTTCGCCCGGCTTCTTGGGGTAAGTATCACAATAGTATATCGTTTGATGTCTTTTGCCATGTTTAGTTCTCTGAGAGCAGACTTTTCAATCCTACCTAACTCCTGTTAGTATGATATGCAGCTTTCCATTCAAGCGGATGTCTTCGGAATCGGAGGTTGAAGATCGAGCACGTGTCTGACGAAAATCTTCCGTCAATTGCCGAGCTAAGGTTTTCACATACCGCAAGTGAGTAAGCGGCTGTTCTCCTCTCTGCTGTTTAGTCATTTTATAAAGTAAATATGAATCTATTGAATAAATTTCCAGACCCAAAAAAAAAAACAGTTTCCGCCAGCATTTCAAGGATTTTCGTAAGAAACAATACGTTGCGGCTAATTGATCAGCACGATCGACACCATCCATATGTTTTATATAATTTATTACAACATTGGGCTTCTTGATGGTAACTTCAACGCAACCTCGTAAGATTCTTCTCACAGAACTCATTAACTCATTTCTGTATTATTCCAATTCGTCAAGCATGCGACAACTCTCTTGTCTTTTCATGACAAAACTAAGGTATTTCTTTTGCGGAATGCTACTGTTGATTTTGTACCAAATTTTGTTGTTTTGTTATTTGGTTTGGCAAATGCTTCCTATTCGTTAGGATTGTTCCTGTCAAGTGGCATTTCAATTTGAGTCAAGATAAAGCTAGTGTAATACCGATTAGTGAACATATGGTGTCCTTGGCTACCAGGTACTTTTTCCAGGAGCATCGTATAAAGGTGTAGTGGTATTCTTGCTGATATGGGAAGGTCGGGCCTCACCAAATTCTCCGTGGTAAGACTTCCATAATAAGAAAGAATACCACAAATATACACAAAACACAAAAAATCTGAATCTGCCTCTAGTAAATATTTTTGAATAAAAAGGAATGTAACTGACAACATTCCGTGACCAATACTCTTGCAAATTCGCCAACGGCATTATCCTCATATTTACTATGACTCCAATAAATGCCCATATTTGTTCAGTAGTCACGTCTACCCAATTTTGCCATATCGAGTACGGTAATAGCGTCTTGTTCTCTAACTTTCTTCCAGCGTAACTATTTGTTTCAGTAACTATTTCATTTACAAGTTCATCGGTAAAAAGCAGTTTGAAAAAATCTAATGGTTCTTTCTTGTCTGCGTCTATATGCGGTCCTACAGGAGCGTTGCCGGCTATAAATGGTATTCTCGAGGGTATTTCTTCTGATTCTGTACAACTAATCCATTCAGAAGTGTCGGATCGTGAATCCTCTGCAGCATCATTATCACTGTCACCTTCACTGTCTATTATTCTAATCTTTCGTCTTCTTACACCTCTTACTTCATCAGTATCATCATCACTGTTTGTGTTCTCTCTATCGTCAAGCTCTCTATGTATAGCTGTACTTTCTTCGTTTAGTACCTCTAAATCAAACTCATCTTCACTCGAGCTTATTTCACTACTACGTCCCATGGTAATGGGGGCAGAATCTTCAACTTTTCTAGAATGCTTGGCACGGCTGCTAAATTCGAACTGAGACCGAAAATGCAGTCCGGTTCGTGGTTGTGTACTAATAGCAGATAAATAATTCTTATGCTTTTTGAAAGAATATCATTTTACACTTCATCACATGACGGAGAAAAAGCGGAGACCACTCGCCGAAAAACACAAAATGCAGCAAACGGAGTGGTGAGCGACAGTCACCGCTCGAGCTGTGGCATGAAACCGCATGGTGAGTGAGACTCACCTCTCGAGTGAAAAGGGTTAAACCTTGCTAATTTTTTGGGCTGACTTATGGTGATGGACTACGATCTTCTCCGATTGTTGTTCTAGTATGTGACCCATTTACCATTTGCTTCAATCGCGTCGATTTTATTGTTATGTTTCATCTTTTTTTCGCTCTATTTCGACAATTACGCTTCCTATTGGGCCATTTCTGATCGAACGCTTGCTTCAGTCTAGTGAATATTTTATGTCTGAATTTAGTGTCTAGTTTGATGGAAGTAACGTATACTTAAATATTCTTTTTAAATTTCACAAAAAAACACACCAAAACCTTCCTGAACCTTAATTCAAACTTGACAATGATTTTGGTAGATTCACGGGGATTTGACCATAATCTTCGACTGTTGTTCCATTTTCATCATTAATTTCCAATTGTAATGATGATTTCATTACGTTTTAGCTTTTTTTCGCTCTGTTTTACAATAACCCTTCATAATGGTTAATTCTGCTTCCTTCGGATCGAACGCTTGCTTCAATCTAGTCAGCTTTTGGCAGCAGAGATCTGAATTGAATATGGTAGGAGTAGCGCATAGTAGATATTTCCTCCTCAATCCCATAAAACACATAGAAAATCCTTCTTTGCATTTAATTCCAGCGTTGCAATAGGTTGGGCCGGCTCACGGTGATTGGATCATAATATTCTTCGGCTGTTGTTCGAGTATGTGACCCATTTTTTACATTATCAGGTATCATTCGCATCTATCGTACCAATTTAATTACGTTTCAGCTTTTTTTGCTCTATTTTGACCATTAACCTTCTTTATGGTCGCTTCTGATCGAACACCAGCTTTAATCTAGTTAGTCAGTTTTTGACAATACATGGCTAAATTGAGTATTTAGCCTAATGCGAATAGCACATTAAGGATAATTCTTTTGCAATCGCACAAAATACAAAAAAATCTTCTTAGCCCTTAATTCAAGCTTCGCAATGGTTTGGGCTGACTGACCACGATCTTCTTCAACTGTTGTGACCCATTATTTATCATCAGTTTCTATTCGCTCCGATTAGATCGATTCCATTACGTTTCAGAAATGGATTGCAGACATCCAAAAGGTTCCTTTTTTTCTGGGCAATGAAATAATTGTTCATATACCGACTATACCGACTATATTTTAAAGACTTTTTTGAAGATTGACCTACCATGAGGCAAGATCATCTTCGATATTCATATTACCAGAACAGGATCATTGAAACCACTTTGTTGTTATATTTGATAATTTATTGGGTTCATAATAAGAACAAAATGTTGGCACGGTCATCTTTGATATTTAGATTACCAGAACAAGATCATTAGTGATGGTCACTTTGCTGTTACGTTCGATAAAGTATTTAGTTCATAAACAGCAGTATTTCCTCTTCACCTAGGTCGTAGTGGTACTAAAGAATGTATTGAATTCACCCTTTTTTCCTTCGTTCTAAAATGCTGTAAAACTCAGCTGGTTGGAATAAACACAAAACAGTCAAAGAACTTTTTTGAATCGTTTCTTAAATCGCCATGTAATATTACAGATATTTTGATCGTGAAATACAAAATGTATATTTTATTTCACTATTAATCTTGAAATAATTTTATATAATACTCCATATCTTACTGTGAATGATTTTAACTAAACTTTACTCATTTTTCATGTGTAATATTGTTAAGAACAAAATGATTACTCACAGAATTTTGTTTTTGTTGTACATAGTAGTTTCTTGATTTGATTTGACATAGATGTGTTTTTTTAGTTCCCTATTTCTAAAATACTACTCGTTATTGTTGTGTACAGGTTTTGCTCTTTTTGAATACTTGCTATGGCTATATACGAGGATAAAAGTACTTTTACATTCATCGTTTGTGTATAGTTGTATTACATTAGGCTTAGAAATGATGAAAGGGACGATTGGCCATATTTAAAGATTTATGGTGAAATAAGGATTAAGGGTTTATTAAAAATATCAAATACAGCTCAAAATTCTAACCAAAGTATAAAAATTGTTAGGAATATTTCCTTTAATTTTTAATAATGATAATGACCGGGTTTTCTGGTTTTCTCATCAAGTTGTCAATGAAAGATTAAAACTATAAAAAAATAATTTTTTGGAAATTACTTGAATGATAGAAGTTAATCTACTCTTAACTTTTCAAGAATAGACCACCAAGAAATGTTGATTAATAAAAATAGAAAACTTCAAACTTTTGTAATAAAAATGTAATTATAGTAACCAATATAAATTCTGTTGACAGATTTAGCCTCTTTATTTTAAGATAGTTTGACTTTCCAAAGACTTATTTTTAGGAGACGCATTAAATATTACTTATAATTGGACAAAAAGATTTGCCAAAATAATTATTTTATAGTTGTTCCATGCCTATTCATGGCTCTGTTGTTAGTCCTTCGTCTTGTCTGTTTTTTAGAGGGCATACTTTCTTCTACGCTAATATGATGCGCTTCTGGAGTGCATTGGTCATATTCTCCAATTTGGGTATAACTTTTATTATTTCTTTTCTTAAGTCCAGATCATACGATTAGTAAAGTCCAGTAGTTAAGTAGTAATGTCTACCTCAATGGTGGTTATCTTTTCATCTTTTGCTTTCAAAAACTTCGGTATTTATTTTAAATCAGATAAATTATTCATTTATTTATATTTTTTATTGCATAGGATTAATAGTTCGTTAGTGTTTTTAATACCTCATATAAAACCAGTTAATAAATCAGAGCCTTCGGTTATTTTGGAAATACCTCCGTTACACATCGCGCTAATTAAATAAAGATTATTAAGTGTATCGTTTAAATCTCCTCTCTAATAAGGCGAAGAAGTGAAACACTTAACCCGCACGCTGCAAAGAGACGGGGAGAAATCAATTTTTAACCGGGATTCCATTACACGGGCCCTATAAATCTTGGGGGCCAGGCCCGCGGGTATAATTAATGCGTCGTCCCGTTTGTCGGGGGAACGTATCACATAATTAGTGGATTTGATTAAGAGGCGGCAATTAACGCGCCACGATCCGGGCCGGAGTAATAAGTCGATCGTGTCAGGCCGATGGCGGCGGCACGTTTCATCCGGCACTTGCCCGATTTGTCAAGTCTGAATTCCGCGAGGGACACATGCACCAACCATACGACTTTCATTAATATGGTTTCGGACATGGACATTAATTACAATTTACGTTGAAAGTATTAAGTGGATTTGATAGAACAAATATCCTTTTATGAAACTGAACACATTAGTAAAAAATACTCTCGTTATTATAATTAAATTATGAAAAAATTATCATTCATATTTTTAAAATTGGAGATTGGGATAGAGTCCACCTTACATATGCAAAATCATAAGTTACAATACTCTAAGTTTAATAGCTACATTTAAAAATTATAGTGTGGTAGTTTTTTTGAAGACTAACTTGGCCGTTGTGACAATAAGAAATGCGTATTTTCTGTGGGTGGGTGAACTTTATTTTCCAATCAAATCAGTCTGATATATCTGCAAGATTTAATTTTTAACTTAACTTTTGAGCATAAATTCGTGTGAATGCAATTTAATTTTGAAAAATCGAGGGTTATGCAGAGATCACCTATCCACCTTAAAAATAACAAAACCGAAAGAAAGAATACTATACATTCTAAAGGTATTTGAACTATTAAAATGCGGTCGTGTTGAAAATAACTATATGTAGAATGGGTGAGGCATTTGCCAAATATTCACCAACATCACAAAAGAGGTAGCAAAATAGGTGAACCCTTCACAGAAAGCAGAATCATCAAAAGTGCGGGAGAACAAAAATATGAACTAACAAACGACAAACAATATGGTGAAATGAAGACATACTACAGAAAAAGGTGCAATAAAGATGATAAATCTAATAACACTTAATTAGCATATAAATGGGAAAGAAAAAAACCGAGTTGAATGTTTGAAGCCATAACTTTATGATATATTTTGAATCAGGAATTTTATCTGACTATAAAGCCCCAAAAATTAGAGTAGTAATAGATAACAAAAAATCCAAAAATTATGTAACGAAACAACACCTGCAACAAAGAAAAGGACACAACCCATTCCTATTTATATTATTCATAAACAAAATAATAAATCAAGCAGAAGAGGGAACAAGTCCATTAATACAAAGACATAGAAAATAAAAATTAGTTACAAATACAAAAGGGTATTTGTATAAAAGTACCAGGAAATGAGAAAGACTTGTACAGAAACTTAATAAAATGCAATAAAACTATACACAAAATGGTGCGGAAATAAATAAGCAAAGACAAACTAAGGGGAAGCCTGTACCAAACTGCCAAACTAGAAATCCAAAGGCTTGGCATAATTATATTAGAGAGTTGGCCAAGATCAGGTAGTTGCTAACACGAAAACGGCACTCTATAATTATAGGGGTTATCGATTAAAACAAATAAGTTACCAACCTAAATTAAGATAAATATTGATGGTAAATAGAAAGAAAGACCGACTCCTCATTGCCTACCAGAAATAAGGGTTAGAGTGGCAGATTATCCCAGCTGCATGAACTCCACTCTGCTTCATCCACCCAAAATTTATGTATGTTTTGTAAGTATTTTTGTATATACATATATATTTTGTTGGAAAGAAAGCTAAAGTATAATAATCACCGAAATCAGATAAAATTTTGCTTATACTGACTAAAGAGCAACCCGTAGATCTAAACATAATCCGCCCCAATGGCAGATAAATATGACGAAGAAGTCCAAAATTTAGTTATTGAAAAAACAACCAGATTACGATCCTCAAAGCCAAAATTGGTCACGGTAGAAGAGGTGATCTAGTTGGAAACTTCGATGAAACCAAACAAAGAGGCAATTGTCTCTATGAATTCTGCAAAAATACCTAAATGTTCATAACTAACACCTGGTTTAAACTACCCAACCGCAGATTATATAAAAGGACATCTCCGCATAATGACCAGAATAATAAACAAACAATCAAAAACCAAATAGTTTATTTACTAATTATCAATCGCATTCGCAATGCTATAAAAAGTATTAAAATCTACCCCAGTGCTGATATTGGTTCACACTACAATCCATGAATAAGTAAAATAAAACTGAACCTGCAAATTACAAAAAGAAGACCATTAAAAAGACCTCTTGATATAACTTCAAGATAGTAAAATCAAGACATTAGAATAATAATAAAAATAATAATAATAATGTTAGAATAATATACTCATACATCTAGCAAACAACAATGAAGACAATGCAGAACCTATAAGGGATAATATTAAAAGTAGTGTTACGGTGCGAAACTGCACTGCCTTTTATTTTCCGTCTTATCTCTTAGTGGTGTTACTTTTCGGCGCATTGATTTAATTCGATTAAGGATGCGTAATATCGGCAACCTCATTTACATATTTATAATTGATCTCTCTGACAGATGGCACTATTAAACCATATTAGGTTCTCATTTCCGCTTCCTTTTATTCTTATTGTTGTTCTATGCAGTGGAACGCACGTGTTCATATAGTTTCAGTTTGTAATGAAATAATTAGCCGAAGTAGTGGCCTATTATATTGAACCCGTGTACTGGAATTCTCCAGCGTGGTGCGTTGGTTTTGGCATTGAATTTGGGTGCTGCGAGATTTTCCATCGTCTTCGACGGATTTACTTCCACGTGCAGACTTAACCTAAAAGGAGCCGGGAGAGGAAGGTAGGTGTTGCATTTCTTGTTACATCCTTAATTGAATATTCAGGCGTATGAGATTCTAATATTGTTTTCGTCCAGGTTTTCCACCTGGCTTCTTTTCTTCCTTCGTTTCCTCATTCTTCAGTCCAATTGGATACCCGTGTTGATTACGGAGCCCGTCCTTCAGTTGGCCTTAGTCCACTGTGAAACGTCATTCCGCCAGGGGTGCAGACGTAATCGTAGCCTGTGGACCATATCATCGTGGTGTTCGCTCAGCTGATCGGAGGGATTGACAGACACGGCGGAAGAAGGCGTTAGCGCACTGCAGCTCTTCTATTCCGGGGACTGTATTTGTTCATGTTATTCCGTTGTAATTTAATGTATAACGTTTCACATTTAGTTTATGTCTCTCAGTTCGGTTAAACGTATATCATTTATGCTCAGTTTACGTTTTCAGTTCAGTTAAAAACGTACATCATTTATGTTTAGTCTACGTTACTCAGTTTCAGTTTAAACATATGTCATTCATGTTTAGATTATGCTATTTAGTTCAGTTAAGCATATATATTATTAACGTTCAGTTTAGTTTGACACTCAGTTTCAATTTAGTTACGTTAATCAGTGTTATGTTCATGTTATGTTATTCAAGTTGAGATTGAGTCAGTTATACGTTCGTAGTTGATCATTACATCTCATTACCGTGTTGATCTTTTAGTTTGCATATTATATAGTTACCTTATATTATTTAACGTGTTAACTTAAAGTCACCAGTTTATCAGTAATTACACCGGCTCAGTTCTCGCGTTGTGTAAATTTTGTTGTAGGTTAACGACGTGGGATCTGCAGTAAGCGCTTGCCGCAGGTCAACGGATATTTGGTGAGTACGTTCATACCTTACTTAGCCAGTGTATATTGCAACCCTTCTCATATCAGGGTGGTGAGTTTAAGGGATTCAATATTTATTCTTTTTTTTTTACCTAAGTAATCTTAAGTTATTTTTTTTTTTTTTTTTCGATATAACTGACGTCAATATTCTGCGTTTGGAATTAAATATCTTATTTCTTGGTTACTCATTCGTTTTATTTAACAACATAGGTTTCGAGCTTTTACCTCCCAACCTTCCTGAGAGTAGACTTTAATTTTAAGCTCGTGGCGCTCCTTTACAACTTTGAACCCAGCCACTCTATCGGCTGACAGCAGGGTAAGCCTACTTTAGGGGAGGATACTGGTTGCTATAACGAATTCGAGTGAACTTGATTATTTTCTTTTGTATTTGCTTTTTTTTTTAAATTTTTTCCTTCAAGCAAAATTTTGTCATTTGTAAAGCGAGCTCCAACGTTACTGCTCTAGGGCTAATCATTGGCTCGGGGTAACGTAATATAAGTGGCGCCCAACGTGGATTTTAAATTTTAACCCCACAACATAAATATTCTTCGGCCGAATTTAGTTGTTTGTTTTTCGTGTGTTAGTAAAAAAAAAAGAGGCCTAGTCAACTCTCTTTTTTTTTTTTCGTTGAAGGAAATGGCGGGAAATCTGGAGTTAAACCCTGTTTATTTGAAGAAGGATGAGCTAAAGTACGAATTATTAGTTCGTGGTGTGAATGTGTCTGCTTCTCAAACGAAGTCTGATTTTATCTCTTGTTTAAGAACTTTGTTGGTTTTAGAACAACAGCAGTTGTCTTTGACATACCCGAAACTAGATTTAGATGTGACAAATGAATTAAAAATTATTTCCGAATTGGTAATAGAACTTGATAGGAAAATTAAAAGATTTGTCGAGGGGAACAGTAAGTTGAAAGTTGAAGGTTTGCAAGCTCGTTGTGCCCATGTCATTGGCCGTATCAATAGATTAGCTCAGCTTACATTATCGAGTGATCAGGAAGCTCAGAAATCTTCTTTATACTCGAATATCTTATCATCTGCAGGTAACATTGTAAAATCTAAATCTGTTAGTGCTGAACCAGACATGAGTATGATATTTTTGGATGATGAGGAGAATGTTGACTCTGAGGTGGATGACGACGATGACGACGTCCTAGTTGAAACTCCTAATCTTAGGAATCGATCTTACCTTTGTCGATCACAACCAGTAGAGAAATGGAATGTCAAATTCAGTGGTGATCACAAACTATCTTTGCATAATTTTTTGGAACGGGTCGAAGAGCTGAAGTGTGCTAGGCACGTCTCGGATGAACAACTGTTTGCGTCCGCAATCGATCTTTTTGAGGGAAAAGCGCTTATGTGGTTTCGCGCTAATAAAACACGATTCCACGATTGGACTGGTTTAGTTGGATTATTGAAAAAACATTTCGAACCCCCTGATTATCGTTCTAGATTATTTAATGATATTTTATCTCGTACTCAGGATCCCTCAGAAACCTTTATCGAATATTACTCTTGTATGGCGGCCATGTTTCGAAGATATGCTGGTATGTCTGAGGAAATTAAATTGAATATTCTCACTCGGAATTTAGCTCCTTTCTATACTATGCAACTACCTACTGTATGTACCTTGCAAGAGCTTGAGGAGGAATGCTTGAAACTCGAAGCAAAAAAGTATCGATCCGAGAATTATAAACCCCCATCCAAATCTCGCAGCAAATATGTTGAGCCTGACTTAGCTTTTGTGAATTCCGTAATTCCTTCTAGTTCGAACTCTGTCCACGAGAGCCGATCATCTGAAAGTTCTAGTGGTCAATCCAGAACCATTGTTTGCTACAATTGTAGAGGGAAAGGGCATGTAGCGCGCAATTGTCCTAACCAAAAGAGGAAGGTTTGCTATCGGTGTGGTGCTGAGAACGTTACTGTCCTCACTTGCAAAACCTGTAATTCGGGAAACGTGCGAAGGAGGACCTAAACGGTCGTATTGGTTCCTCCAGAGTAAAACCCCCGACCGACTTTGCTCATACCTCCAATTCAATTATTTTGGATTATGTCCTGTCGCATGTGTCGTCCGATAAGCGTCCTTATTTGGAAGTAAGTGTTTTTGGAGCGAAAATATTAGGGTTACTTGATTCCGGTGCGAACAAAACAATTGTAGGTTCGACTGGATGGTCTTTTCTTCAGACTTTAGGTTTTAAATTGACTGGTAAAAGTAGTAGCTGTACTATAGCTGATGGTACTTCGTGTCTTGTAATTGGTGTTGTGTATGTTCCTTTTGAATTAATGGGAAAAACCCGTATTGTGGAAGTGTTAGTTGTCCCTGATTTGTCCCATAAATTAATTCTTGGTATTGACTTTTGGTTATCTATGGGAATTGTCCCAAATTTAAGGGAAGATGTTTGGCATTTCCTTGGCGATAAGGAAATCGCAGAAGTAAGTAGCATTGAAAGCGAGAACTCGCTTAGCTGGGAGCAAAGGTGTGCCCTCAATAAGCTAATTTCTGAGGTGACCAAGTTGATGAGTACTTCTTTGGGTCGCACTACCTTAGTAGAGCACGTAATCGAGGTTATCCCTGGCACTAGGCCTATTAAACAGCGATTCTATCCTGTCTCTCCGTTCAAGCGTAAGCTAATTGATGACGAGATATCGAAAATGTTAAAGGATGGTGTGATAGAGCCATGCAAGAGTCCATGGTCTTCACCGGTTTGTCTAGTGACCAAGAAGGACAATTCATATAGGTTTTGTGTTGATTACCGCCAGCTGAACGCTGTCACTAAGAAGGACGCATATCCTCTGCCATTGATTTCGTCTATCTTAGATATGCTTCGTGATGCAAAGTACTTAAGCACCCTAGACATCAAAAGTGCTTATTGGCAAGTCCCCATTGCTCAGGATAGTAGGGATTATACCGCTTTCTCTGTACCTTCTGGGTTGTATAGGTTTCGAGTGATGCCCTTCGGTCTTTCAAACGCTCCTGCTACTTATCAGAGACTTATGGATCAAATATTAGGGAACGATTTGGGTGATAAGGTTTTTTGTTATCTAGACGATATCGTGATCGTAACACAGGATTTCGAATCTCACTTAAAAATTTTGTCAGTTGTTTTCGAGAGGTTGCATGCTGCAGGGCTTGTGCTGAGTTTTGATAAGTGTCATTTTTGTTGTCCGAAAATTAAGTATTTAGGATTCGTGGTGGATGCTAACGGACTGCATCCAGACCCGGAAAAGGTTGAGGCGATTGTGAATATTCCCTCACCTAAGACCACAAAACAAGTTAGATCCTTTATCGGTACAGCTTCTTGGTACCGAAGATTTGTCCCTGATTTTTCGAGAGTCATAGCCCCGTTGACTGGTCTAATGAAAAAGAATGTAAAATTTAATTGGTCGAGTGATTGTGAGAAAGCTTTTAACAAAATCAAGGAATGCTTAATTTCTGCTCCCGTACTCCACTGTCCGGA
Source organism: Ontholestes murinus (assembly GCA_963969525.1). Lineage (NCBI taxonomy): Eukaryota > Metazoa > Arthropoda > Insecta > Coleoptera > Staphylinidae > Ontholestes > Ontholestes murinus. Next base: position 54,928,990 of record OZ018392.1, on the reverse strand, counting down.
TTTTAACCGTCCGTTTGTGCTGCAGACCGACGCGTCCGCATTTGGTCTTGGCGCTGTGTTAACTCAACAGTTTCCTGAAGGTGAGAAAGTGATTAGTTACTTATCTCGATCGCTTACTCCGCAGGAAAGGAAATACTCCACTACCGAACGAGAGTGCTTGGCGGTAATTTGGTCGATTGAGAAGTTGCGTCATTATCTGGAAGGCTATCACTTTAAAGTGGTAACCGACCATTACTCCTTATTATGGTTGCATCGTCTGAAGGATCCTCAAGGTCGTTTAGCCAGATGGGCCTTACGCCTTCAGCCTTACGACTTCGAACTAATACACCGTAAAGGGAAGGAACATGTGGTTCCAGATTTTCTGTCGCGCAGTGTTCCACACGTTAACTCGATCGATGTCTCTGAGTCTGTCAACGACCAATGGTATTTAAAAATGTTGGAAAACGTACGTAAGCTTCCTAACCGTTACCCTACGTGGCGGGTCCAAGATCTTCAGTTGTATAAGTATGTCCCCTCTAAACTGTCCAAGTTCGACGAAGGTTATAGTTGGAAGATTGTGCTTCCAAAAGAAAGGAGACCAAGCGTAATTAAGGCTAATCATGATGATCCTACTTGTGGTCACGGAGGTATCTTCAAGACAGTTGCTCGAATTTCGGATAGATATTATTGGCCTAAGCTTCGATTTGATGTAGCTCGGTTTGTGAATCGTTGTAACGTGTGTATCAGTACGAAACCTTTGCAGCAGCGTCCTGCTGGGTTGATGTTAAGTAAAACACCTACTGTAGATAAACCTTGGCAACTGGTTTGTGCCGACCTTATGGGCCCATTGCCTAGGACGTCGAGAGGTTACTGTTATATCTTGGCAGTGTCGGATAGTTTCAGTAAATTTGTACTGTTGTTTCCGTTGAGAAGTGCTACTGCTCAAAAGGTGGTGGAAGTTATGGAAGAGCAAGTATTTTTAATCTTTGGTGCTCCTTCTGTCTTGATCGTAGATAATGGAGTGCAGTTTAGAAGCAATATCTTTAAGAAGTTAACGTCCTCTTACAATGTTAAAGTAGCGTATACTGCTAACTATCATGCCCAAGCTAATCCCACAGAAAGGGTGAATCGTGTGGTGAAAACCATGCTTGCTTCCTACGTGCAAGCTAAGCATAATACTTGGGATAAATATCTCGCTCAGGTTGGGTTCGCAATTCGATCTGCGAAACATGAAGTGACTGGTTTTAGTCCTAATTCCCTTATGTTTGGCCGTGAGATTTATTTAGATAATCGTAGTAGCAAACCGCCGATTGATCCGCAGGATATTCAGATAGATCGTGGCAGTAACTTGTTAGAGGAAAGGAAAATTGCTTTCACAAAAATATATGCCGACGTTAAGGATAAATTAAAACGGGCATACGAACGCGCTCGAATGCAATATAATTTACGGCGTAGAGATGTACGGTTTCGACAGGGTCAGAAGGTATGGAAACGTAACTATGTATTGTCAGATGCTAGCAAGAAATTCACATCTAAATTTGCTCCGAAATTTATTGGTCCTTTCACTGTCTCTCAGGTAGTCTCGCCTTGGTCGTATCGCTTGACTGATAAAGACAATCGAGATTGCGGCGTCTGGCATGCCAAGGACTTGAAAGCTCATCCACCCGATGATCCAGGTGGAGTTTAACTTTTGGACTGCTTTAGTTCTTTGATTGTTTTCCCTCTTTGTCATCTTTGTGGAGTCCGCCATCATAGCATTTCCTCTCTTTATTTGGTTCTCTCTTTCATTCACTCGTTCTACCTTTGTGTATCTTGAAATTTGGAATAATGTTAAGTACTTCGTCATGTAGACATTGTGCTCAATATGAGCTCAGTTTTTTGCTGGTTTTAATTGCATGACAAAGTTTATTACGCGGTGAATTGGTTTAGGAATTTGTTTGGAGATTAGTAGTAAGGCCCGTAATAAAACGCTTCGGCGGATATTTAGGTGCGACAAAAACATTGTTCCAAGAAAACCCTTTTCATTATTTCTCTTCTTTCTTCTAGTCATTGTTTCTTTTCTTCTCTTTCGACATAGGGGCTAGACCAAAGAGAATACGGTCTTATTAATTTTGGCGTTTGAATGGAAATACAGAGCGAGAGGAGTCAATTGTTGTCTGGGTTGGTTTAGGACTCCATCTTTTATTGCGAGGTCGGGGCAATAAAACCTCTGACTACAATCTCTGTAGTCAGTAGGGCATGAGAAATGTTGAGGGAGGTGTGTTGCTGTACATTTCGATTGTATGGGCTTCACAGGTCAGTTTCTAAGTCCATTGTATTCACACACTTGTTATTTAAGTTTGGAAAAACGCGAGAGGAGTCAATTGTTGTCTTGGTTGGTTTAGGACTCCATCTTTTATTGCGAGGTCGGGGCAATAAAACCTCTGACTACAATCTCTGTAGTCAGTAGGGCGAGAAATGTTGAGGGAGGTGTGTTGCTGTACATTTCTTGTTTGTAGCTTGTTCTACTCTTGCAGGGAGGAGTAGTCCGCTTTTTAATCCCGTAGACTTTCTTTTTTTTTTGGTATGAGTTTTCCATTTTCCAGGTCATTCCATGATTTCGTTGTATGTTGAAGTTCTCGAGGTTTGGTAACTTCGAAAAACTTCATACGAAGTTTTTCTCGGGGGAGTAAAGGGGGAGTTGTTACGGTGCGAAACTGCACTGCCTTTTATTTTCCGTCTTATCTCTTAGTGGTGTTACTTTTCGGCGCATTGATTTAATTCGATTAAGGATGCGTAATATCGGCAACCTCATTTACATATTTATAATTGATCTCTCTGACAGATGGCACTATTAAACCATATTAGGTTCTCATTTCCGCTTCCTTTTATTCTTATTGTTGTTCTATGCAGTGGAACGCACGTGTTCATATAGTTTCAGTTTGTAATGAAATAATTAGCCGAAGTAGTGGCCTATTATATTGAACCCGTGTACTGGAATTCTCCAGCGTGGTGCGTTGGTTTTGGCATTGAATTTGGGTGCTGCGAGATTTTCCATCGTCTTCGACGGATTTACTTCCACGTGCAGACTTAACCTAAAAGGAGCCGGGAGAGGAAGGTAGGTGTTGCATTTCTTGTTACATCCTTAATTGAATATTCAGGCGTATGAGATTCTAATATTGTTTTCGTCCAGGTTTTCCACCTGGCTTCTTTTCTTCCTTCGTTTCCTCATTCTTCAGTCCAATTGGATACCCGTGTTGATTACGGAGCCCGTCCTTCAGTTGGCCTTAGTCCACTGTGAAACGTCATTCCGCCAGGGGTGCAGACGTAATCGTAGCCTGTGGACCATATCATCGTGGTGTTCGCTCAGCTGATCGGAGGGATTGACAGACACGGCGGAAGAAGGCGTTAGCGCACTGCAGCTCTTCTATTCCGGGGACTGTATTTGTTCATGTTATTCCGTTGTAATTTAATGTATAACGTTTCACATTTAGTTTATGTCTCTCAGTTCGGTTAAACGTATATCATTTATGCTCAGTTTACGTTTTCAGTTCAGTTAAAAACGTACATCATTTATGTTTAGTCTACGTTACTCAGTTTCAGTTTAAACATATGTCATTCATGTTTAGATTATGCTATTTAGTTCAGTTAAGCATATATATTATTAACGTTCAGTTTAGTTTGACACTCAGTTTCAATTTAGTTACGTTAATCAGTGTTATGTTCATGTTATGTTATTCAAGTTGAGATTGAGTCAGTTATACGTTCGTAGTTGATCATTACATCTCATTACCGTGTTGATCTTTTAGTTTGCATATTATATAGTTACCTTATATTATTTAACGTGTTAACTTAAAGTCACCAGTTTATCAGTAATTACACCGGCTCAGTTCTCGCGTTGTGTAAATTTTGTTGTAGGTTAACGACGTGGGATCTGCAGTAAGCGCTTGCCGCAGGTCAACGGATATTTGGTGAGTACGTTCATACCTTACTTAGCCAGTGTATATTGCAACCCTTCTCATATCAGGGTGGTGAGTTTAAGGGATTCAATATTTATTCTTTTTTTTTTACCTAAGTAATCTTAAGTTATTTTTTTTTTTTTTTTTTCGATATAACTGACGTCAATATTCTGCGTTTGGAATTAAATATCTTATTTCTTGGTTACTCATTCGTTTTATTTAACAACATAGGTTTCGAGCTTTTACCTCCCAACCTTCCTGAGAGTAGACTTTAATTTTAAGCTCGTGGCGCTCCTTTACAACTTTGAACCCAGCCACTCTATCGGCTGACAGCAGGGTAAGCCTACTTTAGGGGAGGATACTGGTTGCTATAACGAATTCGAGTGAACGTGATTATTTTCTTTTGTATTTGTTTTTTTTTTAAATTTTTTCCTTCAAGCAAAATTTTGTCATTTGTAAAGCGAGCTCCAACGTTACTGCTCTAGGGCTAATCATTGGCTCGGGGTAACGTAATAGTAGTATTAGTGAAACGAGTACACAATACCTTAAAACTCATAGGATGGCACAAAATAACAAAGGAAAATTTAAACCTAATGGAAAAATATAAGAAAGAAAAAATAACATCCTCAAATATGGATTTGTAAATATGTATAAAGAAAGAAATCAAAATGGCGATAAAAGATTTGATAAAAGAGAAATGCAAGGAAATCTAGGGGCTGAACGAATTGCACCATGACTTCAACGTTCACTGAAAATAAAAGAAATATCGAACATATGCCCATACCACAAGTATATCAAAATAATAAACTGATTCTCGATAAAGCATAAATCCGAAAAACATGGAAAATTATATATCACAAAATCTTCTGCAGACAATATCACATTCTTAGATTTCAAAAATAAGAACTACCGATGTACAGGTATAATTTTAAGAGACTGGCTTAAAGAAATGTTTATAACTATACCTAAGAAGCAATGCCCAAAAGACCATAGTGAATACCGGGTAATTTAAATTAATGATGATTATAAAATCATGGGTTTGAGTGGAAGAACTTTCAATGAAGAGAACTCCGCCAGTCCTCCTTCCGACTAAAATTTTAAATATATTTACATATTTTATATTATAATTTTTCTATTATTTTGTAAGAAAGGAGTACAAAGATATAAATAAATAAATAAATAAATAAATAATGCTTGTTACGCTACTCTCTTGATAGAAACAGATATTAAAATTAGGTGAATACCTAATAACCTTGCATAATGTTTTAACTTTGATAATAATAATAATAATAATAATAATAATAAACGTCTTTATTCAAAAAAAATGGTCGAAGTTTAGCCATTAAGGCTACTCTACCACTTAACCCATAAAACATAACAATTTCACAATGTAATGTCCAAAAATGTAACAAAACAAGTGTTAAACTTCACTTAATACCGGGTAATTAGTTTAATGTCCAAAATGCTAAAGTCTTTCCTACACGTAATGCTAGAATTAGGAGGAAATGTAAAGAAAACCTAGATCCATCACAATTTGGCTTCCGCGACGCATTTGGAATACGCACTGTTCAAAGTCAATGTTCTATTGCAAAAATGCCGAGATCAGAATAAAGACATATATACAGTATTATATCTTGAATTTTGGAAGCGTTCACTTCGTAGTACATTTTGAATGAAAAACAGAAACACGTTTAACTTTTTATACTACTTTTTATTTTTATACAATAAAAAAGTTAAACGTTTTTCTGTTTATATACAGTATTCTTAGACTACGATAAAGCATTTGACCGAATAAACCACGAGAAATTAATAAAAATACTGTAGAACACAAAACTGGATACGAGAAATATCGAATTATAAAAAAGCTTATACTTATTGGGGATGGAAGGCGAACATTTGCTTAGGCAATGATAAAACAGAAAACATCAGCATGTAGAAAGGAGAATAATAGGGTTTTCCCCTTTCGTCACTCTTATTTAATATCATGCTTGCTGATGATTTTCTACTCAAATCAATATCCTCTCCTTCATTGTTTATATAGCATCAGATTAGAATTCATATAATTATTTTTCCTTTATTGGTTGATAAAATCATTTTGGCAACAATCGCTATTCCGATCGAGTTGTTAAAGATGCGGAGTAAAAGTGAGCTTTAGCTACTGCCCAACAGAATCGACGCAGCTGGCAAAACCTACGGCCTACAAATAAATGCCACTAAAACCAAATTCATGGTATTGATCCACGTAAAATATAACGTCAATATTTACGTAAAATCCATATTGATTGAAAAAGTGGTCAACTTTTAATATCTTGGGATTATAATTAGACAAAACTTGGATCCAGGCATCGAGATCAAGAGCAAGCACGTGCGTCATTTAATAAAATGAAATCATCTTTCTGTGGTGATAATTTAAAACAAAAGTTACGACAAAGGTTAGGATATGTACTAAGGGGCAAAAATACCAGCTACTCCAACGAATAATGATAAGTAAGACCTGACAGCAAGCAGCAATCTTTGTTGAGGAACATCCGTAATTGGACTGGGAAAAAAATCTACAGGTGAACTGATGCACTTATTATAAAATAGGTATATACATTCTATAGTGATCGTCGATGTCTGGATCTGGATCTGGATTGAGTTTGCCAAGGGTGATCAAATCATTGACTAGAGCACTTAGGCCTCACTAGGCCCGTTGTGCCCCCCTGACTGGGACAGCCCTGCGTTGTTCTATCACTCATTTAACCACTTTGGCGAGCAAAGGACAGCACAACGCTTGGAGGATTATCCCTGTTGGCCATGTTCGGCCAGAGCTCCCCTAGCATGGACTCTCTAAGGCGGGCGAGAGCCGGGCAGGTGGTTAACACATGTTCCACTGTCTCGTCCTCTTCTTCACATGCTCTACATGTGGGGGTTTCCACCAGTTCCATAGTAAACAAGTGTTTCCTTAGCTGACAGTGACCCGTAAGGATACCTGTGATAAGACGCAGATTCCCCCGGGATAGTCGCAAATAATATTCAGCTGTTTTCAGATTGGGTGAGCGTATTGCTTCCTTGGCCTGTCTGCAGCCTGAGGTGTTGTCCCAACGTTGTTTTAGCATCTTGAGAGTATTATGTTTGAGGATATCAGTGCTTGGTATCACTGAGAACCGATCCAGCTGGCGCCAACTCCTCTGCCTTGCTGTTGCCTTCTTCATTATTGTGTCCCTTGACCCACCGCAGCTCAATACTGTTTGATTGTGCTGCTTGTTTAAGGGTGTTGTGACATTATTTTACTAGTGTTGAGGTAATCTTGTGACTACTCACTGCTAGTATTGCTGCCCTACTGTCTGTAAGGATTTGGATATTCCTATCACGGATGTCTCGGTGTAGGATTTCTTCCGCCCCTTGGATGATGCCAACGATCTCTGCTTGCAGAGTAGTTGTGTGCTTCTCTAGGGGTATAGCTAATAGGAGGTCCATTTGTTGCGAGTAAATTCCCGCCCCGGATCCCCTTTTGGTTTTAGAATCATCGGTGTAAATTCGAAGGGTTTCCCCACCCTCTACACTCCCGGTTCCTCTTTTTATCGATACATTATAGGGTCTATTGAAGACGTAGCAGGGTGGCAAATTGTCTGTCTTCCTTCCAAGGAAGGGTGTCTTTTTGATAGCCTCCTCTAAAAGGTGACAGTGTCTGCCAGCCCTGCCTCCTTTGTACCAGAGTCCAACTGAGTTTATGCGCAGTGCTGCCGCCGTGGCCATCTCCTCTACGTATAAGCCGAGTGGTGGAAGGCAAAGAGATCGTCGATGTCATGCGAACCGGACAAGGCACATGAGAAAGTAAGAAGGTCATATCAAACGAAGAAGAAATATTAACATATTAAAATAGATATAGTAACAGTAGAACAAGTGAAGGACTTTTAACTGTCAACATGGCCGCAAGTCAAGGCGGTCAGGATTTAGTGCGCCAAATAAGTGGTGATAAAAGCAGTGAAATAACGAAAAAACATTGTGTATGTGGATCAGTGGCAAAGTCGGGATCGATGTGCGCAATATGTAAATCATTATACCACACGAGTTGTGCAACAAATAGAGTTAAAACGTGCTGTGGATTAGTTCCGACACCGGTGAATAAGGAGGCGTGTACGAGTCCATATCATACAGATGAGTGTGAAATCGACTACCAGAAAGAAACATTTTATAACATGAAAGAGCGTATCGAAGAGCTGAAAGTTACAACGCAGCTCCTAAATGAAAAAATAAAGCGCTTGGAAGAAGAAAATGCCTCGCTACGTAATAAGGTAAATTTGTCCCCGCCATATCAGGTGATAACTAATGCACCTGAAGTCAGTCATATTAGAAACAATAACAAAGTAAACGTGGCAACGGAGCTATCGACTGTCAAAGTTCATACCAAAACAAACGAACTGTCAAATAAACGCAACGTCCGCGATAACAAAAATAATATGTCGAGTGAGGTACATCATTCTACAAAATCAAATTCACCGTCAACAAAACCGAAAGCAAAGGAGAGTCCGGAATTAGAGCCTAAAGAAGTTGTTGAATCCGAATGGCAATTAAAAACTTATAAAAAACGTAAGCAAACAACAGTAACGGGTAATTTCTCATCGGGAAATTCTTTCAAGGCGGCAAACAAAAAGGCCTGGATATATATTGGGAACTGTGCAGCAGAAGTGACAATTGATGACATCAACACGTATATTCAGAAAAATCACCCAGTTATAAGTAGGGTTGAAATCGAGGAACTAATTACGAGAGGCACTAAAAAGGCGTTCAAGATGAGTGCTGATTTCAGCCACCTGGACACTTTGATGAAAGAAGAAACCTGGCCTGCTGGAATAATTGTACGAAGATTCATCTTTAATAAAAATTTTCGACATGCGAGAGAGGAAAACAAAATCAAGTAATTAACACTACTACAAAAACATCAGAAGTGAAATATTTATTTTTAAACGCTCAATCAATTAAAAACAAAGTGAGTGAACTGGAAAATTTTCTTATTGATAAATCTTTTAGTTTTATTGCTGTGTCCGAACACTGGCTAAGTAGCGATGAGTGCGCAGTGCTTCACATAAATGACTTCTGGCCCAAAGCGTATTATGCGCGACGCATGACCCGTCATGGAGGAACAATTATTTATGCGCCAAACAATATAAGTAGCTGCGACTACAATGTAATTACTAATAAATATAGTTCTGAAAAACACTGTGAATTGTCGTGTATATTTATTGAAATGTATAAAACTCTTTTAATATGTGTATATCGATCTCCTTCAGGTGATTTTAACATATTTTTAAACAATATTTCCTCTTTTTTAGCCGAGACCAAGTATTATCAGTACAATGTTATTGTCGGAGGCGATTTTAACGTTCATTTTAATCTAGATGACCCGAGAAGTAATGCGTTGATTGATGTTATGAGTACTTTTAACCTTAATAAAACTGTCAATTTTGCAACAAGAAAAGCAAACTGTTTAGATAACGTCTTTACAAATATTGAAAGCGATCTCATTTCAGTACTACCGGCCAATTTACTTATATCAGATCACGAAGCGATAGCCGTAACGGTTCGGTATCCTGTAGTTCAACCCCGCAAAACAGAAGTACACTCCAGACCTGTCACAATTGAAGGTAAAGTAAACTTTTTTAACCTCATTAATAAAATAGATTGGAACTTTTTAAATAGCTCATCAAATATAAATATCAAGTGGGATCATTTTAATACTGTACTCAAACGTGCAATCAACAAATCTTTCCCTACCAAAATAATAACTAAAACACGTGTACGTGAAGCACAGGTAAAGTGGTTTGACACAGAGCTGTTCAATATGCGTGAAATATTGAGATTACTTAGAGAAGATTATAAAACCCACCCAGGATTAAAACAAAAAAATGCTGTAAATAACTATAGACATAAATATAATCTAGCCATTGTACACAAACAAAAACAAGCAAATGACCAGTACATATTAAATGGCAACAATAAATCTAAAGCTACATGGAACCTACTTAATAATCATAGAGCGTCTAAAACACAAGTTCAAAGCAACTGTACCATAACTTGCAACGATTTCAATAACTATTTCGCGAACGTTGCCGGCTTAATGTCTACAATACAAGTGCCCAACACCTTAGATATTGAATTCCCATCGGTAAAATCTATTCCCTTTAACTTTAAAAAAGTGTCTGAATGTCAAGTAAGGGAGTTTATAAATCAATTAAAAAATACAAAAGGGTCTGATATCTATGGATTGACGTCAGAAATGTTAAAAAGTGTCAAGGATTTACTTATTCATCCAATTACAAAATTGATAAATGAGTGCCTGGATGAAGGGGTATTTCCGGATACTTTAAAACTCGCTAAGGTTATTCCTATTTACAAGAAGGGAGATCGAAACGATGTCACCAACTATCGACCGATTTCAATACTCCCCTTAATATCAAAAATCTTTGAAACAGCACTCAAGCGTCAATTAGTGGAGTATTTTGAGAGTAATAAACTTTTTAATATAAACCAGTATGGTTTTCGTTCAAATAGGTCAACCATTGATGCAATTACGAAACTCTGTGATTTAATCTGTGATAATTTTGAAAACAAAACGCCATGCATGGCATCATTCCTGGACTTCAGCAAAGCATTTGACTGTGTTCCTCATGATATACTCTTAAGCAAGCTTGAAAAATACAATTTTGACAAAAATAGCGTTGGAATGATTAGATCATATTTACAAAATCGAAAGCAGCTAGTATATCAAAATGGAAACCAGTCAGATGTACTTCCTATAAATATCGGTGTACCGCAAGGGTCAATTCTAGGCCCGGTACTATTTATCATTTATATAAATGATCTACCATCTATCGTTAGTGACGCTGAAGTTATAATGTATGCTGACGACACTACTATCATAACTAGTGCTCGTACTGCAATGAACATGGAGGCAATGAATAGTGTACAACTCAGTAGAGTATCACAATGGTGTGTTCATAATAGGCTCATTTTAAACGATACTAAAACAAAACAAAAGGTTTTCTCCACCTCCAAATCTGACGAGCCAGTTGAAAGTGTATGCTTTCTTGGTGTCCATTTGGACAACCAGCTAAATTGGACCGATCATACTGAAAAACTGTGCGCAGAGATTTCAAAAAATACGTACTGCCTACGAACTATATCACGCCACTGCAATGATAGTGCAGTACTTGTAGCATATTTCGCTCTCATCGAAACCCATATCCGGTATGGAATATTGGTTTGGGGTCACTCAACCTGCCGTAACAGAGTGTTTGCTCTACAAAGACGAGCCCTAAGGATAATAGCTCATATCGGATACCAAGATGACTGTAGAGACTCTTTTAAAAAACTAAATATACTTACTGTTCCTTCCTTATTTATATTAGAATGCGTCTCAATCAAATTCGACTTAAAAGAACACAAACTGGTCCACGATATTATGCTATTAAATTTTTTAACAAGCTACCCGACTACATAAAAAATATGCCAATGAAATGCTTTAAAAATAATGTCAAGAAATACCTAATAGAAAAAGCATTCTACACACTAGAGGAATTTTTAATAACGGACATAGTTTTTTAATATATCAACTTTCTTGAATAAATAGCTATGCTTTTGTTGTATTGGTGATGCTTGATTTTATTTTCTATTTTAATGTTTAACTTCCGCATTATTAACCAATCTGTTAAGTTCTACTTTATTGTGCCTTGTTATTTTTATTTATTCTAAAGGCCATTTTAACCTGTTATTTTAAACTGCTTTGTATTTATTTTCTATTTCGATTTTTGTTTGTATCCGTTTTTATTTTTATTTATTACTATATTATTGTATTGGTAATACTTGATCTCATCTTTTTAATTTTTAATATTTGCATTATTTTGTAATTTAGTAAGCTTTACTTATTGTATACTATGTTATTATATTTTATCCTGTTACTTTTTAAACTGTTAGTGTTCTATATTTTAATTCGCTTTTTCTTGGTACCCGTTTTATTTTTATATTATATTTTATTGAAAATTTTGTTATTACTTGTTTTAGTTTACATAATTTTACATTTTACATATGCCACCAATATTACTTTTTACTACTATTATTTAGTTATATCCATGACAAGTGTAAACAATAATGTTAATCACAATAAATCATATTCTATTCTATTCTATTCTATTCTAATATTAAGGAGTAATAAAGAGGAAGACTTAAATCATTTAATCGAGGAACAAACAACTTTATTGTGCAATAAACAATTCATTTATAAGAAAAAATGAAAGAATGATATAAAACTATATTCAGACCTATACAAATGTAAGGATGTGAAATATGGGTACTACTACTACAACATTAAAAAAAGAGAGTACAAGAGATAAAGATGAAATATTTTAGGATGAAATTACAAGAGCTGAATTAGGTATCGAGTTGATTGAGACATATATAGATCAGAATTATTCATGGTGGCGGGTAAATATACAAAGAATTGAAGACAACACACAGGTAAAACAAATATAGAAAAAATAATATAGAGAACACATGGAATAAAATAATACAGAAGAACCTAAAGGTACCACGAGGATTAAGATTATATGTACAGGGTATACTCTTAATGTGGAGAAATGGCTAAATCATAAACTTTTCTTCTTCATTTTCTAAGGCGTTTGCCTTGTACTCTCTCTGCTAGAGTCACAGCTGAGATGATGAGCTCCAGCTTTCATACCATCGTATGAAGGAGCATATAGGAGGTCTGTTAGATCTTGGGAGACCATCTCTTGCGATCTTCGGCAATCTGCTGTCATCCATTCACTCAACATGATCCCTCAATTAGTGACGTTTATTTCTAAACCATTTTACAATATCTGGGACGTCGCAAAGCTCTCGGATGTCTTCGTTTCTTTTATGGTCCTTCAAAGTGTATCCAGCTATGTGTCTTAATGTTCTCATCTCAGCTTTTCGGATGAGTATCTTTGTTGTGGAGTTTTCGGCTTTAGTTTCCACAGCATATGCCATAACGGGTCGTAGACAGGTCTTATATATGCAAACTTTATTGTATGGTGATGTGTTTGTTCCGCCATACTACATCTCGCAAGTATCAGGATTATATGGCTACTTTGTTTGACTGAGCCTTTACTTCTTCTTGTAGGTCTCTGCTACTCGTGATGTTGACGCCGTGATATTTGAACCTCATGACTTATTCTATTGGTTCGTTGTATAATGCCAGTTTACATCTTTTCGGTTCCCTCAATATGGTAAGTGCTTTGCATTTGTCCATCGACATAGTATATCATTTTTATTTTTTTGTCCCCCAATAGGTATTCATTTCCAAACTGTCTTACTTCTGATGTTATCTCGTTCATAATGATATTGAAATGGTTAGGACTTAAGCTACAATAAATTCATGCGAAGAAAATGTCATGATTCAACAAGACAACTTACATTAACGGGAAATGAAATGGTGAAAAGAAAAAAACTAATTGAGTTATATTCAACTTGTTTATTTATTGATACATAAGGTGAAATTTAACATGTTTGCCGTAGTAACGATATCAATTTTACCGAGTGCAGTTCTAAGCTTTTGTTGATATCTTTTACAATGCCTTTTTTTCATCAACTTTCTGTGTTTGATAGTTGGATTTAGAGAGGCTGGACTTTCATTCCGAGAAATTAGGGACAGGGTGCACAGAAGTTTAGATACTATAGTAAGATGTTATCGGGCATGGGGGTCGAACACGAAACGTTAGAGGTACAGGACCACGTCGAAAAACCATAGAGCGCGCAGATTGGTGTTTGAGGCTGTTGGCTTTAAGAGATTGTTTCTCTACCACCAGGTCCATTGCAAATCAGTGGTATGAAGAGCATAGAAGACCTATTGGAATGCGAACAGTTTACCGCCGGATTCGCACTTTTGGCCTTTTTTCATTCCGGCCACGCTGAGGAAGCAACCGCTGAGCATAGACGAATTTGTTTCGAGTGTAGAGAACGATTGATCTAAAACCAGGAATGGAATGATATAGTGTTTATTGATGAATCTAGATTCTGTTTAGGGATGCATGATGCTTCTGTTAAGAAGACGACGTGGTGAAAAAAGAAAACCACAATTTTTTGTCGAAAGGCACGTTCATCACATTGTTAGGGTTATGGTATGGGGTGCCATTACTTATGGCTCTAGGTCACCTCTAATCTTTGTTAAAGGCAACCTGACCGCACAGCGTTACATTGAAGAAATTCTGGAACCTCATCTCCTACCTTATCTTCAGACATTGCCAAATCCAACTTTTCAGCAGGATAATTCTCGCCCACAAATTGCAAGAAACACAATGAACTTCTTTCAGTGCGCTGAAATCAATTTGTTACCCTAGCCACCGAGGTCATGTGCGGGATATCATTACTTCGGCTAAACGCCTTAATTTGTAGCATCCCCCACAAACTATAGAAGCACTTCGAAATGCGTTAGTAATTGCTTCGAATATATAATAAGATACCACAGGAGGACTTCAATCACCTGATTAGAAGCGAAGCAATGCGCCTTAGAGTGGCGCATCGACACAATATTAAAGTTAGTTGAATCGAACAGAAAGTTTGTTTATTTGTTTACTATGTTTTCCCTTACAATTGCACAAAATATTATGAAAATAAAAGGTCTCTTAGTATATAATATAAATTTCATCTGATTCATTTCTGAAAATGTTTTTTTTTTGGTTTTTTTTTTAGTGTTCTCTAATTATATTTCAATTTTTTTTATAGAACGTTAGATTTTTTGCAATTAATGCTGAATTTTTCATTAAAATTAAAGTTGTTTTATTGCAATTGTTAATTTCTCTTTGTTATAAAGATATTTTTCAATTATTTTTTGGCAAATGGATACATAACACAAATAATGACTAACTTTGTTTCTGTGAATGCATAGGGAATTTGGGATTTGGAAATGGCTGGGATTTAGACATTTTTTGCAAGAGAGTATAATCTTATATATAGAAAGAAATTTGATGGATTATGGAGAGAATTTTAGGGATGTCTAATTTTGATTAAGACCCTAAGGGCTGACCTTTTTGCGACTTGAACGTTACGTAAAGTTACAGGGCAAGGTTTCAAAAAGAGAATAGCTGAATAATCAACTAAAGGGATGTATTTTATAGATGTATGTATTTGTTTAAAATGTATAATGCAAGGTATGCTTATTGTACGAGGCAGGATCAAAACACGTTCAAGTGCTGTAGCACGAATGTTAGTTTTGCTAAAACCATTACATAAGACGGCCTCCGGTAATGTAGGTGTCTACTGTGGAAGTTGACTTGTGATATTCGCAGATTACGTAGGTCACTGTGCACGTTTCAGTATGGTAGGTCGTATTGGGGCGTCCAAAACGGATCAGCGACCAGTAATACAAGTTTTAAACGGTGAGGGCCACCCCTGTTCATTTATCGGAGAATGCAGGATGTTTATTGTGAACAGTGTCCTTCCAAAACCATAGTCGTGAAATTGTGTCGGAAGTTCAGTAATGAACGACAATCGACAGCAAATTTGCACAGGCCGGGCGCACCTCAGTATGCGAAGAGTGATGCCAATGTCGCTGTCACCAGAAATTCAAAACTCAACCATCCGTTGGCAAGGTTATACTTACCTGGTTTTACGATCACCGTAGAACATTACGAATTTAAAGACCCTCATCTTAAAATCAATGCTAACCAATATAGTGAAACTTTGACTTTGCAAAAGAACAAAAGTTCTGGATTGCTTAGGGAGGTCGTAATCGTCCTTCATGACAACGCCCGTCCGCATATCGCTAAAATCATCACGTCACAGATAGCGCGGATGAGGTGGGATCTGTCACCCTGAGTCTTCCATGTCTTTGGACCATTACAGAAGGCACTCAAAGGACAGCTTTTCCAGGCGGACGCTGAAGTGCAGCAGGCAGTTTTGACATGGTTTCGTTAGCCAGAGGAGTGGTTTGCCACCAGTATACAACGTCTTGTGAAGCAGTTCGGTAAATGCCTGTGTAGTAATGGCAATTTTTTTTAGTTTAAATAAACCGCTCATATGTACCACCGCTTGAACGTGTATTTATTGAACTTGCCTCGTAGGTTAGGCCTCTGAAAAATGTCGCAATTTTCTTCACTTTTGGTTTAAGAGAAGTGGAGTGGTAAAATTAGTTTGGTTTGGTTAGATATTTGCAGGTGAAAAAGGGATTCCCGCAGGGGTGGCTGATGTGCACAGCCATTTGGGAATAGCGACCCCACGTACCCGAGCCGTTCACTGCACTCACACGCACATTTTTGCAAATACTCATGCACATAAACACACACATACACATTCACACACACAAAACACATACCGACTGTGAAGGACGCTGACGGGGCGACATGGGGAGGTGGTTTATAAGGTATACCTGTTCTGAGGAGTCCCACACTCCGTCTATAAAAGATTTTCCACTTCCCAGCAACACAAAAAAGTTAAAAAGGGATATATTTTTGGCCAGTTATGGTTATTGAGGAAAGTGGTTCTTTAAGTCGTTAAAAAACCAGTAGGAGTTGGAATTTATTGGGAGTACACATGATGGTTCAATGCTGCGTATGTAAAATTTTTTATAAGAGCTCATGTATAGATATATCTAAATCAGAGGCCCGAAACATTAATTTAAAATGTGGTTTAACCTGGACTTGCAAATTATGCGGAAAATTAGGTGATGATCTAAATGGCTTAAAGTCAGCTATCATTGCTTTGCAAGATGAAGTAAAATTACTAAAATCCACCTTCGTCACTTTCAACACTTTTTACACTCACCGAGGCTGAAAAACTAATTCAAGAAATTCGGGAGAGGGACATACGTAAACACAATATAATTATTTATGGCCTGCAAGAAACGCACGACACCCAGGCTGGGCAGTTTCAAAGTGATCTGCATGAAGTGAAAGAGATTCTCTCGATTCTTCAGATAAATCAAGAGGTAATAAAACCAATTATATTGGGAAAATATGATCCTACCAATAATAATAACAAACGTCCTCTACGCTTAAAACTCGCCCAGGAATCAAGTATAAATGTGGCATTCCGTAACATAAGAAATCTAAAAAAAACGAAAAATTCAAACATTTGAATTTATCTAAAGATCAAACTCCTATGCAGTCCGAGTTATACAGGGAGACAAAACGTGAACTTGTGCGACGTACATCTACAGGCGAGTCCAATCTTCGGATCAAGCATGTTCGTGGAATTCCAACAATTATTTCCGATAGTTCGGAAAACTAATTTCGTCAATAAGAAACCATTTATCTAATTTTTATTATCAAAACACCCGTGGACTACGTTCAAAAACTCATTTATTCTATACTAGCATCTGCAGTTGTTCGTTTGACATTATATTTCTAACCGAAACCTGGCCGCATGATTCTGTCATTACCTCTAAGCTGTTTAGTTCAGAGTATAGTGTAGTACGCAGAGACAGAGATTTTTCTACTGTTAACAGAGCTACTGGCGGAGGTGTTTTAATAGCATTTAATAGTAACGTTACATTTAAATATATTGATGTGTCGCATATAAATAAGTGTATACCATTAATTGATATTATTTTGTGCAAATGTCATATTAATTAATTCTGTTTTTATGCAATAGTTATTTACATACCACCTGATATTTCTTCGGAGGCGCTGGATATTTTTTTTAAACCTTAGAAATTGTTATTCTTGATAAACCAATATTATTAGTTGGGGATTTTAATATACCATTATTTAGCCATAATTTATTATCTAAACCTAGAAATCCAAAAGCGACGGCCTTATCCAACTTTGTTAATATTTTAAAATTAAAGCAACACAACAATGTAAAAAATTCCAATGATAGGTTACTTGACTTGGTTTTTTGTAACTTTGATATTGATGTTAACATAGAAAGAGATAGCTCTCCACTTGTACCTGAAGACGCTCATCACCCTGCACTCTCTATGTCTTTAAGCCTCGGTTTAGATCAGAATAAACCTAGTCCTTTTCCTGTCAACAATAATGTACGGTATAATTTCAGAAAAGCCAACTACCTTAATCTATATGATGATTTAATTCAAACAGATTGTTCATTTCTTGAAACACTTGCCGACATTAATGCGGTTTGTCATGCATTTTATGATAAACTATATAACATTTTTAATAAATCCGTGCCATTAGCAAAACACTCTAATAGCTCACAGTATCCTCCTTGGTTCTACGTTGAAATCAAACGTAACATTAAGTTAAAAAATCACTTTCATCATAAATGGAAGCGTACAGGTGCAATTATTTTTCATAACGAATTTAAACAATTTAGACGATTAACAAAAATTTAAATTGCTACGAAAACGAATCCTAGAGACTTGTGGAAGTACATCCATCAGAGGAATGGTACATCTAGAATCCCTGGGCAGCTGCATGATGAAAATGCTTCTTATTCATCACCACAAGATAACGTTAATGCGTTTGCTAATGTTTTTTCTCGTGTATATACTCAAAAGGATTTTTTGAAACCTCATGAGATTTTCTCGAATCGGGAGTCTCTAGTTATGCCAACCATTCAGGAGTCGGATGTCATCAAAGCATCAATCGCATAAAATCCTCAAACATATGTGGAGATGATCGAATCCTGATGTTTGTTATAAAAGACTGTAGATTCGTACTCGCGAAACTATTGTCGATTATATATAATCTGTCTGTAGACACAATGACTTTTCCTGATGTTTGGAAGCTGGCCGTAATTAGTCCAATTTTTAAACGAGGGGACCCTAGTAACATTGAAAATTATAGACCCATTGCTATCCTCTCCAATTTCGCAAAAATTTTTGAACAACTTATTTATCAAATAATCTATAATCACACTAAGAATTATATTGCAGGAGCAACATGGATTCTTTGCAGGTCGGTCAACGACAACGAACCTGGTAATAATAACTCAGGATATTAGTGAAGCTCTTGACAATCGCAGTCAAGTAGACGTTATATACACAGACTTCTCCCGTGCCTTTGATACTATTGATCATAGAATATTGCTAGCTAAACTTTCTGCATTTGGACTGACAGAGAATTTTGTAACATTTTTAGCATCGTATCTGGATAATCGGACCAATTATGTGTACTTTAACGAATTTAAATCCCACAAGTTTGTATCATCTTCAGGTGTACCACAGGGATCCAATTTGGGTCCATTGCTGTTTAATTTATTTATAGATGACCTAATTACATACATATCATGCCCGGTATTAGCATACGCTGATGACCTTAAATTATATAAAAACATAAATAGTTCATTAGACTGCATCGATTTGCAACAAAATTTAACTAAAATTGTAACCTGGTGCAGCAATAATAAGCTCTCTTTAAATATTAATAAATGTGTTGCTGTCACCTATACACGCAAGCTGCACCCAGCTACTTATGATTATATGATCGATAGCGTAGTGCTTCGACGTGACATACGGATGAAAGATCTGGGAGTTTTGTTTGACTCGCGCCTCACATTCTTAGATCACATTAATAACATAAGTTCTTCTGCTTTAAGGATGCTTGGCTTTTTAATGCGTACCTCTAAGTATTTCAATGATACTAACCTGATAAGGGTTTTATATTTTGCATTGGTTCGCAGTCGTTTAGAGTATGCTTCACTTATATGGTATCCGTATTATGCCAGCAATTCCTGGGCCGTCGAACGAGTACAAAAGCGGTTTCTTAAATTTCTAAGCTTTAAAATGAACGGTGTCTACCCTGATCAGACTGTGAACTATAATAGTTTATTGTTAACACACAATGGTACCTCCTTGTCATAGAGAAGAGATAGGTGTAGCAGACTATTTATATTTAAGTTAATAACCAATGTTATAGATTCACCCCAGTTATTGTCTTTGATTAATTTTAATGTTCCCCGTATAGCATCACGTCAACCCCTTACTTTTTTTATACCAACTGCATCTACTAACATTTTGCTGAAGGCCCCTATTGTGCACATGAGCCGTAACGCCAATGCATATTATAAAGATATATTTATAGGCGCTTAATTGTATACTTATGTAGTGTTTTTATTTGTTTATTTTTTTTATTGTTATTCTCTTTATGTTTAAATTACTACTTAGTTCAAGAATGAAATAATTTACAATTTATTAGTTTCTTACTGTTTTAACTGTAAGTATTAACCATGTTAATTTAATTTAAGTTAATCTATTTAAGTTTACTGTATTTGATGATGTCCCATTTAGGTTCTGTCGGACAATAAAGTTTATTATTATTATTATT
Organism: Ontholestes murinus; assembly: GCA_963969525.1. NCBI lineage: Eukaryota > Metazoa > Arthropoda > Insecta > Coleoptera > Staphylinidae > Ontholestes > Ontholestes murinus. The sequence continues at coordinate 54,908,832 of OZ018392.1, read as the reverse complement.
ATTAATGATAAAAATTCGCAAACAGGGTCTGAATAATGTCTCTCATATTTTTAAAAATGTGGGAGCGTAAGTAATTAAGGCCGTAAAGCTGGTGCAGATAGGTGGATTTATTAAAATATTTTGAGTTGGGATGGTAGATATTGTACACCAAAAGGTTGTGTAGGATGGGAGAAAGAAATGAATTTGATGTGAATCCTGCTTAGAAGAAAATACGTTGAAAAGAAGCTGTGGAGTCTTAGCTAAAGGGAGCGATTGTATCTATGAGATTTAATATGTAAATCGGGAGTTTGAAAATATAGCAGGCCTCCGTGCCCAATTGAATCGAAGGCTTTTTGACATCTAGGAAGACCATAAGACGACCGCGGATTTGTTTCCTTGGAGGCCTGCTGTTTGGCAGTTTAAGGAGAATGTTAAGTGAACGGGTTGTGCACTGGATTTTGCTTTTGAGGAGACATTCAAACATTTTTCTAAAGGGCATGAAGCAGGGATATTGCAATGTTCATTTTTTGTAAATATTTGATTTTTAATTACACGTTTTTGTTATATTTTAAGTATTTAAGAAAATAATATGTACGTTTTATAGACAGATAATATCTTTTTTTTTAAATATAATTATTGTTCGATCAATTTCCGACTGTTAAATTTAAAAAATGTTTTTAGATTATCAATTTAAGTTTCAACAGGCAGGAGTTCTATAGTTTCAGCAGTTATTATTACAGATTCTAATCAAAGACATTTTAAGTATATTAGCCGAATTTATGTGTCAAGATCTAGCATATCCTTGACATTCCTTAATAAATTATATATAAGTCATATAGGTCAAGACTAACGTATTCTTGAACTATTTAAAAAAAATAACTTACCTTAATGTCTTTAAAATTTGTTAGGGATATAAAAAGTTAAGTTAGTTCTATTACGATTTCTCTACTTGGTGTGTTGATGTATGAAACTACTGGACATACAGATTTGTTTTTTATGTATTTTTATAAATCCATAGAGCCTGGGAGATGATGAAGAGTTCATTGGAAGGAGTTTATGTTTTAATGAGTTAGGAAAGTTTTGTTTGTTAATAAAGGATTCTATTAGTTTAATGTAGTTTGTTGTGGGGTCTTCTTGAATATCAGTTATGTTTGAGGAGATGTTACATTGATTGATTTTTTGTACAATACATAATCTTCGATGTGTAATATTATGATGGAATTTCTTTTATATGCTTTTGTAATAAATAGATTGTTTGTTTAAACTTTCTTTTTTATGCCCTTTACTAATGTATCATGTGAAAAAGACACGGTTGGTGTTTTTTTTTAATATTGTTTTTTCAAAAGTACAAATATGATAATTTTTAAAAGCAATTTCTGCCTCAACTAAGAATCGTTCTTTAACATTTGTGACATTGATAATATGTGGAGAAAGTTTAGGTACTGAGGTAAATTTTTTTCGTATAAATAATATTAATCCCTTAATTAGCATTTAATTTTTACCTTTTAATATCTTTTACCTGACAGGACAGAAAGACCTATGGTCAATAGCCTAGACAGTGATATACTAACCGAAATTATCTAGAACAAAATGTATCAACAAAGTTTTATGTGTAAGTTGCTGAAATAAGTAAATAATAATAATTTATCTAGGATAAAAAATCTTGTGAGGTTTTCGAGCATTTTCTCCTGTCTTCCCAATTTCTTATGGGTAATTTTGCAGATTTTTTCTTCTCACGTAATCTATTTATTTCTTTAATTATTTGTTACACTTTAGCTTTCTTCCTAACAAAATATACATGAATATGTAAAAAAAATAATACAAAACATTTAGCTAGAAGAAGCTGGGCGGAGTTCATGTGGTCCGATGAGTTCCAATTCTATTGGGTGAGGGTTTTGGGTTAGTTCGTTAGTTCGGTGTGGAGAATTTTGATATATGGCATCCTTAAGGGAGGGACTTTAAACCAACATTTGGTCTTTTCTTTTAGCCATAATTTTTAGGCTGCTCTATTTGAGTTTGTTTCTCTATTTTTTATTTGATAGTCTTCAAGCAGAGTTTGAACAACAACATGCATATGTTCTTATATATTCTAAATCTTGATGCTCTGTTAATTAAAGTTACATTCTGTGTTTAAATCTATTAACAAACCGTCATTTTAAAGTATCCTTTCATATACGGTTAAACCTCATTGAATTACTTTATAATGAATGTAATGACTGTGAATACACTCAAAAAAAATATATGGTGACATTAAAAAAGAACCACAGTCGAGATGAATAGCAGTTAAAAAATATTTGAATGAAAACATAATCGCTGATTCGTTGAACTGTGACCGGGCTTATGAAGAGAGCCGCAAAAGGCCAGCATGAAATATTCCTTGCTGGCAAGAGGCCCTAATTGGAAATGAAATGTGGTGTGATATATGCCGGTGATTACATTAGGCCCCGCCGCATAACACATTTGTTTCATTCGGCCGTAAAAAGTGAACGAAACGGGCGGCAGTAAATGTCAGGAGCACATTCAAGTTAAAAATTAAAACCCCCGTAGCGCCCTAGCTCTTTCTCCCTCTGATTTCTCGACCATTTGCCGCCTGAATTACGTCCCCGTGCTCGGCAAATGAAGATATACACCGGCCACAGCTTCACGCCACATGTGGAAATATTTAATTTGTGTGCGTGTGTGTTTGGCTAAATGTCACGAAAATATTTGAAGTTATGCCCGTTACGAAATAAAAAAAAAAGAGCGCAGGTCGCCTCCCTTATTATTTATGGGGCGGCTTTATCGGCGCCGAAGGGAAGCCCGCAGATTTTTGGATGATCTACGGCCGTCACTCGTTTTTCATTTCGAGGAAAAAAAAGGTGCCACTTAATTACGACCCCTCTCCTGTCAGAAGTCTAAATTTGTAAAGGGCACCATTTAACATTTCCTGTTTTCTTATGAAATTGGTTCTGCGGCACGTTTGATGTCCTCCAGAATTATTAATTACCGGATACCAAATGGATAATTGCATCAATTAATATAATTTTCTCCATAAATCAAGCAAATTACTTTTAAAGGTAGTCTGCCGAAAGTTCTTTTGGACTCTCATTTCCTTTGTAATTTGGTAGTATTTATTTAACTTATTAAGAATTTCGGCAATTATAATTCTTACAATTATCAAATTAAAAGCTTTTAATTCATTAAAATTAAAACCCACTCTTTATCTTTCTCTGGTTATTCGGCCCATTACACCTGGATCATATCCAAATAATATAAATGCAAATTACCGATTTATTTTTAGGTTACCATTAAACTGAACATATGAATAAGGGAGGAAAAGCGAGGTGAATGCAGGGATCATAAACTATAGGTCTGAGGTAAGCGATATACTCAAATATTTCAAGATAAAGAGATCAACTAGATAAACAAAATGACTATTGAAGAGATAGAAAGCGCCATTCGGACACAAAAAGGAAGAAGAAGGCAGGTTAAAATTTACAACATAAAAAACAATATAATTATAAAGAACAGCACAGCATAATAAGTGTTTTGAACAATGAAATTGAAACATGGTACAATTACAAAACCTGCCTAGAAATACGGGTTTCAGATGATTGAGTCCAACCGAAGCAAAATTACATATCATCAATCAGAGCCGAATTAATGATCTTATTTGAAATTAAGACCTTACAACCATTATTGTTGAATCAGACTAGTACATGAGAATCTTTTAGAAGGTTTCTATAGAAAACATGTGACGAGGCATTATACGTTTTCTCAAATAAAGAAAATATTATGTGGTAGTAGCGATACTCACTAGACTACAAGTTGGTTACTCAAAGATTTTTTATTATATATGACCGGAACTATATAAATCCGAACTTTTCATAACTCTTAAGAAATCAAGACTCACAGGGTTGCTGCAATTTGGAGCTTTTCTTTGCAACTTGGGGTTTTGGATGAGCACGAGGAGCTTCTTCATCAATATTTAGTCTGTCAAAATAGTACTTTGGAACAAAAATCGTTGATCTTAGTGCCTTTAAATTGTCTTTAATTTTGTTACTATTTCCTTTAATAGTAGTAAACAAAATCTCACATTATAATATCTGAGATTTTTATCACTAGTACTACCTGCCATCAACGCGGTCCATATATGTTAATACAAGTACACTGATTCAGCAACCTGAAACAATTCCTATTAAATAAATTACGTTCACAAAAAATATCTTACCTAAATTACATTTCTTAATTTATATTATTTGTCTAAACTATTATTTCAGATTTCTTCTATGATTTTCTTTTTATATTCCTTGAATTTTGTACCGTATTTTTTGTTCTAAATGTTTAAAATTTAAATATATATTTAAATCAGTTAGTACCTGAAAATTAAAATATATATATATACCTAAAATCTAAAAATAATAAAGTATTATTTTACAAAAACACCAATATCTTCTAATGTCTATAATTCCTTTACGATACCATCTTATTGATTTTAAAATAGTACGGCCATAAAGATTAGGATTTAGTATTTTTGTTTAAAATATACGCTAAAATAATCACTTCATTTATCTGTGCTATTTCCCCCCTTCTAGCCAAAAACAAGCCACGTAACATTTTACCATAACCAATTTCTGCACTTCTGTATAAAGAAAAACTTCATAAAATCGAAAAATAAGTTACAAAGTTCTACCTCACAATTCCCCTATTAACAAAAAATGTTACTTCTTAATGTTTGCAGATGCGAATTCTAGTCCAAAATGTTATAAGTACACTTTCTTTCTAAAATTAAGGTTTTTGTTCAAATTAGTTTGGCACTTTTGGCATTTTTAGAATAATTTTCAAGGTTACAGCATGTGTTTAAAAAGGTAAAAAGTAAATCTGCATAAAGTTCTAGGTCATCACAGAAGGTTTTTGAATATTGAGTATTATACACACAATCGTTTATCCAGTCGTCAAATATCCCCCTTTAAGAGTTTTTCTATAACATTCAAATAATTTTCTTCCAATGATATCATTTATATTATTTAGGAACAGTAAGACCATAAATATTTAGATTTAATATTTTTGGTCATTCAAAATTTACGCCAAATTTTTTCTCATTGCATTAACTCTTCCTCTAATCAAAGTACAAGTCATTGACTTTCATAAATCTTTTAAGATTTAATCAACACGAAATTTTACATTGTACAACAGTTTTCTTTGTAACTTCCTCGGGGAGAAATCTATGAACATTCATGTTTATATATAATGGGGAAACAATTGAATGAAACCGGCCGCCTACTAACGAATTTGTACATTTATTTCATACTTTTAGACATTTATTTTTCTTTTTAAAACTCCATTGAAACTTTAGAAACTACAAGTAAAGTAAAATATTTTAGAAATAGTTTTGGGCGTTTTGTTCATTTAAAATCTTCATTGAAAGTTTAGAAGACACAAGGTTATATAAGAAAATAAGATAAAATTGCAAAAACCTAAATATATTTAGGGATGATTTCAACGCGATCAGTTTATACGTCCACAGGTTTATGATCTAACCGTTTGGCGATTTGTGATACATGCCATTTTAATATATTTATTTTAAAGCAACACAACTATTTCTTGTACAATCGCATCTACTGTTTTTTACAGGCGAGATAATAGTGGATATAAACAGTATATCTGCAATAAGATCTATTCTCAATGATGCATCTATGTCCACATAAATTAAACTTTAGAAGAAATCTAAAAGTCAGTTTGTAGAAAATTATTAAAATAATTCTGTTACAACTTTGAACTAATTTCTACTCTACTATTTTTTGACGTTTGTAAACCTTACGCATTAGCAATATTAAGTAATTGACTTAATACAGAAATATATTTTTACGTTCTCTAAGAGATTTTATGCAATTGAGGTTTGTTTTCGTCCATTTCATAGTTCCACAACTGCCTTACTAACCATAACGGATGATATAATTAGAGAGATGGATGCTGGTAAAACAACGGCCTTGGTTCTCCTCGACTACTCCAAGGCATTTGACATTATCTGTCAAGAGCTCCTTTGTGCTATCTTGCATTACATAGGATTTTCTGGAAACGCAATAACTCTGATTAAAGATTATTTATCAAAATCAAATTTTACGGGGGGTCCCACAAGGATCAATCCTAGGTCCAATAATTTTTGCTATCTATACCAGTTACCTAACTACTTGTATTAAGTATTGTAAAACGCATCTCCACGCCGACGATACACCATTATATTTTTCATTTGATGCTAGTGACTTAGAGGACGCAAATCAGGCAATTAATAGAGATCTAAACGATATAATTTCAATGTCTAGCAGACACCACTTAACGATAAACCCATCAAAATCATCTGTTGTCATCTTCGGTAAGAAGAAAAACGAAATTAAAAATGAAATTAAAATATTAGCCGATGGTATTAAAATTGAATGTGTTAATTCCGTGAAAAATCTGGGGCTTGAGATTGATTCTGATCTTCGCTTTAAAAAACATATAACTAAATGTGTCCAAATGGCCTACATGAACTTGAAATTGTTATATCCAAGCCGTCATATTCTATCGGAAAGTAACAAAATTAAATTGTGTGACCTATTAGTGTTAAGTCATTTAAATTACTGCGATGTTATATATGAACCCTGTCTTGATAAAGATACACAAGTGCGAATACAGAAAGTTCAAAAATCATGTTTAAGATTTATATACGGCATACGTAAATATGAAAATTTATCTTATAAGCTTAAAGACGCAAACTGGTTGAATATGGAACAAAGAAGATTGTTACATTGCGTAGTACTATTTCATAAGATCATACTCACCTGTCAGCCATTATATCTACACTGTAAAATTAAATATCGAACAGATGTCCACACACTTAATTTAAGGTTTAGAAACCTATTATCACCCCCTCTACACAAAACTATATTTTTCAGAAAAAGCTTTACTTTTAATATTTACAACACTTACAATAAAGTCCAATAACTTATAAAATTCTAAATCTTAAATGCTTCAAAAATGCGTATAAATCATTCTTATTGGAGGTCTCTTCAAAAATATGATTCCTAACTGTATTTCTTAAATGATATATTATGGCTACTAATTTGTTAACACCTAAAATGACTGCAGATTGTTTACAAGTACACAATGTATGTACCTGGGTTTTTTGGATGCTAAGTATATGATATTAAATGGATTAAATGGATAGAGTATAATCTATGATAATGTAATATTACTTATCCAAGGGCTAAGACTTGGATCAACCATAGTTGTTTCTTAGTCCTTTCTGTATATCCTAAATATATAATTCTAATTGTATTTGTAATTATATTGTAACTATTATTATGGATTGCAAATAAATAAATAAATAAATCTAAATCAGAAACAAGATCATTGACGAGATGCAATTGGTTTTCAGACTGGGCTGAAATCACTTGAAATGCGTATTTATCATTTCAAGTGATTTCAGCACAGTCCAAAAACCAATTGCATATCATCGAACTGAGTCGATTGAATGATCTTGTTTCTGATTTAGATCTCTCAAAAACAAATCTCAAAATTTTAATTAACTCTAAAATAAAAATTAAAACATTACAAAAATATTATTGATATTTAAATAATTAAAATCAAAATTAAAACTATAAGTTATAAGTTATAGGTTAAAAAGGGTCCTAGTGAGGTGTGTTAGTCTCTCGTGAACTGTGACCAAATAGATTTATTGTTCTACCCTTAACCAATCACTTCCCAAGCAGTCCCATGAACCTGGAAACTTTTTTGGGGGAGGAGAATTACTTCTTCGTGGGATGATCAGTCCCTACAGAAGTGTGAAAAACGCTTATAAACAATCGCGATTCAGGTGCATAGTATTTGCTTGGTTGTTTCATATGCCGAATCACATAATCTACAGTTTCCACTTTCCTCCTTTCCCATTTTCCACAAATGGTATCGGAGGGCATAATGCCAATGCCCTGTCATGAATCCGGTGAAAGTTCTTAGCTCATTGTATTGCATTGTATTGTATTTAACTTTATCTAACATGCATTACATAAATAAATATATAATTGTGAGTTCAAGCACCTTGTGGCAAAAATTAAACACGACACAAATATTATAAAGAGTCTAGGAAATCAATTTTTAGGCACTCCGTAATGCGATGTTGTAATTAGAGTAACTAGATAATCTTAGTCTCCTTCAATCATTGTTTCTAGCATTGAATCCGCAAACCTGATTAGTTTTTGTGTAAAGATAAATATTTCTACCAACATGCAATAGATATTTCACTAAATAGAGACAACGTAATGTGAGTTTTATTAGGTCCCTGAAGGATTCTTGACACTCTTTCCTGTGTTCTATATTATGGCTAGCTTTTGTAAGGCAAATATCTGAGGTGCCGTAGTAGAAAGCCCAAATTTACTCCTAGGAATTTGCAATGGCCATGTACGCTATTGCCAGAGTTTAGTGATAAAGGAAGATGTACGTTTTTTTTATGTATTTAGGGACATTTTATTGTAGCTAAACCAGGACAAGACTTATTCTGTGCTCCCTTTCCTGTAATGCCGTTTGGTAATCAATGCATTCCTATAGATACGTTCTCTTTAAATACTACACTTTGATCGCTGTTCTAGAGATATGAATACATTAATCTGCAGCTCTTAGAACTAAAATTGTAACTGTGCAGTTCCCGAAGTAGTTTCCGAAGTAGAACGTCATAAAGAACACAGTGGAATGCCTGGATCTGGATCTGGATCTGGATCGAGTTTGACTAGGCCTTACTAGGCCCTTTGTGTCCCTGGCTGGGACAGCCCACCGTTGTTGTATCACTCATCTAGCCACCCAAGGTGAGGAGTAAAGGACAGCACAACGCTTGGAGGGGTTTCCCTAATGTTGGCCATGTTCGGCCAGAGCTCCCCTAACATGGACTCTCCAAGGTGGGCGAGAGCCACGTAGGTGATTAACACATGTTTCACTGTCTCGTTCTCTTCTTCACATGCTCTACATATGGGGTTTTTTACCAGACCCATATTAAACAAGTGTTTCCTTAGCTGACAGTGACCCGTAAAGATACCTGTGAGAAGACGAAGCCAGCTCGTCTGCCTTGCTGTTGCCTTCTTCATTATTGTGTCCTTTGACTCAGCGCAGCTTAATACTGTTTGATTGTGCTGCATGTTTCAGTGTGTTGTGACATTCTTCTACTAGGTTTGAGGTGATCTTGTGACCACTTACTGCTAGTACTGTTGCCCTGCTATCTGTAAGGATTTGGATGTACCTATCACGGATGTCACTGTGTAGGATTTCTTTTGCCCCATGGATGATACCAACGATCTCTGCTTGCAGAGTAGTTGTGTGCTTCTCTAGAGGTATAGCTCGTGATAGGTCCATTTGTTGCGAGTAAATACCCGCCCCAGATCCTCTTTTGGTTTTAGAACCATCCGTGTAAATTCGAAGGGTTTCCCCACCCTCTACACTCCCAGTTCCTCAGTAGAATGCCTTGCTAAGGTCAAAAAATAACAGGTGTATGCATAAGTTTTTTTCCGGTTTGACTAAGAGATGGCGCCAGCGAAAAGTACGCAGCGTATTTATTTGACACATGCGTCATTTTCTTTTTCTGACATTAAACTACAAATACACACAAGTTGAGTCCGCCAAAATCTAGCGTTTTTGTTTTTTCATTCGATCATGTCGATCATATTTTGTGTCTGAAAAAGAACATTTGTGTCGCAATTGCTTTTCTTATTTAATCAAAAGAAAAAGATTGGTGAAAGTCAACGTTTGCTGGTAGAAACATATGGTGAACATGCTGAATCGATTAGAACATGTGAGACATGGTTTCGACAATTTAAAATTGGTTTTAATGTGAAAGACAGTGAGCGCTCTGCTAGAACACAAAAATGCAAAAACGAGAAATTGCAGAAATTATTGGATGATGACCCAACTCAAACTCAACGGCAATTAGTAGAAGCATTGCATTGGGGAAGATCAATAAACTCGGTAAATGGGTCCCACATGATTTGAATGAATGCCAAATGAAAAAACGCAAAGTCACTCGTGAAGTGCTACTTCAACGCCACGAATGGAAATCATTTTTGCATAGAATTGTGACAGGAGACGAAAAATGGATTTATTTTGAAAATCCAAAGCGGAAAAAATCGTGGCTTTCACCTGGCGAAGCCGGTATTTCAACACCAAGGCCAAAATGCAAGAAGACCATGCTCGGTGTCTGGTGGGACCAGAGCGGTATTGTGTATTATTAACTCTTGAAGCCAGAAAGTTGGAAAATGGCTCGACGAATGGTTTGTCGCAGAAGACAAGCAGTCTTTGTGGCATGGTATTCATAAGTTACGTGAAAGTTGGGCGAAATATGTAGAAGCCAATGGCCAATATTTTGAATAAAAGAAAAATTAATTTTCTTTGAAAATTACGTTTTTTTTTGTAATAAAAAACAGGAAAAAACTTATGAATACACCTGGCAGAGTTGTTGTATATTGTCCAGCTTTTTGACGAGGACTCGAATTGCATCCCTCGTTGGACTATAGAAATTATGTGTCGGAAAGAAAATATTATGTCATAGATACAATCTACTTACAAAACTAAAGCTCTTCATCCAATTAGAAAAATTAAATTAAAATTCTCTTCAAAAAGGGCACTCATAATGATAACCAATATCTGTCCATATTTTTTTTTTTAGTTTTTAAACTAAATTCGGTATACTAGAATATAAACGTTAAATGACTACGAGTATATTTGTATACATCTGAAGCAGTAGCATGCTCACTGGACTACTAAATTGTTACTACATGGTAATTCATGATAAACACTAAACTAACGCACTTGCTACGTTTTTAATGGTAGAAACATAGTGACATAATAATTACAAAGAACATATTGAAAATCTTTCTTTCGTGCCATTTGTACGCTATTATAATAAAATAGGTTTAATCTAATAAAAAACTTTGTTAAATGTAATTGACATGGAATATAGGTTCTTATACTTTTCTAAAAATTACATCAACTGAACAATTCATGATTTTAGAAAAGCAGTATTAGAACTTTGTTGAAAATCAAGATACTATTAAAACATTATTAAACAATTGCAATCATGGTAGTTTCGTCAATAAAAATTAATTTTATACACTCATATTTGTATTATATCTTCATAATCTGGTGTTTCAGGTGAACACGGTAAAAGAAAACGATAAATTCTGAGCATTTACCGTTGGATAAAAAAGCTTTACATTTTCCTACCTTAACCTCAATTTGATGCCGAATGGATTTTTTTCTAATTTAGGATTCTAGCTCGAGGCATTTGAATACTTACAATTTAGAGAAAACTTTTCAGGAAAGAGAGTTCCTCTAGAACGATATTTTTTTTTCAATTGCAAAAATAATTTTATGTAAGTGTAACTCCGTCAAAATTGGAAAAACCATTGTATAGACTAATTGATATCAGGAGTAAAGAAAACACTTTTACTTTTTTATACCACTTTAAGTTTTATTTGCAGTGACTAGTTTCGACTACACAGTAATCATTATCAAACTAAGTACTTAAATTACGAATAACAACTGTTTATATACCTATTACAACGCTTCGAACGCCGTTAAGATCCAAGAATTGATATCAGGAGGTTTATTGCCTTTCTACTGGGAAATAAACATACTAATTTCCAGTAATCTATAAAAAAATTTGATCCAATTTCAACAGTGTTACGTTTGGGTCACGTAAATATTTAATATTAGGTTGCATAATTATTGCGGCTTAACTTTTCAACAACTTTCATTGAAGTAAAACGATAAACATATTTTAAAAATACATGGTTTAATAACTACTCCGAAGCGTAGTTGTCATTTACTTAAAAAACTGCTTCTCATTTGCTTGGCAGATCCTTTGGGTAAAGTAGTTACTCTTCTTAGATGCAATCCATGCTTTGACATCGATTACTATGTTATCCAAATTATCGTAAATTTTGTTCGTTTACCAATTTTTTTTTTTAGGAACGAATAATGTAATGATATCTGTGGAAGCTTCGGTTGGTAAATATGATGGATGATCAATCAGCTCCTATTCCACAACACCACGCTCAATATAAGGACGGGCATTATCACGGTGGAAGACGATATGATTCTTTGTTCATGGTAGTTTCGTCTGGATTGCAGATAGTCGATACTATTAGCAAGAAGCCATAGCTCTTTGATGCAATCCGTGCTTTGACATAGTAATATTGATTGTTGAGTTACGTGAAGATGAACAGTAATAATAAAGGCACTTGTAATAACTTTCTCCACAGTTCATAAACTTTAACATAGGTTACTGAGACATTCAAATTATTGTAAATTTAGTTCGTTTTTCAGTTTTTCAAAGAGTGGATGACGTGATAATCTATTGGAACTTCGGTCGGTGAATATGACTTTGTGAAAAAGCAGGAACCATGTGTTACTGACGAAGCTCAACATTAGATTGGACATATAGTGGTTGGCTCTTTTTTTAGTCGTTTGGCTTCTATTGTAAAGTGAAGGCAATCACATTGAAATGACGCTCATTGTCATCAATAAAAAATGCCGTTTGAGATGATTTCCTAATGGATGATTTCGTTTCTATCCTACCATATATACCACATGGGCATATTTCATATTCCTTTTGGAGAAACATACAGCGATGCGCAGACCTTCTTAATTTTCACATTTTTTAAGAGTAACAATTATTCATCCGTGACGAGATCCTTTAAAAACAAAGCTTGCTCATTTCCTTCAAACAAATTGGGGTACATTACAAGTATATATATTTTCTTGTTAAGGTAATAATTGTTCGGTGCAAATAGAGCGATCGAATTTATTAGTTAGTTTGGATACATTTAATTTTCCCGTCCCGTTCCATGCGCACTATTCCTTTTGTTTTTTGTTTACCCTCACCTGAAATTAGCATTATATAAACATGGCGACACGAAGCAAAAGTGTTTCAGATGATCCGTCATGTAAAGTATGCAAAAGTGCTGTTAAAAATTACGCAAAGTGCGTTAAATGTGCAAGTGTGTTCCATAACGGATGTGCAATTAAAGTGCCTGGCTTATATGTCGACAAAAATAAAAATCTAGTGTGTTGTGAGAGCATTCATGTGAATCTAACCTCGAAAATATCCAAAGAAAAAATACCCGATATAATAGCCTTAGAGGGTACAATAGCTTTAATATGGGAAGAAATAAGGCTGCTAAAGCAAGGTACGCTCCAATCAAAGGATAATTACAACTCAATTATGCCCAGCACGGAGAAAATTCCTTTTTCCGCGCCCGCTAAGCCGACTGAAATTGCAGCGGAAGAATTCGGCAACGCCGCGACACGAAGTGTCAAAATTAATCAAAATAATAACGACGGTCAGAATGTAAACAAGGAATCTACAACAGCTGATCGGGCGACCATTCCCTCTAACTTCAAATCGGGAGAGGTTGCTTTTACTGAAGTGAAAAGTAAGCGGAGACATCAACATCGCGCTAAGGTATTTGTAGGCACCGGTGAAAAATCAAAAGCTAAAATTGAGGCTGAGCCAAAAAAAGCTTGGCTACTGGTTAAAAGAATAAAAAATTCTTTCGAGGTGGACGTCAGGGATCACGTCAAATCCATTATAGGCCATAATCACATAATTTGTGAAAAAGTGTACACTAATGAATTTAGTTCCGCGTTCAAAATTGGTGTCGATTTTGCAGAACACGATTTAATGACTAATCCTATTAATTGGCCAGCTGGGGTTATCATCAGTAGATATATTTTTAAACGGGCCCGCCGTGAAACAACGGGATCCTAAAAGGTGTAATCAAATTATTAATAAATATATATATAAAAATACAGAAAAAAATATCTTTCTATATATTTTACTAATATACAAAGTATACGGAACAAAATTAATGAATTTGAGGCATTTATAATGGCAAATAATAACGAATTTGACGCCATCTGTTTATGCGAGCATTGGCTGAAAAATGAGGAAGTGTCTGGACTAAAATTTGATAATTTTAGTAAGCACATTTTTCAGCTCAATTGCAGAAAAACTAATTGAAAGTATCCCACAAATGGACAAAGATCCTATAAAATTAATGTGCAGTAGTCCAGTATGCCCTAACATATATTTCAGTTTTCATGAAGTTAGTCCAATAGAGGTAAGGAATGCAATACAATGTATTAAAAATTCATCGGCACGTGACATATACGGCATGACCTCAAACCTCCTAAAAAGAGTTACGGATGTGCTTATATTACCCCTTACAAAATTAATTAATTTCTGTATTCGGTTTTCAGTGTTTCCTGATAGTCTTAAAATTGGCTGCATTGTTCCAATCTTCAAGAAAGGAAGTACTACCGATCCCAACAATTATAGGCCAATTTCTTTGCTGCCAATAATTTCTAAGGTTCTGGAAAAATTATTTTTTATACAAATAATTGAATTTATGGAGAGTTGCAACATACTCAACAAAGGCCAATTTGGCTTTCGTAAGGGAGTGTCCACCGTGGATGCAATCGGTGCTTTGTTGGAGGAGGTGCTAAATGGTTTCAATGAAGGTAAACACACAATGGCATCGTATTTTGATCTCAGTAAAGCATTTGATTGCGTATCACACGAGATTCTTCTACGTAAACTATTTTTTCTAAATTTTTATCCTACCAGTATACGTCTTATAGGGTCGTATCTAGCCAATAGACGTCAGCGGGTAAAAGTTAATGGCTGTCTATCCGAGGAGGTTAGTACATGTCACGGTGTACCGCAAGGATCAATCTTAGGTCCCTTGCTGTTTCTCATTTATATAAATGATCTTCCACATCATGCGGTTAATGCAAAGTTAATCCTTTACGCGGACGACACTACTTGCTTAAACCAAACAGCTGACATCCATGACCTATTATTGAAAAACAATAATACAAATCTTGAAGTATTGGAGTGGTTTAACACAAATAGATTATCGCTAAACACTGAAAAAACCGAGAAACAGATATTTTCCTTAAGTACAAACATTAAAACTACTTCTTCTACTAAGTTTCTAGGTATACATTTAGATTCCAAATTAAACTGGCATTCCCATGGAAATCATGTCTCCAAAAAACTATGCTCTGCCATTTTTCTCTTAAGAAATCTTATGAATTCTTTACCTCAGCAGAGTGTAAGATCAGCATACTTTGCGTTATTCCATAGCCATATAACGTATGGTATATTAATGTGGGGTCATGCATCAATAATGAATCGGCTATTTTCTCTTCAACGTCGTGCGATCAGGGTGTTGACCAAAGCGTCATATAGAGAAGACTGCCGGCAATTATTTATTAAAATTGGGATACTCACTCTTCCATCCGTCTTTATTATGGAATGTTTAACTTATACTCACAAGCATATAAGTTCATATACCACCCATGCACAAATACACTGTTATTCAACACGAAACAGTAATAAGCTTTATCCTGCTCATCATCGCATACTAAAATCGAGAAGCGCCAGCAACTATTACGGTCCAAAGCTTTATAATCTATTGCCTCAGGCCATCAAGAAACTCTCACTAAAAAATTTCAAAATCAAAATTAAAACATATCTTTTAAATAAGGCTTTTTATAGCATTGATGAATGTCTGTCCACGAAGTTAATTGATTTTACTATGTGAATGTCCAATAATATTTTATTAAATTATTCTCCAAATTTTAATCTGTTTGAATGTGATTGTATTTTTATATTTTAATAAGTAGCATGTATCAATTTTATATTTTTTATTATTTATTATTTAACATTAATGTTGTGATTTCCACTTTTAAATTTTATTAATTGTATTTATTGGTTTTATTTACTGTTAACTTATTTTCGTTTTAAAGTATTGTTTGTATTTTTTATATTATTTCTAAGATATGTTTAATTTAGTTCTAGCTTAATAATAAGTCATTTCTATTATTTTATTTATTTAAATAATTTGCTCTTGATTGGTTTTATTATAAATTGTCTTTGTGTTCATTCAATTAATATTATATTTCATTAATCAATTTTGCAAATGCTTATTGTAATTTTCTCTGACGTATGTAAAACTATTTAGTTCTGGCATTAATAAAGATTATTATTATTATTATTATTATTATTATTATTAGCCGATTTTAACACTAACTCGACAGAGTCGTTGAAATACCGGGCAACGGTATAGAACAAGCGGAACTTTACAATTAGTGCTACATTCACCCTCGCCACCCTTAGTGTCGGAGATTTTGTGCTTCCCGGGAAGGAGACGGACGCCGAAGAACCACCACAATCACAGGTTAGTCGGCTGATTTGTCCTTTTCCCCCCTTTTCCGGCATTAAGTGTATCTAAACATCTTCACATGCTGTCGGTAGCTCTCGCGTAAATAGCTTACAACCTACTGTTGCTACCGAAGCCACCCTAAACAATAATTAATGAAAATATTTGGAAAATTCTCTAGCAACGATGTGACAGAGAGTCTGGTTCAAAATTATTGGGGTATAATAATTTTGTCGCCGAGTTGGCTCAGGAGATGAATAAATCAAATAAATTTGATTTACGAGGTTGAATATGCGTGTTTAATTCGGCAATTACTACAGATATATCCTTTTTAGGCGCGCCAGTAATGTAATGATTAATTATGAGTTCGTGGGTGGTTTTGGAAAGTGTCTGGGGCTGCGGTGAAATATGCCCCAGAAAAAATTTATAAGTAGGATAATAAATAACAGCCGTCGCATATGTTATAATTATTTGGGCTAAATGATTTATACGAAATTCTGTGTATGTGTGTAGCGAAAACGTATTATCATTTTTCATTAAAACGAACGACTGAGTCGCGAACGAGTAGTACGAGAATAGGGCTTATATAATGCTAAATAATGGGCCGTTTCGTGCGCCGGATAAATGGATGGAGTTCCTCCACTCGTATGCCACACATTAGCAAGCAACCGTCATTTTAAGTGTAATTTATTTCGCTTTGTTGAGATGTTACGCATTATACATTAAGGGCGTATTATTAGTTTTTGCCTGGGTATCATTTCCTTCCGGCCGACAACAAAGTATTTAATTGGCACGATAAATATAAATTAGGCCCAGTTTTCAATTGTGTTCCGTCGCTCGTAAATCACCAAGATTGGGGTCACAGTCTGACGGCGGCGATGAAATTACATTACCGGGTGTGGGAAAAGATGTCACAATAGCAACACTCGATTTAACCAACAAATGCAGTTATTTAATTACTCATTTAATTAGATAACGGCTGATTTACGGCACCTCCGCCTCAACAATGCCGCCGTTTAACGGAAGCGCCGAAGAACTCGTCATTAATTCCAGGGGGGAAAAATGGCCCGGATGACATTCCCGCCCTTCCGCATTGTTATTGATAACAAGACATTTCTCTCGCGAAGCCGCTTTATTCCGTATTCCTCCCTTTCTTGCCACCAACTAAAACAACTCCTTCCTACACCCGAGCAGACGTTTATCTGTTCGCCTCCATCTCCATGAAGCCATTTTACGACGTCTAATGTTACGGCCAATTTATCATACGAACATCAAAAACATCCACACCGGATACAGGCCCACACTTTCAATTATTTATCACCCCTTAATACGTGTCAAGTTTCTACGATTAAAAAAGTGTACATTGCGTATTCCATGCAGGCGTGTCAATTTCCTTTTATTTACAATTTATGGGCATATAAAATTTATTAAACTACTCGGTAATAACTATTAAATTTCCCGGATGTCATATACAAAATTGTAATTAGTAACGAACTGGTACCAGTTATTTTAATTTTCCCACACAACTCAATACTTTTGTATATGATAAATTAAGTAAGACACATTAATACGTTTTTAATATTTTTATTACTAAATCCATTATTATAGTATTTCTATTTGTCATAATTATTAAATTAAATATATGTAGAGCTACTTTCAACAAATACTTTATTTATAATATACTAGAGAAAATGCAAAAAAATACATTCACATTCGATTGGCTCTCGCTCGCTAGCAATCGCTAAAGAATTGATCTTTAAATATTAATACCTCATTCAAGACAATTAATACATTTCATAAATTTATAAATAATGCGGAAGAAAAATCGACAAAATATGAAAAACACCACGTTTGGGAAGAACAATATCATTATAACATATGTCCCAAGGAGAGAAGAGCTAGAAATTAATACTTACCTTTTCACCCCAATTTTATCAGATCCTTTTCCCCGACACCATCTTCTCACATCCATTCAATCAGCTTTTTGGTTTTTCCCATCCATTCTTCACACACTCCTTCGCACTCCGTTGCCACACATAATATATATTTTCTACAACTTTCTTCAATCTATCTTTTCCTTCCTCTCCCTCCTGACCCACATGTAGCTCTTGCCGAAGTAACATTTTCCTATATACCACGCTGACTGTTATTCAGGTACGTTGGCAACCTCCCGTGCATTTGCCACCTTGTAAACATGTAATTGTATCCACTTCTTTCAATATATCCCTCCCTTTCATGAATTTTCAACTTCATACCCTTTCACTTTCATACAAGTCGCTAGGTTTACTCCATGCTCTAACCGTCTATTGACTACATTCTCCGTTTTCATACATTCTCTATTTCTCTATTCTTCACTGAGATCCCCTTATACGCATGCACGTTTTCCATACTCCATTAATCCGTTTCTCCTTCTTTAATCCACATAAACTTCATAAGATACTATTCTCTTCACTGCCTCACACTGCAGACTTATTTGTTTCTTGGAACATTATGTATTCTGCATTTCACTTTTCAACCCCTAGCATCTGCTCTTCTCTTAGTCCCCATACTTTCATTCTATACAAGCCACTCAATTGATCACTAACAATTTTCTCACTTCTCTCTCAACTTGAATTCCTTGCCTTTCGTTGCATTCCGTTCACATGTTCTACATACCTGCCTATACTTTTAAATAATAAAAATACTTGAATGATTTAACCCTTTCCATTATCTCACCCTTCTTTTCTAATTCTTTTACTTTTCCCTCCCTCCTTTATTTCGAAACCTCATCAATTTCGTCATCCCTACGTTTACACATAGTTCTCCCTTATCTATATATCTTTCAATTTTGCTTGTTGGCGTATCCAGACAAATTTTTCGCCTGAAAAATTGATTTTATCAGAAAAACCAGGGGGTTGTTCTTAAATGATTTTAGCAAATCTACGACAATGTGTATGGTCAACCGACTTTTATTCTTGCGCTTATTGCTCCTTGCAAGGCTTCAAAGCCAAATTCTTACGCAAAATTCGCCATGTGGTCTTTGTGAATAACCCAAATTGTTGAAAATTAATAAATTAGGATCTTCTTCAAGACTGTTTCTCACGGATACGATATTTTCACTTTAACAGTCCTGTCAAACACGGGTTAGTGTTGGCACATTATGTATCGAGCTTATCGACTTAAATTTATCGACCAAATTCTTAATAGCGGCCTCAGAAGAACGATTATGTTAACCGAAAATATTACGAATTTTAAGATATATGTACATAGATGTAACTTTTACAGAGTAGTAGTAGTAGTAGTAGTGTTAGGCTATCGACCACGTGGTCCTTCCGCCATGTGTCATTTGTGTATTTGCGTGTGTGTAAATGAACTTGTTACTTTAAAGGATCGCCCCCGTCACTCTAAAGCACCATTAATTGTATCCCAATGGTGAATGGTACCGGTCACCCATCCGACTACTGACCCGAATCAACGTTGCTGCACGTCAGTTCGGGGCCGTAACCGATGCGCCACCACCGGCGTGTAATATTTTAATGCATTTAATGTAATAATTGCCAAAGCTACTGCTAATTGTCAAAAAACTAAATGTCAAAACTATCACGTTTTTCCGATTTGCCTCTATTTAAAAATAAAGTTCTTGTTGGAAAGCCCGGTATTATACTTATTTCTTGTTACTGTCACGTGCTTCGTAATGCGATTTGTCTATTTCTGAGTTCTCTAAACTACATCACACGTCAGCTAATAGCTATGCATATTACTGTTGTTGTGATAAGCTGGTTAAAAAGCTGATTAATAACTAACAAAAAACTAAAATAACGTTGACATATCAACGGGCAATATTTAGTTGTTGTTATTGACCAATTATTAACAGAGAATAAAGATTCTCACCGGTATATTCTATGTACTTAATTTTGTAGAATGTTTTCGTTTACAATTGTTTCGCTACACTGTAGTGAGTAAAATAAAAAGTTGAAAATTATCAATAGTTTACTATTATTATTATATTAAGTGATAATGGATTTTCAAAATATAAGTGCCTCAACAATCAACGAGATCAATATAAAAAGGTATTTTTATACACTTCATACCTTTTATCTACCCCTTGAGCTTCAAACGGGGTAGAGCATGTGCACCGCATGACGTTGCATCCAATTAGCATCGCATAGCCTCTCCTCTATGATGCGGTACCAAACCGTATGGAAGACGAGGTCAGGGCTAACGAGAGTTAACGAAACCAAAACAAGCTTTCTGATATCAGTGAAAGGGATGGAAGAGGATAGTTTTGAAGGCAAAATCCCTATGAGGGACGTAAAGGCCAAAGAAGGAAAGAATCTACTCCTTAAATAAAAATCAATTCATGATCTGGCATGTCGGTTGACTCTACCAAAGTCAGAGGTAACCACTCAATATGTCTATTTCTTCAGTATAGTTGAGATAATATATTTTCTGCGATGTCTTATACCACCGAGTCATCGTGTTTGCCGACAAACTAACGGTTTAAATCGGTCTGCCTTCAGTATTAAGTTTATTAAAATTTCTGTGATTAGCTCAAAATTTTTCGTTTGAAAACTTCCTATATTTCGAATAATATTAGAAAATTATTTTAATAATTAGTTAATATAAGGTAAATAAAACACTTGGTTTAAAAGTTCACAGATTTGAAGTTGTGAAATTTTAAACCAAATGTTTTATTTACCTTATGAAATTTCGCCAAGAAATAGCCTCGTCAATTGAACTATTGAATAATGTTACATATTTTGAGAACAGCTATAGTTTTCTTACATACCACACACACTATACCTTTTTTCTGGACTCAATTACGAAATATTGAAAGTATTTTTCTGATTTGGCAAGAAAACGAAATGTATCATAGACCCTGTGACCAAGTGTCATACTCTTATCAATTAAAACCTCTCTTCATGCGCCTATTTTTGAGTGACTAGTCCAATACTACATGTTTGCTAGTTGGGAAAAGAAGTGATTTGGTTACCGTTCGTCCTGTGTGATACTCTGAGCCAATTTTGGAGGCTCAGGGAAGTGTAGGGACTAATTGTCTGCCAATTAGAACATTTCTTGTTTTAGATGTTTGCTATTTAGAGTGACATTATTTTATGAAAGATATCTCAGAGAGGAGATCGTTATTAATTTTATGGTAGAAAGTAACTGCAGTCTCTCTAAAGGACTGAAACGCGGTGGCATCGCTATCCTTTTTATACTCCAATTAATGCTATCTAGAAATGAGCGGAATACATCAGAACTTTCTCGAAACAAAAAGATTATTCTCGAAAGTTTAATTGTTACTACGCTTTCGAAAATACTACTAGCGATAAAGGGTATTAGCTATTTTCGCTCGTAACTACCATATATCGTTGTATTGGTTGTAACAACTAAGTACTAAACAATAGTACTAGTAAGCGAATTTAGCAAGCTTATGATCATTCAGGAACTACTCGCCGACTAGTCTAGAATAATATCGGATTTGGCATGTGAACGTTATAGCAGCAATCAGAATGGCATTAAGGTTGGGAAATTTAGAAAACCTTGGTCTAAATACTAAAAAAAAAAATACAAAGAAAATTGGTATTGCATTACTTTAATTTCAATGTTTTTCATATAAAATACAAAATTGTATTGTAATATTATACTCAAAGAAAGAAAAAAGCGGTAACGTTTTTACTTCTTTATGTCAATGTTTTGTGTACGATTTTTACACTTATCCGAAAAATAAATCAAATTTAATAATGTTAATAGCCAGTCACTTGGATCTACTCGGATCCTTTCTGACTTCTACAGTATATTGAAAAACCTTGATAAAATGCCTAGAATTTGTGCATCACATCGATTTCTTCAGTTAAGTGATTTTCAAAAAGGTCGCATTGTTGGTACGAAAGAGGCGGGCTTCAGTTTGAGGGAAATAGCCCGAAGACTCGAAATTACATCATCAACTGTAAGGCGAGTAAGGAAAAGATGGTCCGAAGAAAATGACTATTAGCGATAGAGACGTTCTGGTAGGCCTAAGATTATATTGGGTGGCCAAGAACGAAGTTAGAGATACCTTTGTTGCAGGAACAGGATGTGTGCTTTCTAGGCAAACAGTCAATCGAAAAGTTCTTGCCATGACCCTTTATGCGTTTCGTCCGTTTTGGGTGGTACCGATGACTCCGCTGCACAAAGTTCCTCGCTTGGAATGGTGTTAAGCCAGATTCAATTGGGATGTAGAGTGGAACTTCATTTGCTTTAGTGATAAGTCCAGATTCTGCTTAGAGACCCATGATGGACGTAGACGTGTCCGTTGATTTCGAAGTGAAAGGCAAATATAGAGTTTGCTAGAACGCCACCGAGCCAATACTCTACTTCATGGTATGGGGCGCTATTAATCTTGAAAGTAGGTCCTTCCTGGTGTTTATTAGGGGTAATCTACCAACCCAACGGTACATTGCTGAAGTTCTACAACCTGTTGCAATATCATACATTGAGACTATGCTAAACACCATTTTTCAGCAAGAGAACGTAAGGCCGCATAGGTCAAATCATGGACAAAATTCTAGCGTAGAGCTTTTAGATTGGCCTGCAAGATTCCTTGATTAATTGCCAATAGAACATGTGTGGGACAGCAATACTTTAACGGATGCCACATCCACTAAGGACTTTGGACTTGGGCCATTTACGCATATGTGTTCAACAGGCCTGAGACCGCTTGCCACAAGAAGACATTGATCACTTGATTCGGTCTATGCCTCGCCGAATTAGAGTGCTACACCAACCACGGCGGACCAACACAATATTAAATTTTTGTCAGTATTTTTGTTCAACCTGCACCAAATTGTAATCGTTTGTTCTCACAAGAAAACATAAATTGAATAAAAAATTTTAAAACAATTTTCTTTCTGGATGTTGCATTACTTTTGAGCTCCAGTGTATTTATATCAGTAATTTTGTTCGCAAGCATTGTATTAAAAAACGCCCAATATAAATCAAATTTAGATCTCAAGGTTCAATGGGTTTTTATTCACCCATCTTTTCTATTCTTTTGAATTTATAGTCATCATTTTCATCTTCTCCAGCGTTTTTTCTGGTTCTGTTATTTGCTGTATCCATTTTTTATTTGTTTATTTTTTGTATACTCTTTGCTTCGGATATTGTTTTTGTTAACCTGTTCGTTTGCATTCTCATCATGTGCCCATACCTGTTTAATTTGCCTGATTTCTCTATTTGTATCCTTCTTAGGTGTATCATCTCTATTGCATTTATTTAGTTGTCATGTTTCTTCTGTCTTATTGTCAGTACTGCTATTGTATTATATATTCTTACTTTTGTTTGTTGACTAATTTATTTCTTTCCTAATAATGCAGATAGTGCAAATTGTTTTCAGCTCTGTTTCTTTGCGCCCTGAAATATTTCCGGAATCGACAAGAAAAATACGGTATTGATGTGGTTTTTTATTTTTATTTCGATGTAGTCTCCTCAATGATTAATACACTTTTTCGGTGCTCCAGTCTCTTCAAGTCGGAAAAGTAGGATGTTTAGAAGTCTGTAAAATAACCATCTATAGCGGCGATAACCTCTTCATTTGAAGCAAATCTCTTTCCTGACAGCGTTTTTTCAGGTTTGGGAATAGGAAAAAGTCGCTGAGGGTTAGGTCCAGTGAATATGGAGGATGAGAGACTAATTCGTGGAAGAACTCATTCAATTTGGACACGACGATGCCGGATGAATGAACCGGTACATTATCGTAGAGAAAAAGCATTTTTTTCCGCTGCAAACAAGGCCGATCCTTTTCGAATGACTACATCAAATCGGCTTAATAAATCGCTGTAGTATTGCCCCGTCATTGTCCTTTCCTTCTGCAGATAGTCGATGAGGATCACATCTTGGGAATCTCAAAAAATGGTCGCCACGATCTTTGTTTTCTTCTGAGCTGCTTCGCCCGGAAAAGTCCACTGCTTCGACTGTTCCTTGGTTTTCGGTATGTAGTGGTAAATCCAAGTCTCATCTACGGTTTTGAAACGCATCAAGAAATCCTTTGGATAGCGTTAAATCCTGGCTAGACACTCCTCCGAAATGGTCACCCGTTTTTGTTTTTGCTCCAGAGTAAGCAAACGCGGTACCCAACGCGCCAAAAGCTTTTTTATTCCCAAAATTTCGTGTAGCATATGACCAAAGCGTTCTTCTGAGATGCCTGTTGTCTTTGCTATCTCTTTCAGCTAGAATAGACGATCGGCTAACATGACATCATGAATCTTGTCGACCATTTCATCGTTGGTAGCGGTTTTTGGACATCTACTGCGTGGTTCGTCGCTTATGCTTGTGCGGCCACTTTTGAACTCGCTCACACAGAAGCTGATGGTCGAAAATGATGGAGTAGATTTAAATATTTCCAATTTCGGTGATCATTTTTCCAACCATCTAGAAGTGTTTTATCACTGCACGAAATTCGATTTTATCCATTTTTGTGAAACCGCCTGACTTGCTGTACAAAATACACTCTTAAATAACAACTAAACACAGTAAACGTTTGAAATTTTGACAGTTTCTATAAAAAGGGTTGCCCTTGCTGACAAATGAATCCACGTCAACCATCGTGCGCTATCTCTTGCCAATTCCGGAAACATTTCAATGTTTATGATTGCCTTCTCTTCCTCTTAAATGCATAATTTTACTTCTTTCTGTGTTGACTCCCATTTTAAGTTCTTCTATCTGATCCATCTATTTATTGACCAATTTTTTCATTTTACTCTATGAATTTACTATTAATACTATGTCGTCGGCATACATTAGTGCTTCAATTTTCGCTGGTTATAGTCTGTTCTATCCTATTAATGTTTGTGGTTGGTCTGCTCTTGTTTTTGTGTTCCTAATTGCTTCATTCAAAAGAACCTAGGAGAAGAACAAGCAGCTTTCAGATAATATACATAGCTAGAAATATAATAGAAATAGTGATAAACAACTTATATTCGCATGTATTGGCCCAAATGTTGCATTTGACTCAATTTAAAGAGAAATAATGTATAAATACTTAAAGAAAGTAAAGGTGTATTGAAAACTAATAAAAATAGTAAAAATGCAGGAGAAGAAAGAGTAAAAATAGAAGAAGAAAAATCGTAACACCTTTCAAGAGACAGTCTTAGCCCACTGCTCTTAATAATAGTTATGGATGAAGAAATTAATTCTTAAAACTAATCATCTAAATAATTGATTAATGGTTGAGGCGTAGACTTCGTGATACATCTTGGAAAATTAAACAAAAACGTTTACTTTGTGATATCAACAAAGTAAACGTTTTTGTTTAAACATCTAAATGTTAACTTTCGTCAGCGCGGCAGTCAATATTTAAATTATTTCTTGACGACTCAATAGTTAGACTTTGTGAAGGCTGTCATTTTGTGAGTGATATTTTTTTAATTCGCCAGAGATGTATGTCTACTTATGTATTTTTTATATAACTCTAAAGGTAAAAGTCCATCGGGATTAAATTAGAACTACGCGGTGACTAACTTATGTCTTGTAGAGATCATTTGTAAGAAATATTTTACTTTGATTGACACCCTGGGGCTTTAATCCTTATACCAATTGAATTTATCGAGGTGTAGCTTGGTCTTTGTGAATAATACGGTGTAATGATGACCAAGGCTCTTACGTGCTTCCGAATCAGAAGTTTTGACCCATCACGAATAGACTGTTATAGAACATTATCCACGTCCTCTGCCATTATTGATGACCTTGCGCGATACGTTTTTGGTTTTTCTAATGTTCTAATGGTATCTTAAAACTTCTTCACTTATTTTTGATGCTCGGAATCTCATTTAAGTAACCTGTGCTGCAGTAGCTAAATTACAAGTTTTGGAAAAACATTTGTTGGCATACGTCCTGATAATTCCTCCATACCAATACTACCGATAAATTCCCTGCGCCCTTCAAATTCGTTGCGTTCCCGTAGAAGGTTAAAGATATTCAGGTATACACCTTCATTTGGAATACTCTTTATCTCACTGACATCAATGATAACTTGTCAGCTCCCTGATTTCTCTTTGATTTGTGGCAAAGTTTGTTGATTGGGACATTACCATGACAGCTCTGGATTAACAATTCTAGGCCCCTAAATAAAATAAGATATGGAATCCGTTGCTTTTTACTTAACTGAAGATGAATTTTCAACAATTTTCAGCCTCATCAGTTAATTTTGTAGTTCTAAAATTAGAATAATGCCTTAACACTTCTACATTATTGATAAATACTATCGATGTTTACCTTCTGGGAAAAAAACATTAAAGATAAATTTTGCTTAGATTATATCAGATTTTGCAAAATACTGGTTGTATGGTAATCCCATCGACATTAAATAAAATTTGTACAAGCTGAAATGAGACATGTACGAACGATTACACGTCATCTTTCCTGCAAACTCCTTAAACGCGTCCGTAGTATCAGATTGTAAGAATACGGGCGATCGCATGATCACATGGCCGTTTGTTAGAAGCAACGGCCAGCGACCACTTCGTGTGATGTGGCTACCAGCTGCGTTCGGGCCACACCAGCTAGTTTATGTGTCATCAATTTTAAGTGTAAATTATATACCGGATTAAGTTTATGGTTATTATTGGCTTTACGGCCCTATCAATTCTCCTTTAGATGGCCGTTTTATGTCCCTCCGCGTATATTTTTAAAAGCGACCCCACACTAAATTAAATAAATATCGCCTTGTCCCTGGCTCAAGCATTTTTTTGTTAATATTTATCGCAACCCTGGCGCATACGGTAATATACCGGGTGAATGTGATATAGGCATTATATGACAACTTGCCGCCGCTCTCTCACTTTTTGCCAGAATTGGCATGTTTATGGGGCAATTACAGAAATGAGCCGGTTTAATCGGCATCGAGCCAGAATGATTAGTGGCTTCATTATTTCCACCAATCACGTCTCCGTAAAATACTACATGCATCGTATAATTAAAACTGCAATTTATTTCCAATTGCCGGCCAAGTCGCCGCGTTTTATTGTCATGTTTTGCCGCTATCAAGTCCAATCTCTCGATTTATACTGGTTATTTTAATTGAAATTGTATATACCTGAGAGTGATTTACGAGAGAAATCGCCCATTCCAGATATCGCCGTAATATATTTATGTTTTATTAGTTAATAAATATATACGCGATATATAGGTACGGGTTCCGCTAATATGACAATTATTAAACCACGCTATTAACTATTCTAATTAGCGAGCTAGTTTATGGCGCGCCCCGTTACAACATAAATATGTAATGAAAGCTGTTTAATGAATATTTGATTACAACGAACTGCCCCACTACATTTTTAATTGTAATGTGTGCGATTCCGCGATATTATACTGATTTAAATTAATGGCTGCTGGAAAATTTTGTTTTAGCGGCGCACGTTAAAAGCCCACCTGGCTAAACTGAATAATGCCTGAATTAATAAACCATTAAAATATTAACACGACACCGAACAAACTCATTCCGCCATTACGGCGTGCGAGGGTTGCAACTTTTACACTTTGCCGACAACAGGTCCCCTTCATAAAAACCGACAGCTAATAATTGTCTTTGATAATATTTTAATTGGGGCCCAATTAACCGCAATAATTCCACTTTTTAAATTGGACAACGCCGCAGTATCAACAGATTAGAAACACATGGCGCGGTGTCTTGCTATCAACGAGGGATTTAATTAATTTAAAACTCCGCAAGATAAATTTTTACGATTCTGACTTGTAAATATTTATAATAAATAATAAATTAGAAATGATCAATAAATCGTTGGTTGCGTGTTAGATGATTATAAAATTAAAGTATCCTATAAAACATTGAATATTTGTATACATTTGTATATCATTAATTATCAGAAGTGTATATTTATAATAAAAACACATTAATTTTGAAAATGTTAATGAGAAAAATTAGTTTGTTTTTTGTTTGTTTCTCCGAACATTACTGCATCGGTGTCTTACAACAATTATGCAAGAACTAACAGCTAATAGTTAAATCGTCAGTCGTATTTATTAAGTAATAAAACATACTAAAGGACCGTTAGAAATTGAATTACATAAAAATAGTTGCTACATTTATTTTTCTTTACATCTTTCTTTAAAATATCTTTTTATATCTATCTCTAAAATAAACCTCTCGTGGAAAGAACGTAAAGAAAGTATCCGTGACGGGTATGAATAAAACGAGGAGAGACACAATACAAATTTGAGGGATGTTGAAGCTGTTGAAAACATTATAAGGCCGTTTAATGAGACTTACTTAGAGAAGTAAGACCTAATTACAGGAATACTAACACCGCAAGATCTTGAATCTAAAGCATATAAGCACATAAGAGTCGGATTATCCAAGTGTTATATAGAACTTAGAATCGCAATACGGCGATGCTACAAATGCTAGAAATACGACCACCATCCCAAAGACTGCAAAGTGCCATATAGGACTAAAGCCTGCTATAATTGTGGTCAAGCGGAATACATACGGAAGGAGTGTAGTGGCAAGGCTTTTTCTCCGTTCATTGACAAAAAAAGGACATCTTGCTAGAACTTGTTGCCGAAAATGAGACACCAGAGCTCAAACAGAAACAATAGCTTATAAGAATAAGCAATTACTAATACTCCAGGGAAACTTCAGTCGATGTAAAAGGGCAATGGACTAAAACGCTGGAGAAAAGCACATAGATCTGGCCATTATAGATGAACCAAATAAAAAAATAACTAAGGAAGGAAATTTGCATTGGACAGGTGGTAAAAAAGTAGGAAGAGGACAGAAGACGTAAGTACTGGAACAATGTCCCAGTCCTTTGTCAATCAAAATAACTTATCAAACTCGATCTCAGCATAAGGTGCTTGAATTTACAAGAAATTAGCTGAGAACATTCACGCAACTCATGACAGGGCGTTGTGCTCTTAGGTACCATTTGTGCAAAATGGGAAAAGAGGAAAGTGGAAATTGCATATTATGTGATTATTGTGCCGCGATTGCCCACAATCATTTTGACACTTCGACAGGGACGGATTATCCCACGAAGAAGTGAGCAGCATCACCCCAAGAAAATTACCAGGTTCATAGAGAACGTGGGTCTGCTTGGAAAGTGATTGGTTAAGGGCAGAATAATAGATCTGTTAGGTCGCAGTTCACGAGAAGTTAATTTACCTCATAATGAACCTATGTAACCTGTAACCAGTAACCTGTAACCTGTATGGGCATTGGTATACAAATCTATAGCATATAAGGATAAAGTTCGCAGAATATGCACCAAAACAACAATCTTTAACAGCTAAATTGTTAAAATTATACCGTGCTACATTCCATCAAGCAATATTCAAACTCAATTTGAATCGCCCATCGACTAATTTGATAACTGCATGAAGAGTACAAAGAAATAAATCATTATAGCGAGCGACAAAGCCCCGACTATGATGAGGCAAAAAGGAAGACCAAAGGGGCAAAATACTGAGAAAATGAATGGCCCAACTTAACCCAAACAATGATGGCATAGAGCCAACTTTTGTTGGACCACAGGGCCAATCATATATTGATCTCTCGATGGATACGTTGAAGATCGGAACCCAAGTACACAACTGGACAGTCATCGATGACGAAAATCTTAGCATGCACCAAAATATATATTTCACCAAGCGTAAACAATAAAGATAGATACATAAAGCAACTATTAGTGGATCTGAACAAAGATAATAACCATACAGCAGTCATAAAGGCAATAACCGCTGCAAGAAATAAAACGTTTAAATCCAAAGCAAATTGAACACAAAATTCGGTATATTGGAAGAAGCAGGAAATCGCCGAAGTCAGGAAAGAAGGTCATGCTGCCAGACGATGTTTGACCAGAGGCAGAGCCTCTAAAGAAACAGAAGAGCAGCAATAAGATCCTAGATGAGGGCTATAGACTGAAAAAAAAAAACAGAGACTAGGTAGGAAAACATAATATTAGATATAGACACTAACCAATGGGATCAGGGATATAAGATAGTCCGTCATAAATTCCGACTTCAAAAGTTTGTTGAACTCTCCTCTAGTTCAAAAACTAGGAAAAGTTTAGAATCGATGCAGATATATTGATAAGTACCATTTAACAACCAGCCCTATTTTTTGTGGAAGAACTAGAACCGGCGTCAACAAAGCTCGAAGATAAAAGGGCTGCGGGGCCTGACAAGGTTCTATAAAAAATTATAAAAATAGGTTACAAGCCTGCTCATAACAACACCAAAAAATGATGAATTTCATACCTGTATATACATCGTAGCATCCCAATAGAATGGAAACAGCACAACTACTATTGATTAAGATTATGAGGAAGCCATTATGCTTAATCGACAGCGCCGGGAAATTATTTGAACACCTCATAGACAGTAGGATAAAAGAAGAAGTGGCACTGAAAGGGGACCTGTCCAATAATCAGTACGTGTTTCGTCAAGGAAGGAGTAGAACGGGAGCACTCGCAAAAGTCTTTAAGATTGTGAGTAAAAAACACGGACAAAGCATACAGAAATATAAGTCTTGCTTATTATGATAGACATACCTTTAACATGGCAAAATCGTGGATGCCCTATCGAGCCATATCTAGAGAAAATTGTAGATAACTACTTATCAGATAGAGAACTGATCGAGCGAACCATACCAATAACATGGGGTATCCCAGGGCTCTTGGGTCTCATTTTATAGAACATACTCTATGATGAAGTCTTGAATATGAGAAAACCAAAAGGGGTTGAAGTAGTTGCTTATGCGGATAATACGGCAATCATTGTCACATCTAAAGACAAAACCACATTAGTGAAAAAAAAAACAGAAGCAGTGATAATGTATGGCATATGAAAAGAAAGATGACCACAATAAGGAAGAGGAGGACCAACCGTCATCGAGAAATGGGCAAATAAATGGAAAATAGAAACAGGCAAGGCAAATTGGACAAATCAGCTGGTGAACAAGGTTTAAAAGTAAATCGAAAGAAAACATTGATTAATTGAAAGAAATTGATTAACTCATTGGGAGGCTTCTACTTCGTTATATATTTTAATCACAAATTAAACACAATAATTACTTTGTTTTGTATAACAGTTATTTATTTATATGGTGACCTATGGTTTCAATACGTTCACGTATCATTTTCAAACCGAAATTGATTACCATCTCTGTTAATTTCTCAGTAGACAAGGCACTTTTAGTAGATACCTGAAACAATTCAATTTAGCAGAGCAAGACAATTGCATAAACTTCGGAGAAGACGACACCACAGAACATCCCTTCTTCAAATGCGACCACAAGCAAGAAGAAGGGCCGAAGACCGAGTAGACTCTAGTAACAAAGATAGAAACTACCAATATAATACACTTGATACAATCCGATGAATACTGGAAATTGATTCAGTTCTGAATAAAGAATGTTATAACTGAAAGAGTGAAAGAGAGAGATTATAACGTGAAAAACAATAAAGAGGAAACGGGGGTGATCTAATGCGATATGGCAGTTTTGCCTGGAAAAAGAGAAGATGATAGACATAGCCGAGGTTTAGTGGATATTCCTAAGGCAAACTTCCCTAGCGTGAGTCCTACAGGTGCGCAATCGCATTAACCTTATAACCTCTCAAGAAAAGAACAACTGAGGCCAAAATAGTTGTCTAAATTGGACTGGAATATTTTTTCGGAAAATAGTTTATTGTTAGCTATTGTCGCATGCAAAAATGGTGATTACAATTTGAATGAATGCCGTATTGTGTATGGAATTTTAAGGTAACTATCAAGATCACATACTATGGACACTTCAGCAGGGACAAGTGAGCAGCATCACCCCCAAGAAAGTTTCCAAGTTCATGGAGGGCGTGGGACTGTTTGGAAAGTAATTAGTTAAGGGTAGAACAATAGATCTGTTAGATCGCAGTTAACAAGAGGTTAACACACCTCACAATTATCCTATATAACCTGTAACATGTAACTATCAAGAAACAAAAGAACTACGTTTACAATAAACTGATGTCTGTGGGCAGACCGACGATATTTCTTACAGATTAGGCAAATATATTTTTGAGCACATCTTTTACTTTGAAGAATGCATTTGCTTTTAGTTTAACAATTTAACAAGTCAAAAAATTGGATTTTGATGTTATAAATAATTGTGACTTATTGCCTAGTTTCAATAGTATTAAAACGTGTTGAATATTAATGGTTTTATACATTTTTGAAACGAAATTCCAATCTCTTTCTCTGTAAACCAGTAAGAGCCACAATGGCGAAAGACAGAGAATGTCAATTAATATTTTAGATCTCTTAGAACATATTAAATAATAAATTTATAGCCGACATTATACTTAACGTGACAAATCTATACAAACGAGTTTCCCAAAAATAGTGGCCTGTATACTTTACAGGCCACTATTTTGGGAAACCAGGTAAGAAGTAAAGAACATGTCGTTAATACAAACATGGTATGTATAGTTACTGCTTCTGGTCTCTATATTCCACCAGTGATATTTTTTTTAAATCTGATAATTGGAACACCTCGGCAATTAAATTACGATACAGGATGTAGTGATTCAGATATCTTCGTTGAATGAAAACATTCCTAACGCATGTAACCTGTAATGTAGATATTAATTTTCTTCCACTACTTGATGACCATACGACACACAGTGTACATTTAGAGACTTGGCAGTTTGCTAAGAAGAATCGAATCGTATTAACTGCTTGGCTAAACCACCCACCGTTTAGAGCATTTGTACATTGCATTGATGATCCTGTACTGACTTATAAAAACTAGTAGGACTATTATAATTTGAATTGCAGAGACCCAGGCGGAATTCATTTCTTCGAGATATTCTTCCACTCTGACTCTGGCGGCTATTTTTCAGCTCGTAAGCTCATTTGTTCGTTTAATTGATATTTCAATATATAAAATTATTTTTAATCTATCAACAAGAAAATATGTTTTATTAAAGTATATGGCATATGGCTTCTGTTGGAATTGCAGAGAGCGCCTACGGTACCTTTGAAATTTGACCGATGAACAGGCATGTATTTATAGATGACTAAGTTGCACCAGCTAATGTTTTGCAACATTCTGGAACTCCTGTTGCAACTTCTAGAAGTAATTGTGAAGGAAATAGTATTGATGATGAACCACATAACGATTGAAAATTTTGATTTAAGACATATTACTGTGAGTGGGAAACAGCCGTTCTTATAAATACTTTTTATTTCTCCAAAAATTGGACTTAACTACGCCAGAAATGGCTAAAATATTGCCGCAGTGGCCATCATTACCCGATGAGGATTACCACCAGCAGCAAATATAATGGATCGAGTGGAAGAACATGAAAACTCGTGAACTCCGCATTCGAGGTCTATGCTCAAAATTTTAAAGTGATTTCGTATAATTATGTATTTTTTTAAATAGATTTTGTAAAGCAAATAAACTAAACTAAAGTGCAGTTAAAGCAAAAATTATTTTAAACAAATAAATTTACAAAACATTACTAAGATGCAAAAACGTAAAAAACTTGTGATTTTGTGTATTGTGTGAAGAAATCAAGTAAGAAGAAATGATACAATGCACGAAATGTCACAAATTTGGATACATACTCGATGTGCTGGTGTTAATGCTAAAGTTAAAAGGTTCTTTTGTTGCAATTGTCATTTAGGAAGCTAATGGTTCAATTTATAATGCTAAAACTGATCGTCTTATATGGAGTGATGGTACAGCGTTTTTGAATTAAATTTTTATAGTAATAGATAGTTTTCTAAATTTATTAACTGCTGCGTAATGTACTCCTCTTCTCTAAAGAAAAACCTACCAACTCAATAAAACTACTAAAGAAGCGTTCATAGATGGATTAACACTATAAACGGATGCCCTTTAGGAAAGATTTCTCTTATGATACATTGTAGTTGACCACATTCTATCTACCTTTAGTAAACTAAGACAACAGCATGATCTAATATGTTATGTATACATAACTAGCTGAAATATTATTTAGACCTATATCAGTATACATAGTAAATCTAAAAACTTATAAATTGTATGTTTGGTGATCTATGGTGATACATCTTGTAATAATAAACTTAGAAAAACTTTATTTTGTTGATTATACGTTAGATAATACTTTTGTCAGATTAAAACTATGGTCACAAAATAAATCGTGTGTGTGTGTTGTATCAACAAATTGCAGTTTCTTTTCAAGTTTCTTCTAAACTAAAACCCAAATTATTAATAAAGATTTGATTCATAGTATAGGTTCTACATAACTTATAATATATCCTTTGGTAAGTTTAGTTACGTGTCTTTTAAAATTTATCTCAATCATTTATCAAAATATTCTAATTTTTATGTTTCGAAATGCTGTGATCAACTTTGGTCTACTAAGGATACCTAGATCAACAGGATTTTCCAAGAATTTAGTATTAATAATGGACCCTGTCTCTAAATAGAAGTATTATTATTTTGATTGTTTAATGTCCTCGCAAAAGTTCTTCATAAAAAGTTCACGTGAACCATATGCGTTGATTTCTACATAAGACAATGCGTCTATGTACTTATAAGTTCGTGTCATAAGTTTAAAACTCGGTTCTTTCACAGAACTGAGTCATTCTAATAGTTGTGGTTCAAAATAATATTAAACGTATAATTGAACAAATTCTGTTTAAAATATATTTTGCAATTAAAATGATATCGATGAGTTTATTTTCAATTATAAAGTAATTTTTTTCATGTAGTTATAGTTTTCGTTGTTTTACTTCTTTTATATAAATCATTGATTTCAAAAATATACATTTGGGTAAATATGCACTTTTTCCTAAGATAAAGGACAGATGACATCTTCATTTGCACATGATTCAAAGATATATTAAAACAGTCTTACGTACGATTAATAGTATTGTAGTATTCATATGACGTGAATTATCGTTTTGGTTACAAATTCTTCTAAATATACTAAGTGATGTAGGAATCCAAACACCTAGTATAAATCATTTTATTTTGATAAAATTTTATATTTAGGCTTATCTTGGCGAAAAAAAAAATAGATTAAAAATTCAGCTGTATCAGATAAAGTTTTGGTTTTTTATTCAGTTTGTTTATTTATTGATGCACAAGGTGAAATTTAAAATTTTTGCCGTAGTAACGATTTTAATTTTGCGGTTCAAAGCTTTTGTTGTTATCTTTTAGAAAGCCTAGGGTGCAAAGACGCGCAAATTTTCATCAACTTTTTGAGTTTGATAGAAGGAGAATAGTTCGACTTGGAGAGGCTGGACTTTCTTTTCGAGAAATTAGGGACAGTGTGCACAGAAATGTAGATACCATAGTAAGATGTTGTCGGGCATGGGATCAAGAGGGTCGAACACGAAGAGCTAGAGGTACAAGACCACGTCGAAGAATCACAGAGCGTGCAGATTGGCGTTTGAGACTGTTGGCTTTAAAAGATCGTTCCTCTACCATCAGGTCATTGCAAACCAGTGGCATGAATAGCATGAAAGACCAATTGGAATGCGAACAGTTTACCGCCGCTTTCGCACTTTTGGTCATTTTTCATTCCGGCTGCACTGGGTGCTTCCATTAATCGTTTCGAGTGCTGTAGAGAATGATTGATGTGGGACCAGTAATGGAATGATATTGTGTTTAGTAATGAATTTAGATTATGTTTAGGGATGCAGAAGACGACGTGGTGAAAGAAGAAATACACATTTTGTTGTCGAAAGGCACGTTCATCATATTGTTGGGGTTATGATATGGGGTGCCATTGCTTATGGCTCTAGGTCACCTCTAATCTTCGATGAAAGCAACATGACCGCACACCGTTACATGGAAGAAATTTTGTAACCTCATCTACTACCCTATCTTTAGACATTGGCAAATTCAACCTTTCAGCAGGACAATGCTCGCCGACACATTGCAAGAGCCAGAATGAACTTCTTTGAGCCACCGAGATCACCGGTTTTATCTCCAATTGAGCATGTGTGAGATATCATGGGCAATTTGCAGCATCCCTCTCAAACTCTAGAAGCATTTCGAAATGCGTTAGTAATTGCTTGGAATGAGATACCACAGTAGGATATCAATAATCTAATTAGAAGCGAAACTAGGTG
This sequence comes from Ontholestes murinus, assembly GCA_963969525.1. Lineage (NCBI taxonomy): Eukaryota > Metazoa > Arthropoda > Insecta > Coleoptera > Staphylinidae > Ontholestes > Ontholestes murinus. Next base: position 54,872,545 of record OZ018392.1, on the reverse strand, counting down.
CTTTAGAGAGTGTATAGCCCACCATGTTGCATCGACACGTTATTCATATTTTTTTTTCGTACAGTTCGTTGAATAGAAGCGAAATTTTGTTTATTTGTTTACTATATTTTCTTTTACCATTGTACAAAATATTATGAAAATGAAATGATTTATGCTGGGTGTTCGGATTTCTATGTCTTTTAGTATAGTAGCAATAGAAAATAAACATTTATTTATCTTTTTGAAAATGATAATATACATGCATGTTAAAATTATCATCAATTATTTATTTACCAGTTATTTCTATTTATTTTGAAAATTGATATGGATTACTATATAATTTCGATTAAAATAATGTTTCTAGGTGCCCGGATACCAGATAATGTTCCTGTTAACACAAATGTAGTTCGATTCCCATGCAAATACAGGAAAGGAAATTAAAGTAACATTTATGTGTGCTTTGGAGCGTCTGGCCTCATCATCCTTCTCGAATTTCAATTGTACGCGGGTTATTAGATATTTATTCAGCGTTTTTGTCGTTCACCTAGGATCATCCAATTTCGCGGCGCATTTCTCCGGGGGTTCCTCGGGACGATATTAGCGCCACACAAGAAGACGACGTCGCCGCTTCTTATTATTCACTTTTCAATTATTCAAAGGGCGGCGGTGTAGTTGGCAGCACTGGGGTGTATACGGTGGCAGGCAGCAACAGTTCACTCGGTTTGAATAATGAGCGCACGTTAATCACGACACCAGTACTTGAACTATAAATATGCGCTTAACGCGTTTTATTATGCTGTTTTGCATTGCTTCATATAAAACTTTTCCCGCATGGCCGCTGATTTATGGCCATTATGCACATGTAACATGTAATAAGAGCAGCATTGTAAGGCGTTGTTACACGGAGAAAGATGGTTGTCAGATTGGCGGCGCGCATTCGAAGGCTGCTTCGCCTGAAACGTGTTGAAAATTATCTTGAACCTGTTCCCTACCAATTTATAACTTAATTGAAATTATTGATTATTTATATCGCCTCCCGCGGACTTAATTGCGTTTAATGCCGCCACGACATTCGCGCCGACTTATTAAGCAAATGCCTTGCATACTTAAGCCTCTTGGCAATTACTCCGAGGACGCAATTAATGTCTTCATACATTTCTGAATCCGTAATTCCTGCTATACATCACCCCCTGAGGGCAGTGGCAGCTCATTTCCCTTTTTATTCCGATGGCGCGCGCTGTTCCGATAGGGGGGCGGCCCGCATAAACACGCCGGCCCCATTTTTATTGCCAACATTTATTATTTTAATATCGCAAGTATGGGAAAAGTTGAACGCGGAGGGCAGTAAATTATTTTTAGAGACCAACAAACCCCGACGCGGGGAAACCTGAAAAAACACATGAATATACTTTACGGTGCCTTGAGAAAAATAAATTAACTTTTGGCATCTTAGGTTTAATAATATTTTATTATTTTAGTTGATAGAAATTTTCCAGAAAATTGAAACCAATTAGCGCAATAGTCTTTGGCAACACATGTGTACATGCGTGCCCGGTGGCCGTAAACATCTCTTTAATTTCCACCGCCTTCCCCTGACCGCCGTTATTAAAACGGCCGAGGGAAAATTGGCCGTAATTACTATCCAACCGAGCACTTATCAGGATGGAAAATCCGCACGGCTATCCTTTACCGGCCGTTTCCTAAGATCCCTCATTATTAGTATATGATAATCAGTTTTAATTAACAATAAAACTTTATGGCCCAGAACGTAATGACTGTCGAAATAAATCATCCGCCTGATGTGCACGTATGTGCACGTAAGTGGTAGAAATTGGCGTGTGGAAATTACAAAATAGAACGGTGGTGCAAGTATCAGTTGCATGTGTATGTGATGAATTATACTTATGCAACTACACATTAAAATATGATGTAGAAAACTACAACATATTGTTGCAATAATAAGAAATATGAAACTGCACGCTTATAAATGCTCAATTATAATTTACGACCATATGAATATGGCATACTAGTTATTTATTTGATCTAAAGAAAATGAAACATAAATTTATAGAATAATTTTAAACATGTTTATGAATTAGTAATTGTTTGATAAATCGACTCATGGTCAATTCTTCTTCTTAAAGAATTAATTTGTATTCGTTGTAACATATTTCTATCATTTCTAACAGTTTTTGTTGTAAATTCGATGAGGTAAAACACTTGTTAAGTTCCACAATATTTTTATTTTCAGTTGCCTGACACGTGTCTCAATCATTCCTGATCAAAACTAATTCATTTCAGGCAACTGAAAATAAAAATATTATGGAACTTAACAAGTGTTTTACCTCATCGTATTTACATATCTCGTTCTATCAAGAGTGTACCTCAACCAGTATCAATTATAGTTTTTGTTGTATTTTTATGATTGAGCACTCTGCTCAATCATGAAGAAACCATATATCTCGACGTTTTTAATTTTAGGTAATTTAATAAAATGACAATACTAAAGAATATTTTTTATTTTACTAAAACATTAATTCTTTATTCGTTTTGAAATCATTGATTATTTATAGAATAGAGATTTACATCTGCATAAATTGATTACATTTTGCCTCATAAAATTCGCTTCGTTCGTAAATAGATTTTTCATGAAAATTTAATTTCTTCTATATTCAATGCATCGACAAAATATTTATCGTAAATAATAATTAGTAAGTAGTTCTGATTCCTTAAAACTATATGGTCATACACAACTAGTGTTCATTTTTGGATTTTCTGACTCTACGTTCAAAATATGTTCTTATATTTGCTGTGCAAGAACCGAATGAGGACATCCATGAATTGATTTTTTTATAATAAAACCATAATTTATTGAAAACTTTGTTAAATCAATACAATATGGAAAATAGTATTCTTGAACTAAGCTAGAACTTCTTAAGATGAGGGAACTTGGATGATGGCTGATGATGGCTTCATCCATAAACCTAATTTTATAGCAAATATTTCTATTTGCCAAAGACGTCTTTCAGTTCTTCAAAATGTTTTGAGATTGAAGATGCGATAATAAGATAATCTTTGTCTATACAATCTAACACTGTCCAAACAATTTCTTTGGACAAATACTAATACTTGCATTATATCTATTTAATGAGAATATAAAAAAAACCAAAGTAACTGAATTGAAGTGTTATATGATGATTATCAGTAATAATACATAAAAACCTTTTAATTTTTCAACTTAAAAAATAATAATACTCATAATTGAATAATTGAACATACGACAGAAATTCAAGAGTTTATTCTCAGGGCTATTTTAAGAATATTTTGTCCTTGATGATTTTTGAACGCCGAGATGACTGACATGCATTTATTTACAGACTTACTGATCGCAATTCATTAAAAGTTAGACAGTTGTACATTGAACGATTTCCTAACCGTTATGTTCCTGAGAGAAGATCCTTAAAATATTCATCAACGTCTTCATGATATAAACATAGTGAAGTGAAGGACCAAGAAGGCCAATAACATCGCTAAAAAATTGCAAATACTTTGAATGTAAGTAATGGGACTGCTTGAAAAATTCTTAGAGACTATTTGTTGTAGCCATATCACATATAACACGCTGAAACACTTCTTGGTGCTGATTTTTCTTCACTTAGTTCATTCTTTCAATGGCTTTTGCGATCATTGATTTAAATTTCATAACTACTAACCCAGTTTATTTTAACTGATGAAACGAATTTTTTAAGATGCAATAGGACTTTCATAATAGACACTGGCGTGGTTTTTAGAATATTCGCTATATCAGTTTCTGGAAAATGTAGTATTGGTAACAAGAAAAACTTGCACGATGATAGTGTACTTGCTTGTAAGTTTTTAGCATTAACATATCGCTGGATTATTCGAGCTGGACTTCACTCATGGCCTGCTCGATCTCTGGACTTGAATCCCTTCGATTATGTCCTATGGGGTTATCTAAAGTTGTTAGTTTATACTACACCAATGAAACATGTGAAACACTTACGAAATAGGATAATAATTCTGTGTAATACGAAAACAAACGGCCCTGGTGTTTTTGAAAGAGTTTGGCAGTTAATGCCGAGAAGATTAAATGATTATATCCAAGATGTAGGTAGTAATTTTAATTGTGTATTAAGAAACTTCACATGTAACTTTTGATTATGATATGTTACTATTATAGAGAATTTTGTTCGTCCTATATCTTAGAAAACAAGTGCGCTTTCAAAAATGACCAGAAGATAAAATATTCTTAGAGTAACAGTACTGTACTGTAATTTAAACACATTAGAATGCGATATCACAGTAATATGAAGATTGTTTCTTATATTGCGAAGAAGTAGGGGCAGAATCAATTGCGGGGCAAAATCGATTGCCCCATATTCAAACCAGACTACGTGCCCGATTTGCGCGCCATCTACTATATAGAGTCATCATGCCAAGCAAACGTCATACAGAGCTGTCAGCGCCACCACAAAATTGAATGTGTTTTTGTATCAGTCGTTTACTTGTTTTGCTCTATGTTGGTCGTTCTATAACTTGGTTAATAATTTAGATAAATTGATCCCGTAAGTTAAATTTCGTCATTCAAAAGCACAATAAATTATTTGTAAAAAATATTCATTGGGGGCACTACCGATTGCTTCTTTGTAGGTGAGAATACGGGTGATAATAAACGTAAGTCGTCGGCAATCGACAAAGAAAAATTGGAAAAGGCAAACAAAAAAGCGGTCATAAGTCAATCATTATAAAGTGCTGCTCGTAAGTTTGGTTTGACGTATTCAACTCATTGCGATGCATCGAAGCGCGTTGATCCTAGATCAAAAGTCGTGAATCAAAATTGTTGACATAAGGATTGAATCTAGTAAGAAGTGGCAAAGTGGATCTGCTGCGGATGACACACCAACTACCACGGATGTCTCACCATCCACTCGGGGTAGTGGACCTGGACGTGGTGGTCGAGGACGTGAAAATCCGAAAAAAGTGCCATCGTCGTCGGATAGTATTTATGGCTAAGAATATTAATTTCAATTCCATATTCATTTGTTAGCTTTAAGCACGAATTTTGTTTGTTCATTTTTCTACTCAAAATAAACGATTGAACATACTAAAATGCTATTTATCAGAGTTAATTTATCAAAATGTCCTTTCCAAATGAGCAATCTGTTCTGACCCATATTTTTAAAACGGCGAAAAATTTAGGAGTTTGGCAGAAATGTCATAACTCAGTAGAGAAACGAGCTACAGCAAAACGAGAATGTTCTCCAACGATAATAAACACTTTACGCTAGCACATCAAATGTGGTTTTTATAGGCCAAAGTGCTTAATCAAACGGTTCTGCCCCATGTTACCCCTAATTGTTCATTTATTTATTTTTATTGTTTCTTAAAATAATCTCCATCAATATTTATACACTTATGAATGCTTAAACCAATTTTCGAAGCGCATTTTCTATTCGGATTAAAGTACCTCCAAACCATCATTTGAGACGCTTCTTCGGGCATCGTTATTTTTGATTCACAAGAATAAAAAGAAGTTATCAGGGCTGTACGGCAGGTGACCCATCCATCTGACTTTTGACTCTAATGTGTGTTGTCCTTGAGGAGAATGATGTATTTTCGGCAGTTACTTTTCCCGATGACTTCTTACAAACAAATAGTTGTGTATCATTCAGAATTGACGGTCTGAAATTGCACGAATGGTACGATTGCCACCTGTCCGGCTGTTTTCCAAAAAATAGGCGACCATTTCCTGTAAGGTTCTTTATGAACGAACAACGTTTTTAGGCTGGACACATCTTAAAATGCCCACAGACCGATTATTAATTTATATAGGATCCAACGCGAACAATTATTTGGATAGCAAAATGTTCATTAAAGATTGAAAGTATGCTGGTCCAAACATACCATCTGGATTATTCGTCAGAAACACCTGATTAGTAAGCAAGTAAAGGATGCAAAGGTAAAGTTCTGAAAGAGTAAGTAAGTATGCAAGAAAAATGTTCTTATATTACGAAAAAAGTGAAGTTTAAGGTAAAACGGATAATTCAAACAATTTAAATCTTTTAGAAAGAAGGTAGATTTGTGTATAAAGAAGAAGTTACTACTACTAAACATCTTTATTCACAAAAAATAATATAATACATATAATGAATAAAATAAAATAAATTCTGATATAGTTGATTTTCCAGTCACTTAATGAATTAAAGTTAATAAAACAAAAATAAAGTAAAACTAAATATTAAAAATATAAAATATACTACATTAAATATGATAATACATCAACAACACATTTACTAAATATATTTTTACGCCTTTTTTGTAAGTACTATACAATGAATCAAATAATTTATACCACGGTTGGTTACTATATTTATTAGTTAAATGCATCATTCTACTCATCGGTTTGTTCGAGCTGAAATTCGTAGTGGAGGTCTTCACTGTGAACAATGGCAAGAGAAGTCTTAATCGACGAATGCTTGATGAAAAATAAAAGTCCAGCTGCAAAATAAATTCAAAGCAATCAATCATAAGATTAAGAAGTTTGTATAGAAAACATAAGTCAGTTGTTCGGCTGCGACCCATTAATTTTTTATATTAAATTCTAACATTATCTTTAGATTACGAGAAGAAGCTTTTTCTGCACTAATTTTAATCTATCAATGTTATATTGAATATGTGGGGACCAAATCACAGATAATGGAAGAACAAGTGCACAGAAAAGATGTTTTAAACAACTCACATTTAATGTTTTGCACGATCTCCAAACAAACAAATTTCTATGTTATTCATTGATTTAGAACATACGTTCGAAATGTGAGAATTAATGTTGAGTTTGGTATCAAATATAATTCGGAGATCTTTGATTTCGGATGTTTTACAAATAGTGTTTTTTTTTCAATTTTGTAGTCAAAATTCAAAGCTTGATATTTACGAGTAAATGACACGGTGTTACATTTTTCAATATTTAAATAAAGATCATTAAAATTGACACCATTTAAATAATTGGTCCATGTCGTTTTGTAATATGCACATTCATCCATAGATCCAACTTTCCTAAATATGTTTATATCATCAGCATACATTAGGTGCATACTATCAGATATATCATTATCAATGTCGTTTGTAAATAACAAAAATAAAATTGGACCACAATGTGTGTCTTGAGGTAACCCCGAAGTAACAGAAATGGGGTTTTATAGAAAATGATTGAACTTAACAGTTTGTGATCATTTTGAAGACAAGATAATATCCATTTAACAGTTAATTAATTAAAGCCAAGAGAATTGATCTCATCTAACAAAATAGAATGGTTGACACAATCAAATGCTTTAGAAAAGTCTAAATAAATAGAGTCTACTTATTTGTTATTTTTAAATGCATGCATTATAAACTGTGTATAGCAAATTAAATTAGAATCTGTAGATCGACTGCGAATAAAACCATGTTGTTTAGTGGATATGATAGATTTAGACATCCAATATAACTGTTTCGCATAATTCTATCAACTGACATAAGTTGGATGAATGTAACTTATTTTCTATACAGTGGGAAATTTACCAGAATGCATTGAATTTCAGAATATATCGTATATAGGACTACATAATGAAAAATCACAATTAAATAAAAGATAATTAAATATCCTATCAAAACCTATAGTTTTAATTGGTTAAAGTTTTATTAACTCAATAAAAATTTTAGATTTAGAAGTTTCAAATCGTTTACAGTAGAAAAGTTAAAGATTGGAATATTATTTTGGGAATAACGCTCATGACTGTGTACCGAAGCAAAATATTCTGCAAATAAATTGGTGATTTCTGCACCATCAGAAGAGTGAATTATCTTATATTCCATCAACGAAGGAATAGAATTATCAGTTTTCATTCATCTAATATAACTCCAAAAGTATTTTGGATTATCAACTTATGTTTGTTTGGCATATCAAATACGTAATGATTTGAAAACAAAATATGTCTCGTGTCTTACAGTTTTTTTATAATGAAGATGAGCACATTTTATATTTTGAAATAGAACATTATTTTTTTTGTCATCCACTCGGGATAATTATCTATATTAATCAATTGTGAATTTTAAAGCTTGCCCAGAAATAATTTGTTGGATTCGGTTGAGAGGAAAGTATCGAAAAATAAAAAATAACTATAATTAACCTACATGCGCCTACTGAGGATAAAGACATTCAAATAAAAATGGAGTTTTACGAGGAAGTTCAGAAAATACTAGAAAGCATTCCAAAGTACCATGTTAAAGTTATCATTGGAGATATGAATGCTAAGCTTGGAAAGGAGGAAATGTATAAAACAGTAATGGGTATGAAGAGTAAACACGAACGAAGTAATGAAAATGGGAAATAGTGAAGTGAATAGCCGATGCTACCAACACTGTAGAAAGGAGTCCAAAAACCTGTGCAGAGAAAAGAAAAGAGGGTTCTGGGAGAACAAATTAAAGTCTATTGAAGAACATATAATAAACAATAATATAAGAAATTTCAGTCAGGAAGTGAAAAAGTGCAACCAAGGTAAAACAAAACGGGCAGTATATTGTAAAAGTAAAGATGGAGAATTAGTTGGTGATGTAAACAAGAAATTAGATAGATGAGCAGAATACTTTCAGGAACTTCTTAATGATAATGAATTGAATAAACATAGCGAAGCAATACTGTTTGATCAAATAGAGGAAGAGGAAGAGAAAATAGAAGAACTGACATAAAATTGTATCAAGAATATAATTCAACAATTAAAAAATAATAGAGTGCAGGAGAAAATGGGATGCAAGCAGAAATATTCAGATACGGAGGCAAATGTTTAGAAAACAAATTAATAAAATGAATAAGACAAATATGGAGGGAGGAAAGAATGCCAAGTAGCTGGAATAGTACCATCAATACACAAGAAAGGGGATAAATCCGTAAAAACTATAGAGGTATTGCGTTACTAGATGTAGCGTGCAAAATTATGTCTCTAATTATAAGAGAAAAACTTGCACCTTTTACGAATGAAATAATAGGGGAATGCCAGGGGGGCTTCAAAAAGGAACATCAAGTGTTTGCTTTAAAACAAATCCAAAGCAACAGTTATGAACAAAACTTAGCGCTACATGTGCTCTTTCTAGACTACAAACAGGCGTACGACTCCATGGATAGAAATAGGATGTATATGGCCATGAAAAAACTCAAAATTCCGAGAAAACTAATAAAATTAATACATATGACCCTGAACAAGAACACCAAGAACAATGTTATGATTGAAGGAGCAGTATCCAAACCATTCCCAGTAAACAGAGGTTTAAGACAAGGAGACCCATTATCAACTGCTTTATTTAACATAGTCCTCGAAAGCATAATGAGAGAAGCAGCCTTCCAAACAAAAGGGTTAATCTATCAGAATAAACACCAGATTCTAGCATATGCAGATGACATTGTTCTATTAACACGATCGAGAATGGAGTTGGAAAAAACATTTAAAAATTAGAAAGAAGAGCCAAGACTCACAATAAATGAAGAAAAAAACAAAATACATGGTTGTGGGAGTAGCGGAAACAAAAACCTGCTCACATTTACACCTTACAGGAAGTAACGATAAAACGTACGTTTTTGAAAGGGTGGAAACATTTGAATATCTGAGGGTAACATTAACAGATAAAAGCGAAGAGGACACAGAAATAGAGAAGAGATTAATGAAAGGAAGCGAAACAATGGGAAGATTACGAAAAACCCTAATGACAAAAGAGATCAGCAGGAAATCCAAAATACAATTATACAAAACAGTAATTCGAGTTGCAGTATTATATGGCTGCGAAGTATGGGTGCTGAACAAAACAAACGCAGAAAAACTTGAAAGATGGGAAAGGAAAATGTTCAGAAAAATTTACGGGGGAGTAAAAGACGAAGATGGAACCTGGAGAAGAAGAACAAATCGTAAAATTAATAAAGAATAACCGTGCCCCTAAATCACAAACATTATTAGAGCACAGAGATTAAGATAGCTCGGCCATGTCTACAGGATGCCAAATCAAAGGTGCACAGAAAAAGTAATCTCGGAAAGACAAAGCACAAAGATGGATAGTATAAAAGAAGATTTTAATAGAATAGGAGTAAAAAACTGGGAAGAGAGCTCGCGATAGGAAGAAATAGAGAAGTGTTATCAAACAACTTGGGTGTGTACTTAACACCACGCTTCTGCAAATCATCATTAATTCGAAATTAACCTCACTTGAACTAGATTCTTCTATATTAAATAATGTAACATTTTCCTTCTATTTACCCTCTCCGCAATATCCATTATTATAATATTTTGCGAATTATTAATTGAGTCGCATTTAGTTGCAAGTTCTATTATTCGAGATTCTAAGCCATTTATACGTGTAGAAATAAGTGTTTTTATTACTTCTTTAAAAGCTGTTACAGGGTATATAGGGTCATTTTGAGATGTGTTAGCTTCTCGTGAACTGCAACCTAACAGATATACCCTTAACGAATTACGTCCCAAGCAATCCTACGTCCTGTATAAACCTGGTAACTTTCTTGGGGGTGATGCTGCTCAGTTCTTCGTGGGATAATCGATCCCTACCGAAGTATGAAAAACGCTTGTGGATAATCTTGACACAAGTGCATAGTGTGCGTTTCGGGTTAAGTTCAGATGTGATTCCCCAAGTGATAATAAAATATCGACTGCCTTTGCAAAGAGGAAGGTACAGGATACCAAAATGTTTCTAAACAAAGTTTGGGAAGAAATGGCCTATCGACTTGATATGTGTTCTGTGATAAAAAATGTTTACATTGAACACTTGTAAACTTGTACGTCTAACTATTTGAGTTGCTCTTTCATTATTTTTTTAAATTATGATATTATATTTTACGTAATACATATTACAAAGCGTTAAAATCCCGATATTCATTTAGTAACACCCGGTATTATTCTAACCACAAGAATTATTTGTGGTGTAATCCTTTGAAATCATTTTGCTCTTTTAATAAATGCTTGTAAATATTAAACGAGATTTGCACATCGATGGTATACTAAATTCAATCGTGACTGTGTGACTGTAGTTTACTCAGTAATAAATATTACGAAGGTTTTCGTTTTAGTTGGATCATCATGCATTTAATATCAGATGAATATTTAACTGTCAAAAAAGTTGTTCGAATTGGATTTCACATAATTTAATCATCGATTGGTGGAAAAGACCAAAGAATATTTTGTCTTTTGATGATATTTAAAAACCTGATTTGGTTCAAAGATATAGGGCTAACCCAATTTGTGATAACAACATTTTGTTACCAAGAATTAAAAGGTACAATTTCTTAATCTATAGCAACTGTTAAAAAACTACTTCAGGCTAGGATGCAATAATTTAATCTAGTCGTCTTTGACTGCCATACTCTTTCAAAAACACCAAGTTCGTTTCTTGTTGTGTTACATAGAGAAGATAACTGCTTTCGTTCGTTTTCAGAAGTCTTCCGCATTTTCCAATGCAGAAATGTAAACTAATGACTTTAGATAGCTTCAACCAAGTCAACGATCTTTGAGGCTTACTGTTAAAAACTCACGAGTAACTACACTAAAATCCGCTGGTGCACCATCGTGTTAAACTCATTACGTTTCTTATTGCCAATATTACATACTTCAGAAACTGAATTAGCGTCTGTTATAACGGGTTATATTACATCTCGCCACTAAATCTTCCTGGTAGAAATTAAGATGCAATTAGCCAATTATTCACAATTCAACGTTCAACAAGAACTGATGTTGAAAACGAAGTTCAAGTATTTTATGTGGATTTTTTCATGGTTATTATGAAAATTCTTGAAAAATTCGCGTCATCGATAAAAATAACCTGCGTTGGTAGTTAAGCCAATGTATGCAAAAGACAAAAGACATTGACAGAATGCAATACGTAAAGGAAAATCAGGGAGAAGTGCATGAACGCGTTGTATGTAATATAGGTACATCAAATAGTTTACTTACATTCAAAATATTTGCATGGATCTTCCTCTATCATGCCCAGCATATTTTTTCCACGTTTACCTTTCGTATTGTCATTGACCTTCCTGGTCCTTTACTTCGTTTCAATTATGAAGATGACGTTGATGGCTACTTTCGAAGAAATTTTTATCAGGAACGGTCAAGAAATAATTAATTGTACAACCGCATAGGCTTGTAATGAAATGCTATCAGCAAGTCCATAGATGAAATGCATGTTAATCTTCTTAACGATCGCACAGCTATATAGTGAATAAAAGTCGTTCTTATAAATTAGAATGATATCTGCCTATGATCGTTCGTAAAATTAATTTTTAAATTTTTACGTAGGACGAGCATTACTTATTATTGACGTAGTACCTATAAGGGTACTATCAATCTTGTACTTTGGGATAAGGTGTATATATTTTTAAAAGTTCTACTTTAGAAGTTAATAAACCATAACTTATGCATAACTTTCCAATATAGTTGTTAGAACCAAATGTAAAAATCAGCTATAAGTATAAGGTACTAACAAGTGAGTTATTATATTCACGCTTAGGCAACATGATTGTGAAGGCATTCCAATTCCATAATTAATTTCCAGTTCACGCCGCATTGGGTCATAAGATTGAGAGATAATTAATAGATATAGCACATGAAATATTAATACGGAGTTAATTGAAAGTATTTAATTAAACGGAAGAATACAATTTATGGTTATAGTGATAAACGTGATTTATGCGTGTGATGGGTGCGGTTCCGCTTGGATAATCCGTTCCGGGGGGTTTGTTTCTTGTATGTATGGGGGAATATTATGCATTTCTAGATGAGAGCACACATAAAACTGGGGCGGGTTTTATGGGTCCTTAAATCAAAGCGCCGTCACATCAGAATAAAATATGATATTATATTGGCTACATAGAAAAGGCAGCTCCTCAATGTTTATGGCCAGGCTCGGGAAATAAGCTCGCTGCCGGTGACGTTTATGAGATATGTGTTCGCGGGCCGGTGCGCCGCCGACGCCGCCGCCGCCACCGTCGTAAATTTCGGATGCGGAATGAGTGATATTTCGTTGTGTTTGACTTCATAAAGAGATATAAAGACCTTAAAAATATAACGCGCTGTAAACTTTGATATATCCAGCTCGTTTGTATCCCTGTCTGCGCCGGGAATATTTATATTTACAATCGCGCAACGCCCTCTGGCTCTTTATTTATTCCGCCACTTATTTGCACCGAGAACGCCTCGGCGAGGGCGGTAATTGAAGACTCCCGCAAGGGCGAAATTTTTGTTTTATCAATAACTCGTCTACTACCGCAGGTATTGTATTTTAAAAATTACGTCGTCAATTTTCAGGAATATTTCGGTGCACATGCCTTGTACTTTATATATCAACCAACACAAGATTTAATAGAAAGTTCAAAGAGAATCTTTAAAAGAATATTAAAATCAAATTATATCTTTCACAAAATCTGAAAATTTAAAATAAATCATATAAAGTATCTTATTTTTATTTAATTATTTATACACAGTGACACCATTTATTATCACTTCTTAATGTTTAACTGCTGGATTCATTGTAGTCACACCAATCTTGTAAATTATGCAAATCAACTTAAATCTCATAGCAACTAGTTGATACAATTTTTAAAAAAATAATAATAATCTAATATAATTAAAGCGATTGCAAATATCGTTGGCAAAATGTTGGAACAAAATTGGTCCAACGTATGGACTTAGTGGCACACTTGATAAAACATTAATATTGGAAGATAGATGGTTATTATTTTTGGGTATTTGTTAGCGTTTAGTGAGAAAACTACGAGGGATATAAGGAAAGTAGTATTATACGTTTGACAATGACCCTGTAAAGGTCGAAACTATAGTCTGTACATTTTTTGCCAGTTCATGTTTACAACCCTCTCTTAAGACCAGTTTTGTACGATCAAGGAAATTTTGCAAATGCCTTAAAAGGTGACAATCGCTGGGTGTCTGATCAGGACTATATGATGAGCACAATAGATCCTCTAATCTAAGCTGTCTATTAGCTAGTTCTGGCATTATTGGTCAAGCACATAATTGAATCTGCTCAGTTGTTAATAGTAGATATCCGAATTGAGTGTTAAATACTATGGGAGGAGCTCATACTGGGTGATATCAGTACAATTCCACTAAATATAGAGTAAAACCTTCTTGGTCATTAATCCAGGCTTGGCTTGTTTGGGTCGGATACAATGATCTTTCTTTTTGCATAATCCATTTTTATCAATAGTCATTCTCCGCTTCAAAAATGGAAAGATTTCGTTACTTTTCAGCAACGAATAAAAGGCATCAATTCGATCCAAAAGGTTCTTCTGTGTCAATTCATGTGGCACCCATACATCGAGCTTCGTGCAAATGGTTCAAAATAGTTTTCTGGTCAATCTTTAGTTTCCAAATGTGCCTCATCTTCGAAGTCCATATAATCAGAAAGGAATTGTTGAAACCACCGCTTTGCTGTTACATTCGATAATGTAGGCTAATGAAACACATATTTATTGTCCTCCTTTTAACTTTGATTATAATGGTATTGAAGAATTTGTCGCATTTTCTCTTTTTGCCTCCATTTTAGAGCGCTGTAACACACAACTGACATGAATTAGCATAAAACTGCCAAATAACTTTTTTGAAGCGAAATATCACCTCTAAATGATCGTATAGTATGACCTAATGCGAAATATACATCATGAGTTAAGACTCACTAAAAACATCTAGCGAAAACGCTCAAAACTTGTTAGTTCACTTAATATGTCAGTTTTGATTATTATTAATAGCAACCAGCATAATCAAGTCGGAAAGTCCGGTATTCCAAATGTCCGTGCCACGGTTTCATATTAGCTCAAAGTATCTGTAAAATCAGTATACTTGATCTAAACTGTGTTTTTAATGTATGGCCAAAAACTTGTTAATGTGATTTATGTACAATGAAAAAAAAAAACATAACAATTTGTAGCGGCAAAGTTTAAAGCCTTGAACAAACGTTTGTATAAAATATGATGTAAAAGGCACGTTCAACAGCTGCGGGGGAGTTGAATAGTTGAAAGCGGATCAAGATTATTTCACGTGACCAAAATCCATTAGCGCGCCCAAAAAAAAAATTTACCGAAATTCCGTGCATAAATCACCCTTTCGCCTCCTCGATTTTAACGCCGAGGGTCGCTCGGCAGTTGTTTCAGCGTAATTTACAACCTAGGGGGGCAATAAAAGCATCGCGCGCCCACATATCGCTTATTTTTACACTCCATAATTTTACGTCTCCTTTCTTCTCTCCGTTCCGCCGGAGACGCGGCCGCATATCTAAATCTTAATGCGGTTTTATGTGGCAGAAAATTTGAAAATGCAACGCTCGCAACGGCGATAAGTTCGCCCCCCGGATGAGTTACGGCCGCCATTGTTGCCGCCCGCGCCCGTTCCATTGTTGCCGCTTTCGAATAAACCATATTGAAATTTAAGATGCCACCGGAGATACCAACCCAAGGTTTTTTTCCGTCCTTTTATCGCAACTTACACCACAACTTTCCATAATATGAAAACATGTATTTCATAGTAAACTCCGCAAATTACTATTTGATTGAAGACGTAATATGAAAAGCTACTCTTGTAGTCCATAAAGATTAACTTTCTAAATTAATAAACCCGGTTAATATGAAAATTATGACTTCCTCTAGGTGTTTAAGTATGCGCAAGTACAACAGCAACATAATTTTGTATACACTGTTAGTAAATAATTGCATTTTTGCGCGCACCGAGAACAAAAGCCGTTGGAGTTAATACCTTGACTAATTATTGTTATTGGAATTCTAATTAGACTTCGGCGGTTTTGAACTTCCCGCTTGTAATCTCGCGATTCGACGTGGGTTCAGTTCTCCCTATTAAAACTGAACGCTCTTATTTGTTTCGTACCTTTAATGAATAATTGCGTTAAATGGGGCGCAATATTGCACCTTAACACGGAACGCAATACACCATTAAGTGGAATGAATGCTATGAAATCTAGTTATAATGCCGCTGGTACATACAAGAATGAATTAATAAACTAGGTTTAAAATTGCATTGAAATGCAAATTTTTATATTTAAGAATTATGATTTAATAAATTACGTACAAATCGTGTTTATCTTATATGTAAATAGTTATATAATACATATATACCTTTATATCTAATCTGAAGTAATGTTATAGGTCATAAAATATGTCTTAAGTCGACATTTATTGCTTAAAACATTTCAGTACACATTTTCCTTGAGACGAGTTTATGTACAAAATTTTAAACGTTATTTTTGCCCTTAAAGGTGACCATAAGCTTGGTGACCTTATAAATAAGGAACACCGAAAAATCATGAAAACAGAAGAGTACATTGTAGCTATTGAAAATAAGTACGAAAGAAAATATTTTTTTACTTTTGACGTAAGAGATGATAAAATTTATAATATGTTATAATATGGCACATTTTCTTCTTCTTTGCTAAATTTGGTTGTTATATTTGCTTAAGTAATTTTAACTCAACTGAAACTAAAAATATTTATCTTCAAAAGAAAGACTATGGTTCTATGTGTCAGAACCAGAATATTTAGGAACATTGATGTAGTAACTAGCGAAATATGTAATATAGCTTTTGTTATATAAATTAAGTGTATTAAATAGAAAAAATAAGGAATCTAAATTATATTTTTATTAAAAAAACCTTTATCTAACAATAAACATGGATTTTTACTGATGTTTCACCACCTGGAGAAATAATTCAGTCCAATCCTATGCATAGTAGTATTATGACAGAAAAAATAAGAAACTGAGATAAATAAAAAGAGAAAGAAGACATATTAAAGTATCGAGGTTCATCAAATTCAATTATTGGGATTCAAATTTAAAAAGATTAGAAGTGAAAGGAAGGAAGTTTGAAGCAAGATTTGCAATATATAAATATCAATAAAATTTTTTCATTAAGAATATTTGTAATAAAATAGATGTTTAACTAAACATTTTGAGTAAGCATTTATATGAGGGTTTAATCATAACGTGATTCAATTCTATAGTTTGATTTTTTGAATTAAAAATATTTGTAAAAAATTTAGATGTTTAATTTAAAATTTTTAATAAGCAGTTATATAAAGATTACAAGAACCTCTTAGGAGTGTCTTGTTAAAAGAATCAAAGCTCATAAATCTTAGTGCAAGTAACTTGTATATGTGATTGAACGAGTGACAATAGGGCAGTGACTTTTTGTTGTGTTCCTCACTTCGTTTAAAACAATTGGAGTTTTGAAGAAAATTTAATGAAACAGATTTAGAAAATCCTTAATTGACAAACGTGACAAACGTAAAGTTTTATTGTAAACATATTCAAGGACTATGGCAGAAAGTGAAAACTAAATGGGTAACTAAACAAATGAAAGGTAGTCGAAATAATAGTAGATTGTTTTGATTGTGTCTTTAATTTGTCTCTGGAATCGCAAATGTAGGTTTAGAATCGTGCCAAAAAGTATAGAAAATAATTATTGTAACTAACGACCATAATCTATTCATAATCTTTGGCAAAATACCAACACGTAAATTCCAATAATTTAGAAATCTCCGCGAACCTAAGTCTATAGTAAAGTTATTACCATAAGGGTATCTATTCTCTAAGCGTTGCACTAGATTCTTGTGGAAAACCACCAACTAATCAAGGGAACTGCCAACAGCGACTATTGTAATAATAATAATGTAAACATTAAGTATTTTTCTCTGTCAACAACAATCACGGACCGTTTTCCATCTATTTTTGATCTCATCGGCGAAGCGCAGTTGGAGAAAGGAAACGATTTTACTTAGAAATATTTAATTCTCCAGGTAAACCGTCAATTATTTTCTGAGAAAAATATATATTCACTGATCGTACTGGTACAAATGCTTAATATTTTTGAAAATACTCTATATCAGCCACCCAGGAAGGCACCCTAAATCTTCTTTATGAATGTCTCTTAGGAACGTCGCAACATGTTTTTAGCTGTTTTCTACGGACGCCCAATAATTTTCTCTCAGCTCTCTCTTTAGTCGCGGATCCAAAAAAGAATCGCACGGAGCCAAGCCAGGACTGTTGGGGGGCTGGGGAACCACTGGGATGTTACTCTGGGCCAAGAAATTCATACTCATAAAGGCCGTATGACTGTATGTATGATGTAGTCTTGAGCACCTGCAGGTAAAAGGCTAGATTGAAATTTTCTCCCTGTGGTAGAAACTCAAAATGGACGATTTCTCAGGCTCAAAAATGATAATGAGTATCGTTTTGATCCCTGACTTGCTCATTCGCGTTTTCTTGGGTCGGATGGGGAATAATTTTGTGAGCTACTCGTTGCTCTGCCAATTCAAATCTAAATTGCACGCAAACACCAAGATTAGTCATCGGTTATGATAGAGTTAAGAATCAAATTCAACAATACTTGATTGAACAAAATTCGAAGTTCTTTCAGATCTTCCCTCAACAATTTCGTCACAACCTTGGGGCAGACCTTGCGCATTTGCTGATCCTTGGTCACTGTCTCATGTACCACAAATGTGGATATGTTTAGGGTGTCAGCGATTTGCTAATAAAGTAAAAAAAGGCACGTCCTTTCACTCAGACTGCTCTGAACAAACTGGTGTCGGAAAATGTGGTGAAAATGTCCTTCATCACATTTCCAAACCTGTTTTACCGCGCTGCGGTGGATAATCGCGTCATACTCAAATCATGCACATTACTTTTATATGAGACTCTGTATATTAAAAACTCGGTGCGAAGCTTTCTATCATGTAGTTATTGTATCATTTTATAGCTGTCGTTTAGTGAAGGTTGCCATAAAAGTATTGTTTATGTTAATTATACTTGCAAAATGTTTGTGGAAGTAATATAAATAATAATACTAATCTATTTCTTTGCCTGGTTTAGACAATTTTTGGCATTTAAGTTTAAAATTAAATTCCACAACATTGTCAAATTGTGCAATTATTACTTCAATGTCAGTCTCGATTTATACAACTAGCTAATTTGAAAACCCTTTGGCCGAAAACATGTTTTTCCTCATATCTTCATTTTTAATTATGTTTATGAACATACTTCTCTTTTTTATGCATTTGTGTTAAAACAGAATGTAAAATATGTGAAGTATTAATATTTTTAAATGTTTTATATATGTTATTTTTATTTATATCGTTATATTTAGATAATAAAATGGTGAATTTAAAAAACACTCTACACTTGGAGCTGCATTGGAAGGGCAGACTCTTCACTACATTTTCCGATCCGTTTTACACCGTTGCGATGAATAGTCGCTTCACAATAAAATGATGCGCATTACTTTCAGAGTAGACCTTGTATTTTAAACCAGAACTCATTTGTGTATATTCAAATTATTGAAATGGTATTCCAGTATTAGCGTTAAGAAGTTATGAAATTATTGTTTGCAGTAAATTTTAATCAAATAATTATAAGAAAATAGATGTTAATATAACAATTATACTTAAAATCTTACAATATGATATCGTGATCTCATAGCAATCAAGAGCCATAGAATTTGAACCCCAGAAAGTTAGGCCAATTAGCATTATAGGAACAAAACTTTATAATTGTTCAGCAATGAGACACTTGATGCAAATAAACACAATTGATTATCTTAAATAATTAGTTTAGTTCCTTCGGAACTGTACCAGCCATTACAGCTCTTGGTCAAGTGAAATATATCTTACTTCTGGTATTCTGCAATGCTCGGCCCTGGCACCATTATTGTTAAATATTTTGTTTGGATCTCTGTTCAGCTACATCAAAATCTTTAGATATTACATTCGGAATTAGGATTTTCATGACTAATTTTAACAGCGAAAGTTCTTTATTATAGTTTTGTTATATAAAAAATACAGCATTCATTACAGATTTGAGAAAAAAATACTATTGACCCAGGTTGGTGTATATCTAGCCCAATATTTAGAGGAAATAGCTAATATAAAACCTTTATTATACAGGGTCCGTCAGGGAAGTATGCTGTTTTTGGAACGCGTATAACTCAGCGCAGGGGGAGCCTAACGTTTTCGGAATGGTTGATTTGTAACTACCAGACCTAGCCCTTTTATTTATTTTTGTAGTTATAGAACCGAGGACGATAGAGCAACGCGTATTTGTTTACATATAATTTTGTTAGGTGGATAAATCTTTCATATACATATTTAAGTAGAATTTTTGTTATATTGAATGTTTTTATTTATTACATACAGGATATTTGAGACTATCAGTACTACCCATTTATAATGTGAAAACTAGATATTTAATAAGAAAACTAAATGTGATTAAATAAAACACTAGTTTGGCACTTTTTTCACTTGGTGTGTTTTATTTAATTATAAACATTTTCACGTACTCTTAAAATTCAACAAATAAAAACTAAATGTGGTCTAACTAACAGTGACATGCCCTAATGAATAGCAACAAATCAATTAGAGATTGGATAGTTTGGAAATTCTATATAAGGTTAGGTTAGGTTGGTGTGGCAGCACCTCTTCGTGCACCGCGAAGAGATGCACACTTAGGCCTAGATAGGCCCGTTGTGATACCAATGAGGGACATACACGAACATCCATGGATCCGGACGGAGAATTCTTCCTTTAGAAAAATCCCACAACCGTGTGGCCCGTGAGCAGGCACTCTACCCACTAGGCCACCGCGATCCCCAAATTCTATATAATAAGCTTTATATTTTAATGTATATTATGGTCCTATTTTTAAAATGTAAAGAACTTATATCAAACTATTTTCCCTTTGTGATAATGGAAACGGACCGTCCGTTGTGGGAGTTTTACAAAAAATTTGATTCGGTGACTGTGTGCTCGGTTGTTTCATCTGCCGAATCACATAGTCTTCAGTTTCCACTTCCTCTTTTCCCATTTTGCACAAATGGTACCCTGCCATGAGTCCGGTGAAAGTTCTTAGCCCGTTCCTTGTGAGTTGAAACACCTTATGGATGTGATCAAGTTTGATGAGTTGCTTTGATTGACGAGGGCCTGGTACATTGTTCCGGTGTTTGTGTTTTCTATGCTCTTTTATTTTTGCACCACCTCTCTTATGTGTGCCATTTGCACCTTTTCTTTAATATCCCCGTGCCCTCGGGCCCACATGAAGGTCAACGAGTTGTTCTTCGCCAGCTGCGAGGGATCGTCGACATTCTCAGACAGTTCGTGAGCCGCAACTATAGGCTCGAACGGCCTTTAATGCGGTTTGGCTGTTTAAGCAAATGTATCTATGCGTACCATTTAAGTGCCTATCCAGGCATTCTCTGGTGCACTTATCAATTGCAATACCCAGAACCATCAAGCTCCTGTGGTTTTGGTTAGGGCCATAAGTGCCTATTCTAGTACCTCTGTTATTCTTGGCACCATCCGTGTACCAGGCTGATATTAATCGACCAAACTCCTTGACTCTCATCAAAGCCGTTTTAAGGTCGACACCTTTAATAGTAATTCCAATTAGAGCCTCCTGGGCATGATGTCCGTCAGTTTGAAAAGGAGGACTGGATCGATTCGCTGCAGTTTTTCTAAGAGTCCTGTCCAGTCCCCCGTCAGTGTTGTTTTCCTCTGGTGTAGTCGGAGAGCCGCCACAAGTTCCTCCTTTTGTACCACTAAATGGAGCGATGATTGCCTTTATTCTCGCGGTTGGGGTCGTTGCTAAACGTTGAAACCTATCCAACTTCTTTTGCGTGTCTAGTTTTTGGGTCTTTAGCCACCACACAAGGGTGACATAAGTGACAATGGGTACCACCGCCATTCTATACAACCAGAAACTTTCAATTCGGAAGCGCCTAAGCTCATTAAATGTGCCTTAGGTCGTCATTTCACCGTATACACAACGACCTATTTTCAAAGAGAAATTTCCCTAGCCAATTGACTCAGGAATGAAGTCAAATTGGCCTCTGCACAATTCGGATTTAATCCTATGGACTTTTTTCTATCTACCGAGCCGTCATATAAAATTTTAGTATAAGTATTGTGACGATAAGGTTTAAATTTGGATAAAATTATTTTTAAGAAATAAATTCCCAAATTATAACGTTTAATAAATAATAAACATAATTTTGATTGATGGCTTAGGGTTGATCAATAAGTACCTGTGTGTGAAGAAAGGTGGCGTTGCCGAGGAAAGTTGTCATTGTCGTCATGAATTATCATCTGTCAGCCGATACCATACTAAATTTCAGACCTATTCATAGGTTTGCAACCTTATAAAATTAAATTGGTATGGGAATTAAAATCTTGGAATGCCGGTCAAAAAGAGATTTTCTCTGGCAAGTTTCTCCAGAGGAGAAGACATATATTGGCCTCTGTGCAATCCTGATTTAACTCCAGTGGGCTTTTTCGTGTAGGGTTATCTTTAAACTAATGTTTACGCCCATAGACCAAGTTAGTTGGCGTATTTGAAAGAAAATATATATATCACGAAACGATAGCCATCACACAGTCTACCTACCGAGCCGAAACATAAAATTTTAGTTTTAGTGTTGTGACCATAAAAGTTTACATTTGGACAATATTATTTTTTATGAAATAAATTCTTAAATTATATAGTTTAATAAATAATAAGCACTTTTTCGTTGATGACTTACTTTTTTAATACACTAAATATAAGCTCTTTATGGGACATCTTTTAAAAATGAATTTTAATGGCAAAAATTTTACTCAGGAACAATATACGGTACGAGGGTTGATCAACAAGTATCTGTGTGTGGAGCCTAGTGGCGTTGCTGAGGCAAGTTGTCGTGATCGTAGGGTGTTACCATCCAAAATTTCAAACTGATTCATAGTTTTGTTTTTAATTAGAGGCCAGTTATCAGATTAGTTTTTCAATAAAACTTTTGGATGAAAAAACATTTGAAAAAATAAAAGCAAAGACAACCTTAAGATATTTTGACGAATTAAAACGTGACCGTACATAAGTCTTTGTTTATGAGTTTTGTTTTAAATTAGCTGGAATTACCAGTGGCCCAAATCATACTTTTTGCATGATCTTAGAAAAGTGTTCATATCACAATTATCGGTAAATGATTTTTTAAACTGGGCTTATATTGCGTATACAAACGATGCTTAAGGTAAGATGATTATTATAATTATTTAACGTAATTGACAGCTTTCTAGATTATAGCTATAATTATTTAAGCCTATTTATTGATGAATTGATACAGACATTAAGACACCAAATATTTTGTTACATATTGGAACATAAAATAAAAGATAGGTTTTCGAAGATTTCTCAAAACTGGAATGTAATGGAAATATGAAGACGGCATAAATGTTGATGCGTATATACATTTAGATGTATGTAATACGTGTGTGCGAAGGTGGATAGAAACATCCGGCGAGCACTCAGCACGCGGAGCATTATAAACAACTCCGGTCTGATGAAGAGAAACGATGTGCGCGCCGCCCGTTTGGACCGTAAAGCTGTCAAGACCGAAGGCGGAAGCACTCTGGCCTGTAGCGGAGGTGTCGGAACGAGGTACCAAATTGCCGCATCGCATCAGGGAGTCAGGCTGACATCGTTGGAGGGCCGCGCGTAATGGCCCAGAGGTGAGAGTCAAATGGCGGCCTAAATAAAGAAATACGGCTCCCGCTGACAGACAAATTAGCGGGAGAGCGCGTTAACACACACACACTCGCACATGTGCGGAGAGATGAAGAGACACAGCGACACACCAGTGCCTCGACAAAACGCAACAAAGCACCAGTAAATTTGATTAGCTGACGCCCGCCCGTCTGCGCTGATGTTGAGTTAGTGGCCCAATATACCCGGGCAATTTCCTACTAGCGTCTCGCAATATTAACACCCCATTAATACATACTTTTTCTCATCCGTTTATGGTGCCGCCGCCATCTGTAAGCCTTACCGCTGACCGTGGTCCGGCGCGGCCTCCTCGATGTTTTATTACGCGTGCATGCCGGGAATACGGCAGGAATGTCGCGGTCTTTATGGCGTTTACGACGTCTATAAACTGTCAGCGTCCGGTCGCATGTTGCGGCCAAGTTTTAATCAGTAATCAGTATGTATCTTTGCTTTATGGTCAGAATTTATACGAAGATAAACTACCATAGAAAGGAACGCTTGTCCGCCGGACCATATCCCATATCGTGTTACTGATTGACAGCCGCCGTAAACAACTCGGGAGCGACGTTTATTATACAACACCTAATGGATCCGGATAATCGTAAATTTAACAACCAACACACTTGTTGAAATCATCGAAACCCAAACATCTATCAATGCGAACCACTTAATGCCTACCTTTCTCTACTGACGTAAATTAGAGTAGAAACAATTAAGGCTAATTTCTTGTGATAGCAACTATCCAATAAAATGTCATCAATTAAATCAAATTTGTGTTGTTAGCTATAAATAGATTAATTAATTTTAGTTTAAGCATTTCCATTACGTGTAGTCTTACCTAACCATCTTTTAACAAACATGGCAATCGAGTATTTATTATTAACAGATTATCTTCAAGTTAAGGTGGTTCAATCACAATTTCTCTTTACCATTTTAGGCGTAACACAGGGCGCCCAGTTTTTGAGCGCGAACGTCAGCAAGAAGACGAGAACGGCTTGCAGATGGCCACGTTTACAGAGCGGCGAACCGCACTTGGGACAAAGCTCCGCCATCCATCAATCAGTGATAAAGCGAGCCGCGCGATTTAATTACGGTTGCGGACGACGTGGAATACTTGCAGGTAATTTACGGGCAACAACTTTCGAGTTTCGAACACTTTTTCGGCCCACTCTTCGGCTCTCTGCAATTAAATCCGACGCAAAAAATCGACACCATTAAGGAGACAATGGTAATCGTACGCTCGGGGAATGAATCTGTACATAAATGGGATTGTTTAGCGAAGATTGCCTCGTATGTTGCACTAGGGACTCGTTACATTATTGATGCATCTGTGTACAAACGGGCATCAGTCACGTAGATTGAAACCATTAATTTAAGTAAATCATTCACTGCTGTATTATTTACAACATACTTACATTATTCATATATTGCATTATTGATCATACGATTTATTGTTATTTCGTATATCATCCAACGTCTCATTATAATACATACAAGTAATAAAAGAGATTTACAATGGTAATGCAGGAAACCTTTTTAAAACAATACTAATGTTTGAAGAATGTTAGTATTTTACTTCTACAAACCATAATACATATTTTAGTGTGTAAAAATGTGAGATATATTATTGGGGCAAAATTTTACTTTTAAAGATAAATATAATATCGACAGAAAGAAATACTGTAGAAGTATTATTCATAATTAAAAATAGCACTTATTCTAAAATTTCATTTCTAATTATATGATTTCTAGTGATTTAGACTACAGATCTAAGTAAATAATTTCTATTAAAACAAATTATAGAAGTAATTTTAAATTAGAACACTCGTTATGTTTTATGTTATTGTATTCATTTTCCTAATCAGTGATGATCATTTTTATAGCAATTACAAATTTTAACTTTGATTTTTTCCTGATCGTCGCTAATCAAAACATATATAAAAAAACATAACAAGTGCTCTAATTTAAAATTGCCTAATGTTATAATTTCGTCTCATCAAGGGCACAGTGAACAAAGTATCTACCGCACATTATAGAGGTTTGTAAAAATGCACTACCAAAACTTATCTAACAAATTTAAATTCTTTAATCTCATCAGTTATTTTTTTTATGTGCCAAGACAACGTTTATTTAGAATAATTAAGTTCTATGATACTTTAAACGTCAAATTTGACATGTTAAATTTAAAAGTCGCTTGATTTTCTCTTATACTTTAATAGTTATTTATGTACCTAGTCAGTAAAGTGATACTTTATTGAACGAGTCTGAGATTATGAGCCGAGTGAGCGAAGCGAACGAGGCGAGTAACAGACGAGTTCAATAAAGACACTTTATTGACGTGGTGCATACAAACTTTTATCGCCAACCGTAAACATTTATAATTTCAAAATATTAACATATCAAACTTGTCGCATTTTCATGTGACAAAATTTCATGTGACAAAATAAACAAAATGTAAACATGCATATCAAATTTGTTTTGAAAAGTTTGCATAAATTGCCTTCATCATCAAGTAGATTTCATCCGGTGCACTTGGTAAAAATCTTCCTTTTTGTTTTCTTCCACTATTTTTTAATAAATAATTCTTGATTAAATTTTCACTGTTGGAACTGAGTCAGCGAGACGCACGATTTCTGTCAATGTTATATAGTCATGGCTATGTCGATAAACATTTGCGGCAGGTAAAATACTTTATTGTACAGTTTTGCGGCAGGTAAAGTACTTTACCTGCCGCAAATTTTACAGTTAAATAAAGTGTTTGTTTACTTCCCGAAATCACTATGGTAATGCATGGTTTTACTGATGGTTGGCGATACAAGTTTTTTATAAATGTATAATATATTTTTTTTATTAACTTTCAAGTCATGCCTAGGTTACCAGTGTCAAATGTTTAAGTCGAAGTGAATAGTCAAAACTGTCAGAACGAAGTCATAAAATGTATATTTTCTACTCTTTATATCTCCATTAATTATATTTTTATTATTTTTTCTATTAATAACAAATTTCTGTAATTTTTCACAAAATATTCTTAATATTATGACAAAAATTATATATATTTATACTATGATGTCGAGTAGGATAAGTAAGATACTCATTATGATAAAAATTAGCAAACGTTTTGAGTAGTTTGTGCAGGAATGATTGATTATAAAATATATAAGTATTCTACGTACTCTGCCAGAATATTTTAGCTTTGCATTCACTGTTTTAATTTTGGAATAGTACGAGGTTCAATCAAACAGTGTAAAAAGTAAAGAAGCAAGTTTTTCACACTTTTTTTATTTTCAATATAATCTTCTTTAAGTAATGTTCATGATTTTGCTTGTTTTTTAACTGCTCCAAAAATACGACTTATCAAACTCTTCAAAATATGCTTCTGCCTCGACGATAACTTCAATTGGGCTGATATTTTCTCCGAAGCCACGTTTTCCTGTTGTCCTGTTTGACAACGGCTACATCGGCTACATCTCCCCAATATTTAATAGCAGGCGATTGTCATTCAATGCACAATTATAGTGGAATTGGCATTCAATCATGTATACCTAAAATGCTTGACAAATTAACTTCAGAACAATTTCCTTTGTTTGCTAAAAGCATTGTTATTCCCCAACAGCATGGTTTTTTTTCGGGTCGTTCAACAGTGTCTAATTTATTGGTATACAAACATTTTGTATCATCTGCATTGGATGATAATAATCAAGTTGACACAGTATACACAGACTTCGTTAAAGCGTTTGACAGAGTTAATATAGAGCTCTTGGTACGTAAACTATCTATTATGGGTTTACATGGACCTAGTCTTTCTTGGATAAACTCGTTTTTGCTTAATAGAATTCAAATTGTACGCATAAAAAATTTTTGTTCGACTCCAATTTCAGTGCCATCAGGTGTTCCGCAAGGATCTCATTGTGGGCCTATACTATTTTTACTTTTTATTAATGCTTTGTACTTTATTTTAGAAAATACCCATTCGGGTGTAAAGTCTATAAAATACACATTTTCGTTGTCCGTGTATAAATTTCGCCCATTCCTTTTTGTTCCTGGCTCGATTTTTTGCCTCCGTTATCGGAATGCCCTTTTCTTCTAGTATCTTCTTCAATCCTTCTTCCCATGTTTTCCTAGGTCTGCCCTTCCTCATGTTCTTCTTCGTCTTTGTTTGCCATACCCTCTTCGTAATTCTGTTGTCATCCATCCTTACTAAGTGTCCCCACCAACTCGTTTGCCTCCTTCCTATAAATGTTAACATTGCTTCCCTTTCCAGTTCTCTAATTTTTGTATTTTGTATCTTGTCCATTTTTGTGATTCCTTTGACTGCCCTCAGGAATTTCATTTCCATCGCTTGAACCTTGCTTTTTTGTCGATTATTCAGTGTCCACGTCTCACAACCAAACGTTAAAATAGGCCTGTTCATTCATTGCATGGAAGCGTTTTGGCGTATTTTCTAATCGTATATTTATTTCAGATTCTATAGTTGATGCTTGAAGCCATTACTTTGTGATACATTTTGAAAATTAGGACGATAAATAAAATTCACTTTGTTGTTATCACACACGTTGTTATCACACGTAGTGTGTGATAACAACAAATATTTATTCCCAAGTATATGCAGCTTTCCATTTGTTGTATTTGTTCACCGTCTACTATTATTTTTAATTCTTCTCTATCTCCGATCACCATCACCTTGGTCTTCTGTATATTGATCTTCATTCCATATTTATTTATTGTATGTTTCCATACTGTTAGGTTATGTTCGATATTCTTGATGCTACTCCCATATATGACTACATCATCAGCATACACGCCTTCCGTTATTCCAATGTTATTTAATTTGTGGAATCCTATATTTAGTGGTTTTGTCTGGGTGCTGCAGAAAATAGTAATTTTTTAATGTATGCTGATGACTTGAAACTTTTAAAGACCATTAAATCCTTGAAGGACTGCTTTGAGTTACAGAATGATTTAAATAGTTTATATGTATGGTGTAACGAGAATCTACTTGACTTAAATATTAATAAGTGCGTTTCAATATCTTTCACGCGCTCTAAAAACGTTATTGATTTTATTTATAAAATTAACGCAAGACCACTCGAAAAAAAAACCGCAGTTACTGATCTAGGGGTTAGGTCATCTCAACTTTAACCAACATATTGACTTAATTTGCAATATGTCTCTCAAAAAATGGGGATTTGTATGGCATATTGGTAAAGAACTAGGTTTGGACTGTCTTCGGTTACTATATTGTGCATTCGCTGCCACTTAGAATAAAATAAGACAGGTCCCAAAAATTGGACCTAAATACGCCAGAAATGGCAAAAATATTGCCTCAATGGCCACACTTGCCTGATGAGCATAGTCACCATCTGAGAAATTTATTGGGTCGAGTGGAAGAACACATGAAATCGTGAACTCCGCCTTCAGGATCTATGTTCCAAATTTTGAATTTGTATTTTTATATTTTTTGTAATAGATCCTGTAAAGTAAATAATATAATATAATATAATATGCGTTGGCAGTTTGCTCTCCATACACAGACATCAATTGTCACAAACTGGATAGGATTCAAAATAAATTTGTTCGAAATATGAAATACAAGACAGGTCAAAGTCACATCCAGGGTTCATACACTAACATCATGTGCCAGCTTCGTATAGATTCATTAGGAAAGAGAAGAGCTAATGGATTATTTAAAGAACCTTGGTTTAATTTATTTGGTTCTTCTTATTCTTCGTTTAAAGTGTATTTAAAAAAGAAACTATTTATTTAATTTCTGGTTTAACTCTATCTGAATTTTGAAGTTTTTTTTTATTTAAGTGTACTGCTTTTTGTCCAATTAAACTTTAGTTTCATTTTGCTGATGTAGAATTCAAAATATTATTTAATCTTTTTATTTGTATGTTTTAAATTTTGTAATTTCTATTGTAATTTAGTTTTAGTTTTATGAATAACATTGTATTTATACTTATTATTGTAAATAGGGTTACCCGT
Source organism: Ontholestes murinus (assembly GCA_963969525.1). NCBI lineage: Eukaryota > Metazoa > Arthropoda > Insecta > Coleoptera > Staphylinidae > Ontholestes > Ontholestes murinus. Next base: position 54,842,948 of record OZ018392.1, on the reverse strand, counting down.
GAATAAATTATTATTATTATCATTATTATTATTATTACTCATAGTTGCGGAAAAATATTGGTCCTCACATGTTGTTCTATAAATATGTAAGTCTGAAAGTCTTTCGTTCGTACGCAATAAACTCCTTCAATTTTGCTTCGTTAAGTATTCATTTTCCCCAAAACTCGAGAGACTAGTACAGGTTCTTATTCGTTTAAAAATATGACGATCAATCAGTAATAAATATCCGCTACTTTACTACCTCTTCATAATATTTCCTTTTGCATGTGCTGTAGGCCAGGATACATCCTTGGACATACTCTCAACTGGTAATCTTCCAGCAACATCTTCTTTATTTTTTTATAACTACTTCCACCTGCAGCAATTTTAGTTTGCTGAACTTGTATTTCACTTTCATCTACGTCCTCAGAACTGGAATGCATAAGCATACGCCTTTTTGTATACATTTCAACTGATTTTGACACATCTCCATTGTTCTTATCAGAAATTTCACTGTCACTACTCTCGATATTAAATGTTAAAGTCTTAAAGTGTTTCCTTTAAGGGTACGCCGCGTGGATCAAATTGCTTGTCTATTAATTCGCCTTTGCGAATTTTTATTATCCGAACTTTTTATACGTATGCTGGTTTTATTTCTAAGAAAATTTGCTTCGTTTTGTCGTTTTTAGACCCTGGCGACAACTAAAAAAATAATTGAAACTTATAAAAGGATAATACTAATCTAGTTTACATTTAACTTCTCGAAATTCAATAAATAGTTAAAATGTATTACATTTTGCACTACAATAATGATTTTTCTGGGATCTGAATTCTGAAATCACATTTAGACTTCATTGTTACCATTGTGATACAAAATATTTGCTATTGCCAACGTTATTTCATCACATAGAAACATATACTAGTTAAAATGACTGCTATAGGTATAAAGGCCAGTAACAAAGAATTTTTTTGTTCGGATATGCAGTGTCCCATTTTACATTACGGTCTCGAATAACTTGAAAACAATGCATCGTAACGAAAAATGTGCCGAATGGAAACTTTCATAGTTTCGAGGGGGACATCGGATTCTAACAAAATAATCCCCCCAGACCCCAAGGGGGCCGGAAATGTGGGTCTACTTGAAAATCTTAAATGGAAACCCCTATTTTTTATTGCAGATTCGGAAAGAGCGTAAAAATGTGCATTTTTTATCTGGCGACTTTTTTCGAATTCCACACAGATGGCACTTGAATCGTATAAATTCGTTTTCTTGAAAAAAATTTTATTTACAGATTTAGATGAAATAAATCCGTTCTTATTTAAGAAAAAATCTACAACAAACACATCTTTTTGAGGAAGATATCGGATTCTGACAAAATACCTTCCCCTCAGATTCTAGGTAGGCCGGGAAGCGGGGCCAACAAGAGAATAAGTTGACAAATACGTAAAATAGTATTTTTGTGATTACAGCGCCACCTGTTGGGCGTACAAGAATAACCACGGATTACAATTAACATATTTTTGACGCTCTTTCGGATTCTGTAATAAAAATTAAGGGTCGCATTTAATATTCTTAAGTTGACCTCCTTTCCCGGCTCCCCAGGGATTTGGGGGGTATTTTATCAGAATCCCATGTCTCCCTCAAAATTATGTGTAAGTGTGGATTTTGTCTTAAAATTAAATTTGTCTTTTTCATCTAAATGTGTTTAAAAAAAGTCGCCAGATAAAAAATGCATATTTTTTTATGTTTTTTTCGAAACTGCAATAAAAAATAGGGGGTCCCATTTCAGATTTTTTAGTTGACTTCCCTTTCCCGGCCCCCCTTGGAGCCTGGAGGGACTATTTTGTCAGAATTCGAAACTAAGAAAGTTTCTATTCTGCACATTTTTCAATGCATTGTTTTCAAGTTATTCGAGACCGTAATGTAAAATGGGATACCCTGTATATTTTTTTGTCTGTAGCTACAAAAGTCATGACATCAATTCCGAAAAACATTTTTCATAAAGTAGAAATTTTTGATTAAACTACAAAACTAATTATTTTAGCAATCTAGTGATAAATTAAATAGTTAGCCACTAGGACAACAATTTTGTCTTTTTTTAAAACTCTTCCACAAGCTTGTGTGCTCACTTTTTGCACTTTAAGCATCGGATAAATTTCTTATTAATAAATTGCAAAGAAAATAGAATTAATAATTTTTATTCTTCACTTCTATTAGAATTAGAGTAGCGGTTCGTTGATTAAAATTTATTATTTTTATTTGTTTTGTTTTCACTGGAAGTAATTTATTCTGGTTGTGACTACTGGTAAGCACTCTTGCTATGCATTTGCCTTTTTGTCAGCAATTTTAGTGTTCTAATTAAATTTGGTTTGTGTGAAGGTGTCCAACTTTCTCAAAATTTGAGAGTATTGTTTGAATGGCTTCAACCCTTTAATGTTGAAGTTAGTCTATCTATTTTAAAAGATATGCAAAAAATAAACAGTTTCAAAGGGTTTTTGTTAAAATACAGAAATGAGAAAAAGAGGCTGTCGCGAATATATTTCTTGTTCACTTTAAGAAATCAGACTTCTGGATCTGGATTGAGTTTTCCAAGAGTGATCAAATCATTGACCAGAGCGCCTAGGCCTCACTAGGCCCGTTGTGCCCCCTGGCTGGCACAGCCCTGGTTCTATCAGTCATTTAGCCACCCAAGATGACGAGCAAAGGACAGCACAATGCTTGGAGGGGTTTCCCTAATATTGGCCATGCTCCCCTAGCATGGACTCTCTAAGGTAGGCGAGAGCCGGGCAGGTGGTTAACACATGCTCCACTGTCTCGTCCTCTTCTTCACATGCTATACATATGGGGTTTTCAGACCCATAGTAAATAAGTGTTCTCTTAGCTGACAGTGACCCGTAAGGATACCTGTGATAAGACGCAGATTCCCCCGGGACAGTCGCAGATAGTATCCAGCTGTTTTCAGAATGGGTGAGAGCATTGCTTCTTTGGCCTGTCTGCAGCCTGAGGTGTTGTCCCAACGTTGTTTTAGCATTTTGAGAGTGTTTTATTTGAGGATTTCAGTGATTTGCGTGATCGGGGGCCCGTCCATGGTATCACTGAGAGCCGAACCAGCCCGCGCCAGCTCGTCTGCCTTGCTGTTGCCTTCTTCATTATTGTGTCCCTTGACCCAGCGCAGCTCAATACTGTTTGATTGTGCTGCTTGTTTCACGGTATTGTGACATTATTTTTTCTTTTGCCCCATAGGTGATGCCAACGATCCCTGCTTGCAGAATAGTTGTGTGGTTCTCTAGGGGTATAGCTCGTGATAGGTCCATTTGTTGCGAGTAAATTCCCGCCCCGGACCCTCTTTTTATTTTAAAACCATCGGTGTAAATTCGGAGGGTTTTCCCAACTTCTACTCTCCCGGTTCCTCTTTTTGTTGATACATTGTAGGGTCTATTGAAGACATAGCAGGGTAGCAATTTGTCCGTCTTCCTTCCAACGAAAGTTGTCTTCTTGGCAGCCTCCTCTAAGAGGTGACAGTGTCTACCAGCCCCGCCTCCTTTGTACCAGAGTCCAACTGAGTTTAGACGCAGTGCTGCCGCCGTGGCCATCTCTTCTACGTATAAGTCGAGAGGTGGAAGGCAGAGCATTGCTTCCATTGCTTCAGTGGGTGTTGTTCGTATTGCCCCGTTCGTGAGGAGGCTTGCTATCCTTTGCAACTAAGTAATCTGCTTTGCTAAGGTTTTCTGTCTGGCTCTGGGCCACCAGACCAGTGTTCCATAGGTTAGCATTGGTCTTACTATCGATGTGTATAGCCAAAGTGCTATCTTTGGAGATGTCTACCCCACAGCATTGCCAGAGGGAGATACATGCTTTTTTACATTTCATTTTGAGATGTGGTTCCCACGTTAGCTTGCCATCGAGAATCACTCTCAGGTATTTGACTTCCGACGACAATGTCAACTGGGTATTGAGGAGCTTAGGAAGCTTTAGCTTACCTAGTTTCCTTTTCCTTGTGAAGAGGACCATTGAAATCAGACTTGCCTTGCTTTCTAATTGTTGCTTCACGTAACCGTACATTCAAGACTTTTGGTGATTTTATTTTAAAAGAACTAAGAAAGTTAAAACCTAAATTCACTGTGAATGCGGATTTAGTTCCTGCTGTTATATTAAAAGATATTGCTTCAGTTATAGCTAAGACTTAAAAGATTTTTCGTGGAAAAAAGTAAAAATCTATTCATCTTTTAAAACCGTAGTTATATTGAAAATTATCGACCGATTTATAATTATAAGTAATTAATAAAGTTTTTTTAACAGTTTTTGTTAATCATCAATCTAAACAATACGTTGGTACCAGTGGTATACCTCAAAGGTCAAATTTGGGTTCCAAAACCATTCGACTTTGTGTAGCATAGAGGTTAGCTGTTTTAATTTAACTCCTTATCCATTTCAATGAGTCTACTGCTCCCAGCCTAAGAATAGAAAATTCTCGTTCTCGTTCTTTTACACCACAGTAAGGTGTAATTTTAGAAGGTTATACGTTAAGAATATATGAATTCTTCGTCCTAAGACGTAAGTCCATTCTATTTTTTTTTTCTTTAAATTTTTAAAGGAAAATCCGGAAAAACAAAATAATGGCGTCGAGTAAATAACGAAGTTTAACTAAAAGTTTTCAGTTTCATAGAAGTTTAACTTTAAAGTTTAAGTTCAAAATCCTTAGCAATTCTCAAGATACAGCGCCCACACACAGACACATTTCAAAAATTATCGAATTGGACTTAGGCAACCTCAAAACATGTATTAAAATTTCTGTTTCGCAAGAAACAAAATACATTGAATAATTAATTTAAAAAGCTATCAAATATAAAAATTAATTTATATTGACTTCAAATATAGTTTATTATAGTTTAGTAAAGTTATGCATAGAGAAGTAAATAACTAAAGCATTTGTTTGACATTTAAAATTTTTTAATCAAGTGTATATTACAAAATATTTACTAAGGTAGTTAACTTTTGACTTACATCAATGCACCATACATTAACCCAGCGCACTTTTATCCTACTTAAATATACTATGCAATAGTCTGAGACACTCCTCACTTACCTCAATAAACCATACATTAACAAAAACTTATTCTTAATTACTAGACTTAATATAATTCTAGCGAACTTGTAGTTTTAATAAATTTGCTTCAATCCAAAAAATAAAAATAAAAGTGTATATAGCGAAAATCAAAAATAAGGTTACTTTGAATTTTGAACTCTCTACAAACTTGTAATTAAAACAATACTTTGTAACTTTCTTACACCGCAACTAACCACTTATTAAAATGGTATGCTCTTAATGTTCTTTAATAAAATATAAGTTCCTCCAGCGTACTTCTGACTTACCCCAATTAAGTTACATGACCTAAAAATTTAACACAAAAATATATTAGGTGATTATAAAAGCAACATGTTATTTTAATGAACTGCAATAAATAATTTATCAAGTTACTTACACTTTGTAATCTTAAATTGCTTTAATGAACCACACATTAACCTAGCGTACTTATATACTACCTTAGTGGACAGTTAGCGACCCTATCGTACGCTTCACCTACCACAATTGAATACACTTTCCCCTAGCGAATTCTTGACCTACCTTAATATTCTTTACTTATTATAATTGGCTACATATTACCTCAAAGCAATCTTGACTTATCTAAATGTAGACTATCCATTACTATAACATATTCCTGACTTACTTCAATTAACACAGCATGCGCTTGATCCATCTTAATTAGATTTACACATTGCACATTACCTTAGCGTACTTTTAATCTCCCTCAATTAAATTTGGACCTAAAAAATAATGTAAACATCTATTCAGTGAAATTAAAAAAAACTTAATTTTAACCTTGATTAAGCCACAATTAATAATATACATTTGATATACTACAATAAAATTGACGTAATAAGTACACTTTTGCCACACTAAAATTAACCACACATAAATGTAACTGTACGTTAAACTAGCATACCTTTAACCTACTTGTATGTCTGTACCTTACCTATATCACACTCTTAACCTATCTCAGTCAAGATCATGCAATAACCTAGCGTATTCTTGACGTACCTCAATGTATATAAACCCGGTTTATTTGACATACTAAAAATAAATTTCTACTATCTGGCGTACTCCCGACCTGCCTTAACAAATTACGCATTAACCCAGAACACTGTTGGTCCTGTCGGTCAATGTATAGTTTATTGAGACAGGTCAAGAGTACGCTAAACAAACATTAATATTAATTTAGAATAAATACAGTTTGAATATTATTCAGCATTCCTTTTGATTAAAGGTTATATTATAAATATTTCTCATTTTATTTAAAATATAACATATGGACATTTTGTTTCAAGTAATAATTTGTAATTAGGCAAGATGATCTGTTGATATACTTATTATTAGGCAAAATCCTTTTGTTCGGCAAAGGAAATTGTGATTCATTATCTTTTCCATGATGAAATTTTAGCAAAAGAACTGGCTAATAAATTATATTGTTATTTTTTAATTGATTAATTAAATAGAATTTTTCTTCCAGCCAATACAGAAACATAAAAATATAAATACAAACCACCAAATTTTATAGGATGTAAGACGAATAGAACAGATAGATGAATTATACGTAATTGGTATCAAAGGTCGTGAAATCTAAAAGGAATTGATACTGCTCTATCCGGTTTCGAGTTAACTGGACGATATATTTCACGAGAAGAAAGGTCCTATTTGTAAAATCCGAAGAAGTTAATTCCGGGGTGCGGAATGGCCGTGTAAATCTTTCGATAGCTAAAAAATCGTTATCTTCCTCCAATTCGGCGTGAGGGTTACTGCCCTTCGGAGAGCACTTTAATCCGTCCCACTACCCCGCGTCATATCCTCGGCGAAATTAATCCCCGAAATCGTTACTTTTATTCGCGCCAGGAATCCAAGTGTTAAGCAGGTGTCGGCTTTCTTGGGCTTAATTTTATTGTTTGGCGTAATTGGAGAGGACCGAGGGGCCGTTAGGGGAGTGACATTAAAACGTCACTTTTCACGCGGCAGATAAATTAGCGCTATCGCGATTACATTACGTGTAATTGATTTAATTATCTGTAGTGTGATAGAGTGTGGGATAAGGGCGGCGGCGGTAGCGGTGGCGGCGGTGGAATACATTAAGGGTGGTCCCCGCGGATTAGGGCGCGATAAGAGTGATGTATGGCGGGAAGTCGCGAAGACGTGGCGGGAGATTAGTGGGATCGCTTGTAGGAGCACGGGGTTGCTTCCGGTCGTGACAGGGGAGATAAATCACCGATCTCGTGCGTCTACCGATTAATGGTCGAACAAATGTGGAAAACCACCCCCCGAACTCCATCGGGGGCGGTGGGGGCGGCACTAAAACATCGCCCCTGCCCGCTACACCGTAATTCGCACGCTGACAATATTAATGCCTTCGCCAGGAGATTTATGGATATAAGGAAGTATAATTTGCTCTACGCTTAATGTGCGCCCCCCGAAATCGCCCTCTCATTCGCGCCGTTAATGGTGGGCACCGATTAATTATCGAACACACCCACAACCACCCAGTCCCCGCTGCACCATGACGAAATGTATACAGACTGTTGATTGTTGTGGACATTAATGATATATTAATGACAATACGTCCGGCATGAATCTTTAATCCATATCACCAATCACTGTAATTCCATTTGCTAGAATTAGCAAGGTGTACTAAATTCAAATTGTTGACATATATCTATTACCCTCACGAGACCTAATTGAATTACATGAAAACACACTTTAAGTTCGTCTAGTGAAATCGAAATAAACATTTGGAATTTTTTATTTTTTTAAAATAATTAATAATTTACCTTCTACTATTTCATTATAAGTATGTTTTGCAACGAAAAATTACTTCTGAAAATATTCATTTGTATCATAAGTTTTAATTTTTGTTATTATCTCAGGAAATGCCATGAAACTTTTTTTCTAGTCATACAGTATTTTACTTAGATAATAATCACATCTAATTATCAGTAAAAAATGAACTACTTTTTAAAGTAATTTTTAGACAAATATATTTTTAAAATGTTTACTGAAATCTTGTTTTATCCAAAAATATTTTGCTAATGATATATCTATACTTCAAGACTTACATTCTGACTCATGGTGCAATCGAACTTTACCCATGATTATTCATTAATTGATTTATTTATTCATTTTACTTTAGAATGGCCTGTTAATATTGGATACAGGAAAAACTTCAAAATACATACAAATATTACAAAAATTTAGCTCACAGGATTTTCAGGCGGAGTTAGGTTAGGTTAGGTTGGTGTGGCAGCACCACGAAGAGGTGCACACTTAGGCCTAGATAGGCCCGTTGTGATACCAATTTCCCTTTCCTGAGTTCTTATGGTTCAGGCGGAGTTAATTACGTGTTATACACTCAGACCTTTTTCTGCTTCATGTGATCGATTTTTCTGTCGACACAGCATTTTTACCAATCGTTAATAGTTTAGCCACTAGAGGCTTATTTGGGTCCATTTTACATGATGTTATTTTAATGACATTTGATGTTTGTTTATTTAATATTGAAGCATTTTTTTTAAAACTACATTGGACTCCAATGTTGCTATTTTCTTTCCCAATTTTTTATGTGTTAAAATGTGAGGTTAGAGATGTTTGACTGCCCAAGAAAGTATTTTTTGTGGAAGAATTCTAGTACAATTATAGTCTTTATTTTACTGTTAACTTTTCTGCGTTTTGTGTGGTTTTGTGTATAATACTTCTATAAACGTTGCCAACACTCAGGTATGTATCATTTGTTTCTATTTTGTAAACTCTTTATCATGTTTCGGAGTGGTACATCTATTTACCAGCCGGTATTTTGGTACACATATGGACCATCAGGTATGTAATACTATTTTCTTTAAATTTTAGTCCTAAGATGAATCGACGTCCTTTGTCTAAAGAGGAGTTGCAAACTATCATCGATGTACTTAAGGATGATGATCCAAGTGATGATGACGATGACGAAGCAGATTTATCGGAAGCTACCACTTCAGAAGTTACAAAAACTATCATAACTGAAAAAGAAACAGAGTTCTGAATCTGAATCAAGTTTATCAAGTGATTCTGAAGTAGAAAAAGGAAATCTTAGTCACAATAAAATAAATCGTATTCTCGAATGTGTCAAAAACTTATTACATTGACGAATTGATATCATGTTTGAAATATACATACTCTAGATGCCATCAAGATAGTCACTACCAAAGTATCGACGTGTCCATGACAAAATTCAAAGGCCGCATGAAGCAGTACATACCCCTAAAGCCAACCAAACGAGGAATAAAACTGTGGCTTCGTTGCGACGCAGATTCCGGTTACGATATCGAAGTGTACTCCGGTAAAGAATCTCCTACGAGTACTTATAGTAAGGGTGGATCCTTGACTCTTGGTGAACGGGTCGTCAAAGCTCTTGCTTCAACAATCAAATCCAAAGATGTTGTTTTGGGCTTCGACAGATTTTTTACAAGCATAAATTTATTAGAGACGCTGAATAATGCCTAACGCAACCTGCATGGCAAACCGGAAAAATGTACCCGCTATTGAAGGTAAACTTCAACGTGGATAGTCTGCATTCAGATGTACTTCTACAGGATTGCTATGTGTGAAATGGCAAGATACTAAAGAAGTATTGCTATTAAGTAATTGCCAGAAGCCTAATTTGACCACAGTTACAAAAAGGACCAAAACTGGCGATCAGGAGACAATTGAGTGTCCAGAAGCAATTGCATTCTATCACAAGAAAATGGAAGGAGTTGATCGAGCTAATCAATTCATAGGCATGTACGACCACGACAGGAAATCTGCTAAATGGTGGAAAAAAGTGTTTTATATGTGTCTCAGTGTGTCTGCAGTAAATGCATGGATTATTTATAATGATTTGAGACGTAAGAATGAACAAATTCCTTATCTTTGTTTCATAGTAACTCTTGCCGAAGAACTAATTACTCAAGGCATGACAATTACCTCCATGCCTCCACCAAAAAAGGGTCCTTTTTCTAAGAAAACTTGACGGGGATAAAAAGAAGGACAAACAAGAAGAAGATGTGCAAGATGCGCGTGAGAAAAACGACAAAAACGAAGAAAAACAATTTGTTAGGAATGTAATTTGCCTTTATGCAAAGATTGTTTTATGTTGTATCATACAAAATAGTTAAATTTTTTTCAGCTAAATAATATAAGTTGGTACTAAATTGTCCCAAATATTATCATTTTTGTTTCAAAATTAATTTCTTAAATTCAGGGACGAAAGGGTTAACCAACTGTTGGATGTTATTATATGTTACATCAATTTCCACTTAACAGTTCCTTAGGTTTTGTGTAGAGGTCATCATACGACAGGTTTTAGGTAAGAATTTGTAACAGTATAGCTTCCGCAGCCCCTGGGAGACACATCAAACGTCCTTGTAAGATCCCTAAGATTGGCTACAGAGTAAGCACTAGCTTTAAATCTCTCGTAGTTTCTCTCAGTGAGGGCTCTGATCACATCCACTATGGACCTTTCTCGCCGGAAACCATATCTGCTAGGGGAAATTATATGGGCCTATAATTTTTAATATCTTCTGCATCCTCCATTTTCAAGACAGGTCTTAATAAAGTCCGCGCTGTTTGGGAATACACCAGAATTGATGCAAATGTTAGTTTAGTGATTATCACGTCAATTATGCTCTTAAGAATACATGCGCTCATACCATAAACGTCTTGACCTTTGCTATTTTTTAAGCTGTTTACACGTACTTTAGTGAAATTTACTTCTAAATTTGAAGTTCTTGCTGGATTAGGTCTTTAAGTTATGCATATAATCTAAAGTATTATTGCAGGTAAATCTTACTGTATATTATAAGCAGCACTAGAGATGTAAAAATCAAATAAATTGACATCTACATTACAATGAATTGCTTTATGGGTGACCTTAATATTGGCTTGCTTTTAGCTTCTACTATTATGCACGATATTTTTTTGTTTAAATCAATGTATGTTGTTTTATTTTGAGGATACTTAATGCACGCTTTGTTGATAATCATATACTGTTCACAGAAACTTTCTAAATGTTTAATTATACCGATCAATATTGATTCTTTTTTCTTGGAGCCTAAATTCAACGAATAATTAGATTATTACCATTACTTTAAACTGGCAACTGCTTCCTGGAATTGTATTTGGTTTTGTTGGATTGTGAGCATGATGTTACTCAAGAGATTATCACATACTCTATGATATATATGGTATATAGTGCGAAAAGTATGGTTCATCACCTGTTAGAATCAGATTTGAAATAAATATCCTCTCCTTGATGTTCCTTCAACGGGAAGAAATAATGTTTTTGCTTTATGTTCCTGCTTTAGCGTTATTGGAACCCATATGATGCAAATATTTGTATAATGACAATATTATAGACATCAGACATAGAAAAAAATTATTTTGAAGTCGCAGAAGTTCATTCTTTTACAATAAAACAAGAAGCCCCACTTTTGCACAATTTTTAATTCATTCTTCCTCAATCACTTCTATACATTTCCATATTTTAAGCAGGATAAATATTTTTTTCTTTTTAAAATCAGCCGAAATAATATTGAACAAAATTAAACAAAAACGTTTACTTTGTTAATAATATTGGATATAGCTCATATTAAATGTCTACTCATTTTTTTGTAAGTACCTTGAGACGAACTGCCAGCGCTGATAAATTACCTAATATGATTCTAGAAGGTTAAATGAGTCAGATAACAAAGTGTGTGAAGAGGTTCTTACTTGGAAAAAGACTTTCTTATTATTTTTCTTAGATTCTGCTCAAACAACCTTATTTGCTTTCTTTTTTTTTAATATGGATTATGCTCTGATAACAATACTAATATAAATTATAAATAGTTTTAGTATTAACATGAAAATTGAAAATAAGAAATGTGTTAAAATATCTCTCACTGTTTACTTATTTAACAGATTCAACAGAACACGTAATCATATTTGTTCCTACGTCAATTATTACATATGATAAAGACTATTGTTTATTAATTTTAACAATTTATTTAAAAAAAATCTAATGTTAAATATTACATAACTAGTGTTACATTTGAATCTAATCTACATAAGTAAAATTTTAATAATATTTTTATAGAACCTACATGTAATATATTTGATTCATTAAATATTAATTTATATTAGTTCTTTTAGATTCAAGACTAAGATGATATTTTTTACTTAATTTCACCATTTGTTAAACTACCATTTTACTGAATTTATAAAAATTAGAAAAATAATAACCCAACAAAGAGATTCTAGTTATCTTTGGACGAAAGTCTTAAAATAGAATAGAATACGTGTATGCTTCATTGATTAAATATTAATTTATATTAGTAGCTTCAGTCACCAAACATCCAATGTTGTTAGTTTTAGATATTATTAGGGTGGCCAGAATGTATGAAAACGGAGAAATATTTTGGTATTTTTTTATCGGAATTATTACTTGTTTTTTCGATTTTATACATCAATAGGAACTTTTAGTTTATCTGTGATTATAGTTGGCGATTTAAATATTGTTCATTATGACATAAAGATGAAAAGACGCTTTAGCGCAATAATTTTCACTAATAATCAAATTTACCTAAGTGGAATTAGTAAAATCACCAAAGTTCGTTTTTATGTAAATGTCTTATAAGTTCCTCTAAAGCATCATAAAAATATTCTTCTCCTTCTATAGTTTATCATTGGATGAGAAAAACAAGCAATAGTGTTTTGCAAATTTACTAAGCTCTAAAAAAGAATGAAGAAAATAAAGATAACCAAATTAGTACCACAGCGTACAAATTCAGGGTTAAAAATCAAAAGAAATAATATAGTAATAGAATAAATATTATTCAAAATCTACCGCATATCTAAGTTTGAAATTATACTACAAATATCAACATATTTTATGATATTTCTACGAATTGGCCATTTTTGTTATGCACGATGTTAATTAGGACGTTCAATATTCAATATTCTGACAGACATTTTCATAAATATGCATGTTCAAAGTAGCCAATAATACTGTACATATATTATATATTTAGTTTGAATTAACATAATTAGAAGTAAAAAACAATATATTTTCTACAAGGCCAAGACTTATCATTTCTGGAAAATAATTAACACATTTCGCGTTTTTAACTGATCATTATTGCATGTAATATTTTATTTAAATCAAGTGCAATTAACACGTTTATTTTGTTTGTGGTACTAAACTTTAATATAATATTCTATGATATATTGCTTAAATATAGGTTATTTTTGGGATGCACAATTATTGAATAATATAATATAATATTTAAAAATATTATTTTCTGGAAGAATTACCACCCTATTAACTCAATTTTTCCTAAATACTAAGTATTCAATTATTTTTTTCATTACCAGAAATTAAAATGTTTTGGTAAAATAAATTTTTGATTGTTTTTTTTTTCCTTCAAATTATGACAAATAAATCTTATTCACTTATTTATTTGTAACATTAGATGTTTATTTCGATACACAAGGTGTTATCAATAATATACTGAGTTCGAACTTTCGCCCTACCAAATTCTGCATTTTTACTGTAATTACAATTTTTTGGGCATTTGTTTATTTGTTTATTATACTTTAGCTTCCTATCCAAAAATATACATACAGATATACAAAAATATTATAAAAAATATTATATATTATTATCATTGTCTCCGACATAGAGAATCATTTTCCCAATTGGTGTCAAAGTCCTCAAGCCTCTCAAGAAACTTGTTTCTTAATAAGCATGTTCTTCCTCTGAAAGTGCTCTATCGATATTATTAATGGAAGTAATTCTTTCCTTCTTACATAATAATTTTATTGTGACTTTATTAAGGTCTTACTAATATAACAATTAGTTGATAAACCAAGAAGTCTTTAAACTGGTGTAAATCCTTTGAAACTAACTATGCTCTTAACATTAATATTCACTCAAGTTATTGTGTTCTAGTTAAAGCTTTTTATATGAAGACTATAGAATATCTGAAATATTTTTCAATCGTTTGATTTTTTTGCACATCTAGTACACCGCCTTCATTTAAGCAAATATTTTCTATTTGATGTATTTTGCACTAAGCTCAATTAGGAGCCTCTTAAATCAGAAAAATGCTTTTCAAAGTATTTTTAAATCGTCCGAAATTTATATTTTGTATATCAAAATTTCACTCTAGTCTTTTTAAAAGATTTTTATTTTGTAATTGATAGTTGGGTGGTCAGTATATTGATCAGAACAAGATTAAGAGAATTGATAAGATTTTGAATATTCTTACATGAGAGAAATACGTTAGGCGTAGATAAAGATGAGTTTTGTAGGAATTAGAAACAAGTTGCAATTGATTTTAATGTAGGCTAATTATTGCTACTAGATGGTGTCATGATTTGGGTTTTTTTATGTTAAAATTTCCTATAATAATAAAATTATAATAGTTTTATAAATATGGAGTTCAGTAGAAAAATAAGGATACATAAATTAAAGGAACTAATTAGTTTGAATAGAGGAAAAAGATAAAATAAAGTAAAGACAGAGGAGGTAAATAATTTTGGTAGAATTGTTTTTGTCAGTTTAATTGAAGGACGAAATATAGCAATTGACTCTCTGAGATTCTCATTATGTATAGAATAATTTTAAATAGAAATTAATTTCTAGATTTGGTTGCTTTGTTGTTACGTATGTTAATTCTTAATTAAAATAAGGCCTTTCTATTTATATAAATTAAATGATAAATATAACAAAGAAGGAGACACAATCATCACAAAGTGATCGCCTCCACATTAAACATTAAAATTTTAAATATTACATTTCCTTTATTTGCTAGTTTTATTAAACCATGTTTGTTTAGTAAATAATTATTGAAAAAACAATGCACCCGAGGTACTAAAATTTAATTCTTACTAGTATTAAATTATTTAAAATGTCCCAAACTCACAACACTAATTAATAACATATCAATTAATAAATTTATTAGTTTATACGCCCGTATTCATTTATTGATCATATTTATGTATTTATACCAGGTTGCGAATTAGTAATCTATTACGATTAATATTTCCAATTAAGCAGTTTTCTACTGATCAACTGCATTTAATAAGAACAAGCTGCTACCTATTGATGTTAATTTCATAGAAAAAGTACTTAAGTTCACAATCAACATATAAGGGTAATTAGGTGACAGTTTTTTGGGGTGTTAAACATAAGGTTTCATTGCAGAAAATGTGTTTTTATTCATTTTTAATCAACCTATGCAGGTACTTAATTTACTTTCATTTATGGAAATATATTTTTGTAAATAGAGAACACATTTTCCGATGGTACTTTTTTTTATTTTAGTTACATAAGCCTTTTTGTGGATCCAGATATTCATTTTACCCCTAGTTAGTACGCATTTAATTCTGGGAACCAAATAGTACGTTAAAGCTTGTCAAGTATTTTTACCATATTTATCTCCTGAATAAATATAATTTTTGGAAAACAAATTACTTTGCAAAAAATACATTAAAAAAATAAATCAAATGATAATTTCTCATGATTGTCCTGTTTTTCGCCTACTGGGAGCCATGCAACAGAGGTAAAAAAACAGCCACTGCTTAAGAGCGACAAAACGTGGTATGATGGCGGGGACACCGAAGCTTCCCAGACGAAAATCTCCCCAATTGGTGATGAGCTGCCTCAATCCTTCTACCAAGGAGTTATTGGTAGGGGAGTACCAATGGTACCAAACCCGGTATGCAAGTTTATATTTTATATTTCTGTGTGAAGAGTTGCCAACGTAATAAGACAACGTTGTCTGCTGCCTGAAAATTATACCTTTAACCAAGAATTTCAGATACTCCACAGAGAGAAGAAAAGAAGGAAATTAAATCTACTGTAAAACCTGGAAACCAACAGGTTTGAAAAAAACGAGCCTCCTAATAAATGAACAAACTGAACTATAAAAGTCCCCACTGCTTAAAATATACACCCCACCATAGTGCTAAATAGTGTCAATGTATAAATAAACAATTCTAAGATACCTAATTTCATTATAAACTTTCATTCATTTTCATTCATTCAATAAATTTCCGAAACAATTGTTATGAAAAAAACACACCTTTTTGAATTATTCATAACATTATTAAACAAACCAAATAAATAGATTTTCATGGATGGCTTTTGGGCATATATAACAAAAACTTAGAGAAATTAATATATTAGTACTTGTTACATATGAAGCAGTTAGAAATTTTATTCAAAACAAAACAATAGCAAAGGTTAGGAGCAGTTGTGATCATTGGGTCACTATTTTTATCTTTTCTGTATTTTTATATAAACATCGGATATGATGTATAAAACAAATCTGTATTAATTTTTTCCCTTTTTTTGGAGCTTGATAAATAGAAAATATAAATCAAATATATGTGTATCAGGAAGGTGGCGACCATTAGCTGGAGGTAATCCATACTTTCACAGAGAATAGAACTCTTATTATATTTATTTACCACGAAACAATTTATTATTATGTAATTGTTACGCATAAAAAACGTAGTAAATTTGTTATTATAGGAAAAACTACATACTATGTTTTCTATCACAATAAATTAATTTTGACAAATCCGAATTACTTTTTTACAACCATACATCATTTTTCCTGCATTTATTTTTGACCTTCAGAGCAATAACTTCTTTGAATTTTTGCTAATACCAACATAAGAGATGTCGTTTGGTACAATTTTTTTGCTCCATATATATGTAGTATTATCCTATTAGACTTAATTGGTTTATAAAGTCCTTTTTGAGAGACTCTAGAAACTTAATTTTGTGTTAATATAACCATTACAAAAATTGAATTGACGAGGCGGATAAATGATGAAACTCCATTACACATTGAAATAAAACAACACAGTTGAGACGTTTAGTGTTGAATGCTGTAATGCAGAAAAGACTCTTGAATAAACCAATAAATGAAAATGTATTTTAGACTTTTTGAAAGTAAATATAACATGAAAAGTTATTAGCAAAATTGAATTTAGGCTGATTTTATTAAATTAAAATAGCAAAAGCAATTAATATAGAACTCCTACCCATGCAATATATGGGGATATAAAATTATATACCTTTCAGGCCTTTGAAATAACATAAGCAACTTATAAACTATAATCAGAAATAAGACTTAATTAAACTTAGATATTGGAAACTAATTTAGACATTTTAAACACTATACGAGAATTTTAAGTAGTAGATCTGAAGACAGTTATTTGTTACAAAACTATGTTTGCTATCCGAATTGTTCGTTAACCGATCATCGATTCATTAATTTTTTTTTGTGAAATCGATTAATTCGTTCTAGAGACCCTAGAAATTAAATTAAAAAAGATGTATAATTTCTTAGTAAGTTTATTCAAAAAATAGCATATACAGATAGTCTTGCATATTAATCTCGTCCTTTTTTATTTTTGGCGGTGAAGAACATATCCAATGTTGATTGCTTTTCTTCCTTTATCAGTATTTTCCGGAACTGATTAATGGCATCGTTCCCGTAAAGAGCTTTCGCCAAGCAGAAATCAACAGTCGCTGCGTGACTTCGGACCGTGTCTCTTGAATGATACTAATAGCTTTAAGAATGTCAAATTTTTCTTTCCAAAACTATTTCAAAGTCATTGAGGAGAATTGGCATGCTTCAAAACACCGACGAAACAGCGTGCGAGTGTACAATTTCTTGAAACCCGTAATAGCCTCCTGATCCATGGGCTCAATCAACGAAGTCGCATTCGGAGGTAGAAACTGAACTGCCAGTCAGAGAAAGTCTGTCAGCAAAGAGCTTGCGTGACCCATGACCTCTAATTCGATCTCCAAATTACTGGCAGTTTTCTCTTGACAATGTTTTTTTTAATGCTCTAGGATTCTCAGAGTGGTAGACGACAAATGGTTTAAGCTTCATATCACCACTAGCGTTAGCTCTCAAAAGTAACATCAATCGGTTTTTCATGGGTTTATGCCCAGGAACACATTTCCAAATCAAACCAGTTTCATCACAATTAAATATTTGTTGTGGACGATACCCTTCTGTTTTTTCCTCGTGAGGTGGTGTTGCTTAGCATCCCTTCTGTTTAAATGAATTCTTAAAATTTGAAACAGTACTTCTCAGCTTCTTCTTTATCTGCACTAGAAGACTCACCATGCATTAATAATTTCTATACATATTTTTAAAGATCTCTTGAATGATAGCCATCCTAGTTACATCTCATTTAATTTTCCGTTCACTAAACTAAAAGCAACCTCTCCATTTTCCATGAATGGCACTTCTTTGCTTCGCAGGTGTGATTTTCTTGATGATATCTTTCTTAGCTAAAATTGTGCATACTGTAGACCTGTTCAAGACATACTGTCTCGCAACATCAGCTATCTTATTTTGGGCCCCATAATATTTTCAGATTTTTATAAAGGGTTAAAAATACACATACAAAAATATGGAGCAACATTCGTTATCCGAATATGTGTCCGTTGTCTGAACACAAAAATATTTCGTGAAAGGGTTCGTTTTCCGATCTGTTCGCAGACCGAACTGCTCGTTAACCGATCACCCACTGTATATCAAAACAATAGCACAAAATCAATATTTTATTAGCGGCAACAAGATTGAAATTGATCGCGTTGGAACAAATTCATTTAAAAAAAAACACATGTCAAAGATAAAACTAAAAATTCCTAAGATCGCAAGAAAAATGTCCTAAATTACACAAACCAGATCCACAACATTAACTCGAATATATTAATCGAACAAACTAAATGTTTTTGTTGACCTCAAAAAATTGGCAAAACGTCCGAAATTAGTCTTCGTCCTTTATAATTACACAGAAAATAAAATGTTATCTTTCACAAAATATTTTTTACTCGCTAATATTTTTTTCCTGTGTAATTATCAAATTTATCTTCAGGTAATTTTCAAAACCGGGTTTCCTCCTTTTTATTAAAGTTTCTATCAACGAAATCCTGTTTATATTTGGATTTTTGAGTATTTCATTGATAGAAACTTAATAAAGAAGAGGAAACATGGTTTTGGGAGTTACGTGAAGATAGATTATTCAATATTTAATTCATGTACATAAAAACTGTTCAAAACCATTAACAAATGAGAGTTATGTCGTGTTCTTATTTCGAAGAAGAAATTATTATTTCTTCAAAATATTGCTACAATTAGGTTAAGTTAAGAAACTGAATAAATGAGAAAAGATGGTGCCGGAGTAAAGACAAAACTTGGGTGCAAAAAGAAGAAAGAATATATACTATTATTATATCAATGTTTGACAATAAAGCTCTTTTTTGTTAAAAACCATTGGAAGATATTTCGAACAATTTAGATTTTCATATATTTCTGGCATCTTAGTAAAGGTAATCTCACTTAGTTGGTGTTCTTTATAATTAAATACTATCATACTATAGGAAAGATAAGATAATTACCTTATCTGTTTAAATGAGTAACCCTCTCTTTTTTCGCTTAGTGCATATTCCAATATTTAGAGAAAGAGCACGTATAGAAGTATACATTTTCCTGTTGATCGTTTTTAGTGTTAATCTATGTGCCAAAACTTAGTTTTTATCAGAAACGCAGATAAATTTGCAACTTAGTTAATAAGAGAAAGAAGAAATCAAGAAAATAATTTTTAGTTCAGTACTATTTTACTCATATTTATTTAGGTTAATCTGTGTGTTGAAGTTCAGTGCCTGTTTCCTGTTAATCTAGGATAATATACAGCATGAAGTCTTATTGATTTAGGGTACTTGTTTAATGTTTCTTATTTTAAAGTTTTGTTTTAAATTTTCTATATTCAGGAAAACTTTTCGTTTATTTAGAGTATTATAGTATTTGTTAAAAGCTATTGTTTTGCAATCTTCTCTGGAAAATTATGTATATTTTGTAGACATTGTGATTATATTTGACTGTTAGAACACTGATAATTTTAATTAAATATATGTAGCATATAAATAGGTTGATTGAGTTACGTGAAAATCAAATTAATTAAACAAATAAAGCACTAATACCCTTTCTTCACAATTTTATTTGATTTACCAAATGTACATTTCGGACACAAAGTGGGCATTATCATTATCAATTAGCCGAGTGCTCTTCGTGTCCGAAATGTACATTTGGTAAATCAAATAAAAGAAAGGTTATTAGTGCGTTATTCGTTAAATGTATATGTTTATTTTAGGTATACACAACATCAAAAATAATTAAATTGATTTTCTTATTGTGCAAATTATAAGTGTCCCAAATTTGGTTTGATGAGGGCATTTCTGCTAATTATTTTTATTGCTGACAAGAGATTACAGTTGTTAGATCCTCCTCGCCAAAGACAGTAGAAATAATTTTTTCTAGATATTTGAGTTTATGCTGTTACTGATAAGAAATTTTGCTTATAGTTAGTAAACCGCCTAGGTTTACCTAACTGTTTCCTCGTCCTTGTACTAATTGTGTACTTAATTTACTTGTAATTTTATGATTATTGTTTTTCTGTTTTTCTCTCGATGATATTCAATGTTTTCATTTTAAATTATTAAAGTAGCAATCGTTTTAAATTTTGCTATTTGATTTTTACCACTTAGTTTATGGTATATATACTTTTGCTTATATTATAAAGTTTGCTGCTGAATATATTATCACTATTTTTATAATTACAATTATATTTCAAGAAAGTACATTATATAAAGCCCAACTTAAAGCATTGGCCCAAATTTTATGAAAATGTTAAATTTTCACAATTTTGGTTTAAAGTAGAATATATTTTGTTTGTTAAGTAATATCTCAAATGAACTCATTTTTTTGCATTATACAAATAAATTCCTCTTACTTTTGCTAAAAAATTAAGAGAGAAAGAAAGCAATTCTTACAAATACACCAGTGGTGTATATAAAAACTGAATATATTGGAACAAATTATGCAATTGTCGACTTTGTAATAATGTGCAATTTATATTAGCAATGAACGAGTTTGCTGATAGAAATAGAATGTGTGTTAACCCGGAATTGCTGTGATATCAATATTATGAGAGTAAAAATGCGTGAACGATTATGTTCGAGGCATCAATGTACGAGATAAGTGAATAAAACGTAGTTAGAAGAAACAGTATCTCCATGACGAGCCCTCCTCCATAAAGTTACATGGCGTCTAACAGCACATCACTTTACAGTGTACATAAATACTGAAAATAATGTGAAAGTAAGTTAATAATTCGTGGAAATCTTTCAAGATTTTGCACAAAAATGGTGTTAATGGATTATGTTATTACAGTGTAATGGGCATTCTACGCTGAAACGATTTTTTGTCCCCAATTACAATTTTTTTTGAGTTTTGTATGTCTACAGTTTGTATTTGTCTTTTTAGGAAGATCTACAAAATCGTCGTCGCATAACATGATTGCTTTAATATTTTCATTGTAGGTTTCCTGGTAGCAAAGTTTGATGGCCGGTTTAAAACACTTGAGCCCCTATTATATTATAATACTACTTTTGGACTATTTCTGAACTAATAAAACAACGTTACTTACTAGACTGAAAAGTTGTCCTAAAACAAAATAATACATCATGACAATAACAGAAATCACGTTGTGTGATGTCAAATGTGGAAAATTTATTACGCCGTTTTCTCTGAATCTCTAATGGAGCTTCAGTCTAGATATTGGAAGCTTTGCAAAATATTGTCCAATATTATCAGAATCTTCTGGAAAAATATGGTTTAATTTAATTAATAAAAAGAACTGGTGCCGCACCTATCAAATATCTTCAAAGCGTGACTTGCATGGGGAGATATATACCAAAATCATAGCAAAGCGTAAGGGTAATCTACCTGCCCAAGGTAGGCAGAATAGCTGATAGGTCTGTATGACTTTGGCATTAGAGTCATACAGACCTATCAGCCTACCTTCATTCTTACTAAAAACAATGGAAAGATTAGTAGATAAACATATAAGGGACGAGATACTGGGGAAAGATCCCCTCAACAACAGGCAATATACATACTAACCGGGAAAGTCAACGGACTCGGTACTGGACGACCAAAACAGGCTCATCACACAGTCAATGGAAAACAAAGATATAGTCATAGCCACATTTCTAGATACAGAAGGAGCGTTTAACAACGTCACAACAATCTCTCTGGTAGAGGCACAAACAAGGAAATTATTCTCGCCAATAGATCAGGGCCAGCCTAGAGAAAAGAATATCAACTTTGGGGGGCCATAACATTAAGGCTAAGACCTCGGAGGCTGCCCACCTGAGGAGTACAGTCTCCACTGTTATGAGAAACACTAGTAGATGGCCTTCTAGGGAAATTGTTTAAAGAGGATATCCACTGCCTAGGATACGCGGATGATCTAGCCTTAGTTATCAGAGGCCGGTTCGTGGGAGTTGTCTCGGAGCGAGCACAAAGAGCCCTAAACATAGTAGATAGTTGGTGCAAACAGGAGCGACTGGCGATCAATCCCCAAATGTCACCTTCACAAAAAGACAAGTACTACAAGGGCTAAAGCCACTGATGCTCGGGGGTATGGAAATCCTCTTTATAGCGGAGGCCAAGTACGTGGGAGTAACCTTTGACGCCAAAATAACGTGAAAGCCACACATCACAAAAGCCATCAAAAAAGAATCAATAGCATGTGCGGAAAAACTGGGGACCTCCTGTGGCATCTCCAAAACCGCAGTCAAACGATCCATTAAAAAAGCGTGGAGGCCCAAACCTGGTGGACGAACTCACCAGGATAGAGACAGGCAAAACAGTTCCTTAAGAAACAATCGCCAAAATTTACGACCGAACTTCTGAACCAAGACAGGAAAATGGTCAATACAATAGAAGGTCTGATAACAGGACACTGCAAGCACAACAAACATGAGCAAAATAGACATGGAGGAAGAGTACCATGCAGATTCTGCCTAGAGGAAGAAGTGGACTCGTTCCACGTCCTATGCCATTGTGAGAGCCTAGCAAGGATTAGACGTCAAAAGCTGGGCTTATCTGAGATAATTTTACTCTAAAACTAATACGTGTTGAGGTCTTCCATACTCTGAGCTACCATTTTTTATTTATTTATTGTATTTATTATTCGCTTTGTTTCTCTTCTTAAATTCATCAGAAATACATACTACTATAAATACTATTACTTTAATTTAAATTGAAGAGACCCGGGCGGAATTTCTATCCCTTGAATGGGCTCTTATTTAGCATTAAAGTAATAAATGGATTACTAACTACATAAGTTTTCTTGTGAGTTCGCTATTTAGAAGAGTCTACATTTCTTAGAATGATCGTTGAGTAGTTGCTTTACTATGAGAACACAAAACTTAATAACCATTTTGTAGTATGTTTGTAGGCCGTACTAGTTGCTTTAGGGATTGATTTGTATGGTTTTATTATTTTCTAATGTTTTCTAAATTTTGAATCAGATAAAACTATATATATAATAAATTGTAATAAAAAGAAATCTATTATTTTTCCAATAGATGGCTTTAGTTATATGTATCTCGCGTTGTATAAATCCGATCGGGTTCCACTATATGGCGTTAGAAAGATGTGATTTCGTCCTAAAAAGCTCTTGTGACAGTTTTGTGATCAGTGGACTCAGTTTTGTTTGAGTGCGTGTTAAAGATGGACACTAGCAAAGAGAAAATGTGCAATATTTAACAGTTTCTCCTCTCTAAAGGCGAAAATACAAGCCAGGCGACTCAAAATGTGAATTGTGCGGAATTTTAGTTTCATTGATTCCATTCCGGTAATTTCTATGTTATAAATACACCACCCAATAGAAGACCAATTGTCGAAAATATCGATAAAATCATCAACATTGTCGAGTCCGGCCGTCATGTAAACACTTTTTTGATTGCCCAAAAGCTAAAGATTGCACAAAAACAGTATGAAACCATTTGAATAAGGCTGAATACAAAAAGAATCGAATTTCCATTTGCGAATCGCTGCCGATTCGGAAGGAACTCAATCCATTTGTGAAGCGATTGATGACTATTGATGAAAAGTGGATCACTTATGACAAAAATAAGTGAAAATGATCATGGTCAAATCGTGGTGAGCCAGCGGAAACGGTGGCCAAGTTCAGATTGATGGCTAGGAAAGTTTTTTCTGTGTGTATGGTAGAATTTGCAAGAATTTATCTACTATGAGCTACTCCCTAACGGTAAAGCTCTTAACTTGAAACTGTCTGAAGGAAGCAATCAGGCGGAAGCAATAGGAGAGGAATTGTGTTCCATCAGGACAACCTCTGGCCATATACATCGATAGTGGGAGTTTCTTATGCATCCACCTTATAGTCCTGACCTGGCACCAAGTGATGACCATGTGTTCCTGTCCATGGCAAACAATTTTGTTGGTAGAAATTTCGCTTCAAGAGAGGCTGAAATCGACCGTCTCAATATTTTGCCAATAGGGTTGAGGGCTTCTTTGAGAGAGGCATAATACTCTGTAGGTGAGACAATATGTTTAAATTGGGAAAATTAATACATTTGTTGTGCACCATATAAATTTAATTAAATGACTGACTCCTGTTTCGATCCTTGTGGTTCATTATCCACACACCGTGTGTTCTTAGAACTGTCATTTGACGTTTCATCTTCAACAAAGGTTTTGTCACTAGTTTATAGTCACTTAATGAAGATCGTTTGATTCTTTTTATTATTTCTTTAAATTAAAGTTTTATGCATTTTCTAGATCTTGCACTAGAAGTAGAAAGAGAAGTATATCAATTTTTAGTAATCTAAATATTATTGTATGAGTTTACAGTCTTTGAGTGTTATGTCTTCCTACTCTTAATTTTCATAAAGTTGACGTTGTTATTTAACATAACTATTGACGGTTAAATTTGGTCAACCGTTCTGGTATGTGTACAATATTGTAAATAAGGAAAAGAAAGTAAATCGAAGGTATTACTTTTTAGTTCAATACTATTTTTGCTTATATGGTTCAGAAAAAAATGTATTAACATTAAATTCGCCCTTGAATCATTATATGGTTCAGAAAAAAATGTATTAACATTAAATTCGTCCTTGACTCATTTTTCATTTTTTCATTGTAATGAATTTTTAAGGAACTGCAGAAAAAAAATCTGGATGAATAATCGGTAGATCTGAATATTACCAAATTATATACTCAATAAAACTCAGCTAACGGAAAACCGTAGCAAAGTTTAAATATGAAATACTCATCAACTGTTTATAATGAAACTATTTAATACCCACTCAAATATTACTAAAATGATTCAATTGATTTTGTTGGAAGACCTAAATTGTCAACGAAAATCCTTACTTTGCAATTTAATAACCGAAATTTTATAATTAAATAAGACAATCAATACATTTTATCTTTAAAATGACAAAAAATATAAGAATGAGGCTATACTTTAATAAAGAAAAAGGAATGTCAAATAATAAAAAAAACTTTATAATTCAAGTTTTCCCAGCGTTTGTAAATAACATTCGAAGAATTAATAGAACATAAATTTCTCCTTTTAGAATAACAAGGCAATGTTCCATACAGCAAAATTCATTGAAACCTTTCTTGTGGAGACATTTGGAAACAATATCTTTTAATCTCCTTCATTTACCTTTATTTAATGTTTACTTGTATAACGAGCTTAATGATAAGATTAATGGTTAAAACAGAAATTGGGAAGAAATCAAATTAAGAAGTTAGCCATAATATATAGAAGTAAATATGCCCTTCATATGAGCTTCAAATTATTATGACTTGTATCTATTTAACTTATACGTTAATACAGCATTTCTTGTTTTACTAACGGTCTATATGAAATTAATATGAAAATACATCTTATAAACTAGTAAGAAAATAATATTTGATAAAATTTCCTATTAAGTATAGGAACAATTCAAAATAGTTTCAAAAAGATTTTTTTGTTCTAAAATCATTAGCAAAACAAAATTGTATATTCAATATTAACGCCCGTTTCTAGAGCCATTGCGTATTATCCTTAATTAACATATATTAAAATGTTTTCTCAGTCAAGCATAATTTAGTTAAATCATTTATCTATTGTAGTTCTCACAAAGGTGGAGGTAATCATCAATGTAATGCCTCGTGAATTCAATTTTAATTGGTTGATTAATGATTGCGTTTCAAAAAGTAAACAAGGTAGTTATTAATGTCCGTATAAATGCAAACAATGTATAATTCATCAGTCGGGAATACATTAGGATTGAAACCGCGTAACTGATTAATGATGATGAGATGAGAAAATTGTACACGGGCGGTCAAGAAATATGACTTTCAAGCGTCTTTGTCGCTGATTTATGCGCATGCATTATGACAAATGATTAAATCCGATGAACGGCGATTAATAACGCGTAATGACAAAGTGACGCCCACGAGCCGTGATACCCGAGGAACACCATTAATCCCGATGGGGCCGAATATCGGGAAAAATTACGGCCCGACGGATTTATGACACCCGATTAGCATTAATAATACATTTCGAAAATGCGCGCCGATAATTTACGGTCGTACTTTTAAATATTTTAATTAAGGAACGTGACGGCTCCGTGAAAAATCCTGGCCTTCTTTCTGACAGCGCTGACATTTTGAATAATTCCGCCGCGATAATAAATCAACACACACATAAATAAGTGCTAAATTATTCAATAATTTACAATGCTAAATATAATTGCATTAATTTGTATAGATATGAAACCGGTGTCAAAACAGGACATAAATTATGGACGTGATTATGTTGTGTCCCTCTATAAATTTAATTAAGTAGTACAACGAATCGGCATATATCGATTATGCTAATATTTTCAATGCATAATCAACAAACTTATATATAAATAATTCCAGGTTGTTAGGTAAATGAAGCAATCAATCTTGTCTGTATGTTCTAAAAAAGAAAATTAGAAAATTACATTTAAGGTTTTTGCTGTAATCATGTCGATACAATAATATGTATATTAAAGTTAAAAAAATCTTAATTTGTCTTACCATTTATGCTTGTTTTTGCGTTTGTGATAAAAAATAATACGGTGGGATAGTATAAATTATACCGTAATTATATGGTTGAAATCACAATTAGCATAATGTATTTTTTTGCATTATTTTTGCTTTTTACTCGCGTAATCTAATTAAATGATTATGTAGATGTAATATTACGGACACAAGTTTATGTATATTAAACCTCGTCAGTGTAGTTATGCCGATGGTATCGTTCCAACTTGAAGACTCAAACGAGAATTATTCTAAATAAACTCAGTTAATTGTTGATGCATACAGTTCAGAAGGCGATTAAAAACGATAATTATATAGAGGCAATATACAAATATATGTTTATGTATATCAAACCTCATCAGTGAAATTATGCAGATTATATCGGGTGGTCTTTCTAACTTGAAGAGTTGGGCGAGAATGATTCTAAATAAACTGAATTTATTGTAAAGTGTACTATTAAATAAAACAGGATTTTCTATGTTTTTTTTGAAAATGAAATACCACATAATAACTGTCACCACCATATTGTTCCTCAATTTATTATTGGTAAGGAAATCTACAAACATATGTTTCTGTATATCAAACCTCGTCAGTGTAGCTATGCTGGTTGGATCAGGTCAAGGTAGCGGAGGGTATTAGTAAGGAGTAGCGAGAATAGCGAGTATATTTTTGAATTATTTTTTTTAGGAAGGGGTGATAGAAATGAGGTACTTGATATTAGCGTGTTTCGGGGGTAAGTTTGCGTCAGGAGAATGGTCATCGACAAGCGTGGGTGGTGATGACGGGGTAAGAAAGCTTTTTCCGGGGGTGAGTGGAGGGATATCAGATAGAGTCTATTATGGGATTGACAGAAGATGTACGAATGGCAAAGTTGCTGATCAAACGGAGTAATATTGATTTGAGAAGGGGTTGATTTTTGTTCGAGAGAAAAGAGAGGTTGGAGAGGTGGTAGCGGAAGTGAAGAAGACGTGTGGGAATTCAAGGACGGTTCTGATGAAGGCTTTATACGTACGGATGGATGTCAGTAGTATGGTTTGAGAGACTGGATTTAATCAAAAAAAGAAGACAGTGCCTCGAGAAGACTGTTTGGCAAATTTGTTTTATGGCCGCTGAATAGGATGCCAAGATAGAAAATTTGGTTTTGTTGAAGAAGAGATTGACTGAGAGGGAGAGAGAGGAAGGTGGAACGAGTTTTCGGTGGAAGTGAGGTTGGTGGAAGATGGTGAATTGGGATTTGGAGGAGTTAATTGTTAGATGTCATGCGTGGTCCAATCAGTGAAAAAGTTAAAATCATTTTGGAGTTTTATGTCATCTGTGTACGTTTAGATTAGTGAGCGATTCGGGTATGGGATATCGTAAGCAAAGGGAGGAAAATAGCAATAGAACCTTGTGGGACGACACAGGTGAGGGATAACGGGGAATAATTCGCAGAGAGGTAGGAGTCCGTGGCGGAAACCATTTTGGTGGTTGGGGATGGGTGTTCAGAGGAGTCAAGGAGTTGGGAGAGGATGATGCGTTCGAGTAGTTTATATGTTAAGAAGGGAGATGGGGTAAAAAAGGATGGGGTCATTAGACTTTTTGCGAAACATCATGGCAGCTTACCAAGGGGACGGGAAGTATCCTCCAGCAATGCAAGAGCAGAAGTTTAGGCATAAGAAGGAGATAAGGTTGGCTGGAAGATGTTGTAAGATGCAGTAGGGGATACCATCGGGGGCTGGTCAGGAATATTTAGAAGGTGATAAATAAAACTCTTCGGTTTTGAGAATTTACACAGTTTAATGTGACGATTAAATTTAATCATCTGCCTGATGAAGCTACTGTGTGGCGAAACAATGGTCGCAGTGCATCAATATTAAAGAAAAGAGTTTTATTTATCACTTTTATAATGGAATTTTAGCAAGTAATACAAGGTGGTGCAAAAGTAATGTCACAGTTTGAATTGGCTGCCATTTTGTTATAAATGAAAAAAGAAGAGCTCTGTTTTCATCAAAAATTTATTTGAAAGTGTAATATTGGTTACATTACTTGGAAAAAATTATATCGCTTAAATGGCCACCTCCCGAGCTGATCCATAATTGCGCTCGTTTTGCGGCATTTTTTATTGTTGCTTGCAAAAAATCTGGCTCCAAACTCGCAATTTCTTCTTCAATGTTATCTTTTAAATCTTGCAAGGTTCGTTGTTTATTGAGGTAAACGCACCAAAGAAGAAGTCTGGTGCTGTTAGATCTGGCGATTTTCACGGCCAGTTCAAATCTCCAAAACAGGATATCACTTGACCTGGAAATTAGTGTCTCAAAATCTCCATAGTTACCCGAGCTGTGTGAACTGTTGCTCCATCTTGTTGAAACCAACAATGATCGAGACCCAATGCAGCAACTTTCGGCAAAAAAACTGATTTAGCATCTGTCTGCAACGCTCGCCATTTACGGTTACGACGGCGCCATCGGCGTCTTCAAAAAAATAAGGACCAATCACTTTTTCACTGCAAATGCCGCACCAAAGATTCTATGTGCCCCAGAAACGCAAAAAAATACGACGAAGAAATTCACGTTGCGTTAAAACAACAGACTTAAAATTTGTCAAATAAGCAGTAACAATAAATCCACCATCTTGAGGTGTGTATCACTCCATGGCTTGTTGACAACTAATTTACTATATATCTACATCATAAATGTCGAAGCACACTGACATTTGGCGCCATCTGAAAAAATGGCTGCCAATTCAAACTATGACATTACTTTTGCGCCACCTTGTAGTTCAATCAATCCAATATAGAATATTTGGAAGTTTTAACGAGGGAAGTGATTCTTTGAGAGGTAATATCTTCATTTTCGTTGCGATTAAGAATGAATTCAGTCAGGAGGAAGAGTTGGAGGAGGTTGAAGTTATAATTGACCTCATGGTCGATGTGAGGTTTGCCCTTGAGGGTGGAGGAGTGGATTTTGGTGATGCACTCGGCGATGTCAGAGGGGTTGATAGTGAGGGAACCGGAAGGGGATAGATGAGGATGTCGGATAGGGGTGGTTTGGGATTAGAGGTTACGAAAAGTTTTTCAGAAAAGAGCGATATAGTGTGGGTCGAAATTGTCATGTAGCCAATTTTGTTTTTTGTTGTTCATGGACTCTAAATTTGATCAGGGCGTTTAACTTGTTCCATTCGGTTCGATTCTGTTGTAGGTTGAAGCGTCCGTTTTGTCTGCATAAATTTCTTTTCTGTCTGGCGAGGAAAATTATGTGAGGGTGAAGGGGAAAAGAGTTTGAGGAAGCTTTGAAGTAAGGAGTGTGTTTGTTGATGGCTTCTTGTGTCGTGGGGGTTATGTTAAGCACGGCTGAGTCATTGCCGTCTGTCGATGAGAGATTCTGGGTAGGTTAAATAGATTTTAAGGTAGCTTGAAAGGCTTCCAGTTGGTGCGGGAGAAAATTTTCTTTAAAGGAAAGAGCGAGGGGAGGATTTAATAGAGAGATGAGCTATTGATGGGGTTGCCTGTAGAACAAGAACCAAAGTGGTTGGCTATGTCATCAGTAATCAAAATGTGGACGCAATCAATGTGAGGTTTGCCTTTAGGAGTGGATTTTGGTTACGTATTCTTCGATATCAGAGGGGTCGATAGTAAGAGAATCGGAAGGGAATAGAAGAGAATAGAGGTGGGTCTGGAGAAGAGGTTATGAAAGATTTTCCAGAAATGAGCGAGACTCTCATTGGTGAATAGCCATTTTTGTTTTTTTTGTTCATTGATTCTAAGTTCCATCAAGGCGTTTAGCTTGTTCCATTCGATTCGAGTTAAATAGATTTTAAGTTAGCTTGAAAAGCATTCCAGTTGGTGCTGGAGAAAATTTATTTTGGAGGAAAGAGCGAGGAAGGGGGGAGGATTCAAACAAGAGCAGGGGAGATGAGACATTGATGTGGTTGCATATGGAACAAGGACCAAAGTGGTTGGCTATGTCATCAGTAATCAAATTGTAGTCGACAATGGAATGTTTGGATGGGATGTTTAGGATTCGAGCGCAGTTGCAATATTGTAACCGATAAGGTTTATCCGTGGTGCGATTATTGTCAGTTGATAACTTTAACCAAAAAAGAACAGAGAACATTGCGGTTTATATGGGTATGAGTAACAAAGAGTTTCTAAATTGAAACATGAAGTTCTGTGAGGTTTGCAAAAGTTTGTCAGCTGAATTTTATATACTTTTACTCATAGGAACTAGGAGCCATAATTATCAGGACATGCATCAAAACTATGCACTTTGAAATATGTTCAGAAGCCATGTCCTGTAATTTTAAGATCTGTCTTTGAGATAGTTTAAGATATTTGTGAGGCGTACGATTTCTAAAGAAGCTTTTTGGATTTTATCTGTGAATAACAAATGCTCTGACAAGTTTTACACTCACGATAACTAAATTGATTTCAGGTCAACCAAAATGTGTGAATTTTGCTGTAAGTTCCTTGCATGTATCTTGTAGATGTTTGAATGCTAAAAATTCATTATCCAATGTTGTCATAAGTAGCTCTATAGGCCCAGTTTTATCTATAATAGTGGTATTAGTACATTTTAACTTTTTTGGGATGTTAATCTATAAATGCATCATATTATCAAGTAATAATTTGCCTCGTTTAATTTTTAAGTCTATATTTTCTCTAGTTTCTCACGAAAAGATTACTTGATAACACCACAATAATCCAAAAACGAAATAGGTAAAGAGCAAAGTAGTAGCTAATAATCCATATATGTACAGAACAAACAGAAGCCACATTAGTAAATTAATGTTCATCTAACATGCAATAAATGAATATTATGAAATTTCGCCTTAACCGATCTGGGAAATAACGTTAAATTGTTTTCGCCGTGCAATAATCTCCTTCGCGTACTTAAATCGCACAATGCTTTTCCTTTCATTTTCTCAATAACTCAAGTATGGGAGCGATTACGTTAAATAATATTTATTGCAAATATTATACAATCACAAAATCTTAATTATAAAGCGTGAAGTGAAAGCCGGCAGACATCAATTTTTTTTACGCGATTACAATCACACCTTCTCTTTATTTATGTTTTTAATTATAGCCCCGACCTCAATTAGCCATGAACAACCAAAATAAATAGTGGTGATTATACATGTTGAAACTGGCAATTATAAGGTGGAATATATGCGCGATAAAACGCGGCCATGTTTGTTCCCATTGAATCAACACGAAAATTGCCGCGTTTACACCGAAGCACTCTGTAATTTTATGTTATTCATCGTCCGCGGTAATAAACAAATATTGTTTAATATTTACAAATTGCCCGACACTATTTCCCGCCAACGAGGTATGTTATTCAGCTTGGTGGTTTTGTTAACTTCCAATATTATTTTGATATCGAGAATATATATTTTACACAGATTATAAAAATATATATTTCGCAATATTGTTTATAAATTAATATTTAAAAAATATGTGTTTAGGTGAGCTTTTAATAATTCATACCCCTGATAGCAAAGGGTACAGGTCACCCATCAAACTTGGTCCCGTACCAACAATACTATGGCTTAATATTACACCCTAAACCCCGTTGATAAGCGCATGCGGTTACAACTGAACTAGCGAGAGTGCAGCATTCTTAATTTGGGCCAGCGATTGGATGAGTCACCGGTACCATTCGCCACTAGGATACAATTAATGGTGCTTTATAATGATGAGAGCGTTTCTTCAAGCTGACAAGCTCAGTTACATAAACAAATACACAAATAAAATGGCGGAAGAACCACGTGGCTAACAGCCAAACACTTTTACTAATAATGCACCTTTTAACAATTATTTTTATTAAATAATTAAACTTTGATTTAAATTATTATATTATAGCATTAAATTAATTTGTAAATATTATTATAAAATCTGTTATCGACCAAAACGTCATTACCGCCACCTGATGGTGGTGTTGATGAAAATTTCCCCAAAAAATCCAATAAACACGGCTCAGGAGAAATCTTCGACGGGTTACCATATTAGGTTCCCCCCTTTATATCAGATAATCTCTGTCCTCGCGAGGCATAAAATACCGTCAACGAGTAATAACCGCCCGTTTCGGAGGCATTCCCGGAATTCCGGGACACTAACGCTCCGGAATACTTTAATTGACGCCGGCGATCATGAAAGCTCCTTAACGCACTTCAAAGCGTCCGAACTAATCGCCCCGAATCGATAGCTGCCACTTATAAAGCCGGATCTGATCTTTCACGAAGAGCTACCATGTAGCCTTTTTTCATATTAATCAGATGAGATCACTTCTTTTTTTTTTCTTCGTGGCGCGGATAATGACGGTTATTATTATACGCCAGCGAGTGGTTTTAATGATGGTCTTGGATGTAGGAATAATTGATTTTCAATGGTATATACTTATATAATTTAATTACTTTTTTTTAATAATATTATCAACATACTTTGTTTTTTTTTTTAATTTAAGTTATAGTAGGGAATTTTGGGATATTAAATATGTAGTCGTCTACTCGATTAATATATATTAAATATATCCTCCTCTTATTGAAGGGTTAAAACACTTTATTTTTATTACTATACTTGCAGGTTGCGAATGCCAAGACATAAACGTACAGACGAGGAGTACATCTACGAATCTCGAGTCTGCAAATAGGGGAAATTATTATTAATGCAGTCTTAATAAATTTACCCAGTTTTATTCTATAAGGATTACATGTAATGTATATATTTAAGCCAAAATTCGTGAAAGTTGTTAAAAATATCTATGTTTATCAACACATATATTTCAGTAAAAATAAGTTTAGCTTAATACAAAACTCACGATTCTTAATGTTTAACTTCGCGCAATTAAAAATTTTCTTTTGCAATCATCAAATTACCAAATCTTAAGAACAATTCTTACTTGTTTCTTTCTCAGTGCCCTCACATATAGCGCCAGAAGTAAGAGATCGTATAATCTCCTCACCGTTAATAGACCGATATGATACCCTGGTCTCTCAAATTATATGTCGTACAATTGCGAATGAAGAACTTCTTTCCATTCTGGAACTCAGTTATAAGAACATGTCATCTCTCTTCACAAAAAATATTTAGATAGTGTTCTCCTACAGTAACTTTTTTAATATAAATATTGCTAAGAAAAGGGAGGCTGAAGGAAAATCTTACGTCGGCATTAACAACAAAAAAAAATGTCTGAAAAGTAAACTGTAAATGGAAATGTTTTGAAAAAATAACCGACGAAATGAAAATAAGTTTTTTTTTTCATGTGAACTAAATATGCAAAAAATGCATAGGCTTTACCTTGAAAAGTACGAATCCGATATATACGTTGCCATCCATAACGATAAAAAAGTAAAGCCTCAAGTGACATATTTGTTAGCACTTTGTTTCAAATTATAACTACTCATTTGGTTGGAAATCCACGGTTGGACACCTGCCAGACTTACGACAGACTGGGCAACCTTATATCAGTGGAGAGAGATGAAGAAGTAAAAAGGAATCTATTAACTGAAAAAGCGGTGCATGAGAAAAAAGAAAGCTGAGATGGAGCTATTAGCATTTGATTATCAACAGAATATACCTCTCCCCCACGTACCTAGTTGAGATGTCTTTTTACAATTACAATTTTTTTATTTTTGCAGCCAGTTCTGGAAAATCGTACATTTTTATGTACGTTGAAATCATAACCAATAAAGGAGCTAAGCTTTTTACATTATTTTCTTGAAAATTTGGTATCATCAACAGTGGCAAAATAATACCTATATTCTAACAACTGTAGCTCAAAATAAAAACTCTACTATGACTCAGTATCTTTACACACTTGCAAATACTAACAAATTTGCTAAATGTATACACAGATATCCAGAACCAGGACACATTTTCCTTCCTTGGGACCGCAGCTTCGGATTGATCGAAAAGGAGAAAAGAAAACGGGAAAAGATTGTGTTGCCAGAAGAATGGGTTGCACTGGTGAAGAAGACATGCCGAAAATTTATAGTGGTTCCAGTTTCCTAAAATTTTATTTTGAATTTCAGTGGTCATTTCAGCGGGGCTTTTAAAAAGTGCGTGTCACAGCAAAAGGCGTGGAATGCAGCAGTTCGGCAAGTGCCTTCTTTAAAGATTAGCTTACTCTTCAGAAACATGGCGTAACGTTGACTTTACCTCCTTCTACATTACTCCCCTTTTCTGGATAGTTACCACTTAAGCGCCTTCTGACTATATGTGGTTCTATGACCGGCTGAAGTGTGAAGGAGAGGAAGAACCAACTAAGTCAGAAGAAAATTGCTTTATAGTTGATTAGTTTATATTTATGTATTACTTTTGACAACATTTTGTTAATAAATCGCATTGAAATAGTTAGGGTTTGACATTGTTTTTTTGAAAAAAGGGGACAGCTCCAACGTTTTCATATTGCGATCCAACCAAATTTCAAAAAAGCGTATTTTCTTATTATATTATGTATTAAGTACTAGAGTTTAACGCTACATATGAATAAAACATATAAATTATTCGTCCAACCAAATTCTTTAATAAAACACACGATTATTCACTTGCTGAGTATAATACAATATTTTTTAAACCCAGTAGTCTCGCATCTAATTAATTACGATTTTTGAAAAAATAACCTTTTACACCAAGGTGTTATCAGACCTAATACCAGTAACTTCAAATGGTTTCTAAAACACATAAATCGTGGAAACCTTGCGGAGATTGTAGAGCACTTAATCGAATTACCAAGCCAGATTGCTATCCTCTTCCACGCATTCAAGATTGTGATGGATGATTTTTTTTTTAATCAATGTGGTCAAAACTTTTCTTCAAATTCCTATCGAAGCTTTCAACAACAATTCCATTTGGAATATTTACGTACGTCCTTGAGGTTGCGGAATGCCGTACAAACGTTTTAAAGTTTCATTGACGTAGTGACGCCTGCCCTTGCTTTTTGCTGTGCTTTTTGCTGTGCTTTTAGAAGATATCTTAATATTATATAAAAATGCATCAAAACATATTGTCCGTTTACGCGCATATTTTTTTTTAATAAGTTAGACTGTTTGGGAATCAAAACAAATTCTACCAAATGTGAGTTAGGTATTCTCTTTTTACAGTTTCTTGGCCTTGTTAAAGCCTCTTTTAGTGTTACACCTACTACTAAGAAGATTTAGGCATTTATAACCAAAAAAATCAAAAAAAAAATCATAGGTAAAGTAAATTTTTATCATAGAGTTATTAAAGATTGTGCAATAATATTAGCACCACTAAACAATTTTTGTATAAATAATGAGAAATGTAAATATTTACTTTGAACTTCATAAGCTATCGCCTCCTTTGAATCACTTAAATCCCAACAGACTTTACTTTTTACTTGATGCATAATAACAGCTACATGTGCTGTTTTACAAAAATTAATTTCAGTGGGTGATTGGTTAACGAACAGTTCGGACTGCGAACAAATCGGACAATGAACACTTTCTGGAAAGATTTTTGTGTTCAGACAACCAACACATATTCGGCTAACGAATTAAAAAGAATTCTAACGAAAATTTCTAGGCTCTCGGAGCATAATGTGGTAATAATACACGTGCGGTGCTAACGTGATCCATATCACGTAAAAGTGAGATACGCTGAGCTGAAACTTTTGTTTACGCTACATAGTTTATGTACTAAATTATTGTATGTGCATTCTGAACCCTTTATAAAAGAAAAACTAAAAAACTGACAATATTATGGTTCCTGAGTGGAGTGTTAACAACTATACTCACCATAAAATGCAAGCAAGAGATTATAGCCAAAGTAGAGAATGGATAGAAGATGGTTGATTTTGCCAGACAGTATAGCTTGGGCACGTCAACAGTATCCACAATCTTAGCTAAGCAAGATATCATCAAGAAGACTCGAGCAGCTAAAGGAGTAACGAAAATCACATCTGCGAAGCAAAGAAGTGCCATCTATGAAAAAATGGAGTGGTTGCTTTTAGTTTAGATAAATGAACAGGAAATAAATAAAGATGTAACTAGTATGTCATTGAAGAGAAGGCTAGATAATTTTTTAAGAAAGTAAAAGAACAAACTCCAGGTTCGTCATTCGAGAAGTTTGAATTCAAGACTACCACTGACTGATTTAAAAGTTTAAAAAGAGGTCTGGAATTAAACATGTATTAATGCATGGTGAGTTTACTAGAGCATATACAGAAGAAGCTGAGAAGTACTGTCTGAAATTTCAAAATTAATTGAAACAGAAGCGTATCGTCCAAAACAAATATTTAACTGTGATAAAATTTGTTTGTTTTGGAAGCGATTTCTGAAACATACCTACATCACGAAAAATGAAAAAAGTGTTCCTTGGCATAAACCCATGAAAGACCGATTGACGTTACTTTTGGGAGCTAACACTAGTGGTGATCTGAAGCTTAAACGACTTCTCGTTTACTACTCTGAGAATCCTAGAACGTTCAAAAATAACCCATAATCGAAAGGAAACTACCAATAATGTGGATATCGAATCACATAGCATGGGTCATGCAGTTTGAAGTTTGTGCCTCGAGCATCAAGGGCTACCTCAATACTAATGATCAGCCATTGAAAGTACTGTTGCTATTGGACAATGCACTAGGACACCCAAAAGACCTTAAAGATAATTTTCTGATAGAATTTCCCTGGCTGACAGCTCAATTTCTACCTCGGAATACAACTTCGTTGATTAAGCCGATGGATCAGGAGGTTATTGCGGGTTTCAAAACATTGTACACTGTAGCGCTGTTTCGTCGGTGTTTTTAAGCATGAAAATTCTTCTCAACAATGACTTTAAAAACGTTTTGGAAAGAAAAATTTGACATTCTTGAAGCTAATCGTATCATTCAAAAGGCAGGTTCAGAAGTCAAGCAGCGACAGTTGATTTTTGCTTGGCGAAAGCTATGTCCATCCAAGCAATTCCTAAAATTTTGACAATTGATAGAGATTTGGATTAGAGATGAAGGAGGATGATATTGAAGAGCTCATAATGGATCATGAAGATGAACTGGCGACAGTAGAACTCCAAGAAATCTTGAATGAAGAACTTCAAGAAACACAGTGAAATGTGTCTCCTTCTGAACAAGATGAAGATAAAAGAGGACCAATGCCGAAATCTGCCATTAAAGATTTTTTGAAGAGGTGGGAGGATGTCAGAGCAAATCTTGAAAAAGAGAGAAAAGCAATCGACATTGGGCATGTTTTTTAACGCCCTATAACCAAATATGAAAAGGACTGATTAATATGCAAGGCTATATGTATGTGTTATTTTTTAATAAACTTACTAAGAAATGAAACATCCTTTTTTAAATTTAATTTTTGGTCTCTAGGACGGATTAGTCGATTAAAATAAAACAACACAGTTGAGAAGTTTTCACATTTATTGTTGAACACAGCAACATGTTTCACCATAGAGGCAGATGAGTAAGGCTTCGTAAATTCAATGAATTAATCGATTTCACAAAAAAATCATAATCATAATTTAAAAACAATATTTACTGTTTAAAAATAAAAATTCAATTATACAAAGTAAAAATTGTGTTTAATTTATTTACTTTATTGCTTTGCAATTTACTTTTACTAATTCTAACCTAACAAAACCTATGTTTACCCCTCCATAATTTAAGGAAAATCAAACCTGCTATTTATAAATTAATTCTACGCTCACAATAATTTCTATTCTTAGTATTATTTATTTTCCTTTTCGTATAGCTGCCAACTAGCTACTCGATCCACCGTAAGCTTCTCTCTTTTCGTCCGTCTGCATTCTTGCTTGTGATTATGAAGAGGCCACCAGTGGTTACTCAGTTCACTATTAGTAAATAAATTTGTTTTTGAGTTACCTGAAGATATGATTAATACTTAATTAAAACACTAACACTTTTTTCACTATTAGTTTTCTTTACATATCGGTTATCTTCTTCTTCTCCCTCCCTTTTTCTGGTACGCCCATGCATCGGTGACTGAGTAGCTACCGATGTATGGACAACAAAAAGGAAAGACTAGGCGTCATTACGTCAACAAAACTTTAGAAAATTTATGCGGCGTTCCTCAACCTCAAGGACTTACGTAAATATTCATAAAGTCCAAAGGGCACCATTGTTGCTGTCTTAGATATGTTGGAAGAGTTATAAGGAATTTGAAGATACGCTTTGACTAAATTAATTTTTGCAAAAAAAAAACATTCATCCATCACAATTTTTCGATCAGTCTTCAATGTGTAGAAGAGAATAGCAATCTGGAAATTCGATAGAGTGTTCTATAATCTCCGCAACGTCTCCACAATGTATGTGTTTTAGAAACCATCTAGAGTTACTGTTACTAGGTCTGATGAGACCTTAGTCTAAAAGGTTATTAAATCCATTTTTCGAAACTCTTTTTGCCCGTCTGCATTCTTGCTTGTTATTATGAAGAGGCCACAAGTAGTTACTCAGTTCACTATTAGTAAATAAATTTATTTTTGAGTTACGTGAAGATATGATTAATACTTAATTAAAACACTAACACTTTTTTCACTATTAGTTTTCTTTACATATCGGTTATCTTCTTCTTCTCCTTTCCTTTTTCTGGTACGCCCATCATCGGTGACTGAGTAGCTACCGATGTATGCAAGTACCAGAAAAAAGAAGAGAGAAGAAGAAGATAACGGATATGTAGAGAACACTAGCTTTTTGCGCAAGGTCAATTTGCTACTTCTACATTCTTTCGAAATTTAAGTTAAATTAAGAGATTTTTCCAATTCATATAGTAATAATAATAATAATATAATAATAATAATAATAATGATAATAATAATAATAATAATAATAATAATAATAATAATAATAATAATAATAATAATAATAATAATAATAATAATAATAATAATAATAATAATAATAATAATAATAATAATAATAATAATAATAATAATAATAATAATAATAATAATAATAATAATAATAATAATAATAATAATAATAATAATAATAATAATAATAATAGTAAGCGTGTTGTCTTCGTCTGGGTGCCATCACACGTCGGCATTGAAGGCAACGAGATTGCAGACAGAGCTGCCCGTCAGGCAGCTCTGGCGGATCATGTTGACTACGCCATGTGTCGGCCTGACGATGTCAAGGTCGGCGTTACGGCGTTAGTCAACAAAGCTTGGCAAAGGGAATGGGAGAGCCTCGAGAGTAAGCTGAAAGCTGTAAAACTCTCTGTGACAGCATGGAAGTCACCAGTCGCGCTTAGTAGGAGACAGGAGGTCGCTTTGACCCGCCTACGAATGGGTCATACGAACTTGACCCATTCTCATCTCCTGACCGGTGACGAAGCACCCACATGCGACACTTGTCACAGCCCTCTAACGGTGAGGCATATAATCGAGGAATGTGCAGCCTACACAGGTCAACGTGTACGGCTAAAGCTCCGAGGTAATGTAGCGTACGATTTGAGCAATTCTGTTTTGTCGGTAGAAACTGTCGTTGCTTTTCTGCAAGCGACAGAACTTCTACGCAGAATTTAGGGGTACTTTAAGGACCAGTTTACTGTGCTGAGCAGTTTTTAA
Source organism: Ontholestes murinus (assembly GCA_963969525.1). Lineage (NCBI taxonomy): Eukaryota > Metazoa > Arthropoda > Insecta > Coleoptera > Staphylinidae > Ontholestes > Ontholestes murinus. The sequence goes on along the minus strand of OZ018392.1, from coordinate 54,802,377 downwards.
TTTGTTGTGCATCGTCTTTTCTTGTTAATTTATTATCTATGTTAATTTATTCTGTGAACGTCCGTCTCGCCTAGTTGGCCTTTTACACCAACTAGGTCGAGTGATTTTATCGTATTCGTTGTGTATTGCTTTTGTTGTCGGGCACTTTACACCCGACAACGGTTTTATCGTTTTTATCTAGTTTTAAGTTTTATCTTAGTGTCTAGCTTTAAGTTTTATTCTGTGTGTGGTCTCTTCACCATGTTGGCCTTTTACACCAACTTGGTGGAGTTTTTATCTTGAATGTCTGTATACTGTCCGTCTCGCCTAGCTGGTCTAGGTCGAGTGATTTTAAACTGTTTGTCCCTAGTCGTTATTTTAATTAAATGTTAATTTATTTTGTAAATGTCCGTCTCGCCTAGCTGGCATTTTACACCAACTAGGTCGAGTGATTTTATTATTTTGTGTTGGTATTGTCCCTCTGGTGTCAGGCCATTTACACCCGACATTGATTTTATTTCTATGTGTTAATTTATTTTGTGTTCGTCCGGCTCGCCTAGTTGGCATTTTACACCAACTAGGCGAGTATTATTATTATAACAAAGTTAAAAAAAAAAAGAGAGAATAGCGGCTAATGGCCCTAGTAGTCGATGCCGCTTGTAAAAAAAAAAAAAAAAAAAAAAAAAAAAAAATAATAATAATAATAGGGATCGAGTGGTTCTGTCCACAGGGGGGCGTGTAGCGTCTTATAGGTGCCCTAGCCGGGGCTAGCTTGCTAGCCCTGGTTAGGTGTCACCCTAGCTTCTCCGCCCCCAAGACCGGCATGCGTACCATCATTGGTATAACCTACCTGAGGTGATCCTGTTTCTGCAGAACATGCCGGATCTAGAGGAGTAAACCTCGACTAAAAATCCGTAATCCAAGGTGTCAATCGTACCGTGCCGAG